>CM035807.1:6800239-7135239 GCA_020466095.1 Chlorops oryzae | reverse complement strand
GATTTGGCTTCTCTTTCAAAATGCTCATTACAAGCCGGGATCGGAGTTGTCATAAAAACAAAATTAGGTTACCATATAGGTATACCTTTTCTTTCTTAAGTATGAAGTGAAGAGTTTAATACTTATTAGTTGAGAGGCTGCAATTCTCTTGCGTAATTTTTTGCGGTTAGCTAATTGAGATACACTATCAATGTAAGTGTTGTGGTTGCCCTACTTCACGGCACTCCCACATGAAAAAAAAAAAATAATAAATAGATAAACATAAATAAATAAATGAAAAAACTAAAAAATAACAAAAATATTTGTTGGAGTTTTAGGGCCTTCTATATGAGAGCCATTTGAAAAAAGTTTCTTGTACCAAACTCCAAAAAATATCTAAGATTCTTGATAACATTCGTCATCGTCTGATGACTTTTCTACGTTGTCCCAAACAACTTAAAATTCACCAAAATGCAAGAGAACATACATTTGCTTTAAATGAAAGAAATTGGTCTAAATTTGGTCGAAAATTTTGTACCAGAATGGCGACACTTTTCATCTCATCTCATAAAGAAGCTGGGTACTCAGATTTCCCTGAGTTTTGTTCCTATTTTTTGTCATCAAAAATTTCCTCATTTCTTACATTTAACCCATCTGGCACGGCTTCAACAAAAAACTAATAGAAATCTTTAATAAATTCTTATTTTAAAAACGAAAAAAAAGGTCCAAGTTTAATATCAATCTGATCCTAAATTTCTTACTTCTGCCTGTTGCTTTCGAATTTGATGCTTTCAGCATGTTGCTTTGAAATATGTTGCTATCGTATGTGTTGCATTCGTATATGTGCCGCTTTCGAATATGTTACTTTGAGGAAAAACCCTATAATTATGGTATTAAAGTCAATGAAATTTTAATTTACCTCAAATTCATTGGACGATGAGGGTTCAGCGTTCACATATAATTATAGGTTCTAGGCAACTCGCTTAATAGAATGCGTGTGGATTGACCTAGCTGCTGGCATGGTATTTAGGGACTACTAGATAGATTCAAATAAGCGTCGAATGTGTAATTACTCGAATTTTTTTATTTTTATTTTAATTCTTATAAGCGTGACGCGAGAAGATCTTCTCGGGTAATATAATTTTTGTACTTAAACCACTAATATATCAACATTATCATTATAAAATTTTGATGGTGAAGAGTAAAAGTGCGCGTACACTGGAGTCACTGGACTCAATGAAATTCGTTACGATTTACAAAGAACAAAATGTTTTTTTTTTTTTGTTGGATTTTCGAAAAATTGTAGCATTCGTTGCGTGTTTAAAGGCTATAATTATGTCATTTTCTGAGCTCGAGAGTCAATTTTTGGAATTATGAAGCAACAATTTTTGGGATTAATTTTACTTATGTGTTTATATTGAAATTTGCTCTGTGGAAATGTGTGGGAACATGAGTCTGATGATGAGCATATTGTTTTTTTTTGTTTAATTTTTATATTTTAAATTCAAGTTTCTGATGAAAATAATTTTCAACCTTAAACCGCATCTCGCTCTCGTATTATTGTAGGCGGCAGTGCGGGCCCCAGGACCAATCGAATCAATAAATTCTATTGATGCTACTCTTGGCTACACTGACCACATTCGGTGGTAATTGCGGTTTGGTTGGTTATATTAGATTTGCGCACGCACATGCTGTGAATAATGGTCAACGATTTGAAATTTGCAAAATTACAACATTACTCGATGTATGTAGTAGGCATATGTAAATGTTGTGCCTACGTGAATTGTGTTAGCACCTTCTGAAATAGGAAAATTTGTAGGTGTCTCTTCACGATGCCTTCATTCCTGCATTTATTCATTGGTAATTGTCAAGAATTAAATGAAATTTAATTTGAATTCGGAAATATTACTTTTGAGACACAATAGTCATGTTCGTATGTATTTATATCCAAAGCGAATGGGAATATGTTGAAAACTTAATTTGTTGAAGCAACATTTAAAATTTTTAAATAATAAGTATTTTTTTCTTTTTCGTTGTGATTTCCTTGACAATTTCCTCTGCATTGAATAATGTTTAGCTCTCGAGATCGTATGAAGAATTTTCCTTTAACAAGCAACAAAAATATGACGCTAATGGCCGTTGTCATTGGCCTCATCAGAGCGCGTCGGCGTCGGCGTCAGCAACGCATCAGTTGCTTTCGATGTTCGAATTTTCAAGAAGAAAATACTTTTATTTTATTTAAACAGCCTTTTTTCTTTTGCTTATTTTTTCGCTTTTAATTCGATGCTTTGAATTTTTCGAACGCCAAGTGTAAGAACGGCAAAGCGTCGCCAACTAAAGAAAGAGCAGCAGTTCGAATGAATGCGTTTAACGCGTCAGACGCCAACGTCTGATTCCAAATGTACTGATTCTTAAAAAAAAAAATTAAATAAAAAAAAATTTGAAAAAAAAAACAAAATTAAAAATTACATATACACACACACACACACACATACTATATGTACACGTATAATGCAATGGCACTACATACAGCTCCTTTTCGAGAAAAAATGGCTGGAAGAAATCAATGTTTTTAATTTTAGCGTATGTGACTTCGACAAAATATGAGAGACCAACAACAGCGACGGCAACAAACGGCGGCGGCAACAACACCATTAACGCACATGAATTGATGACGATCCATCGATGTTGTTGCTGGTAATGGTGATGGTGCTGCTGTTGGTGTTGCTCTGGTATTAGTAATGGCGATGATGATGATGATGACGGTGATGGTGGCGTTTGTTGAATTCATTGTTGTTGAATTGAAACCGAAACTGGGTGGGTGTCGTTGTTCGTATGTACAAAAGTGTGTATGTATATATAGATAAATATATACACATACCAGGTATATATGTATAATTTTCTTTTATTGGAATCATTTGCGGGACAATCGAATCAAGTCTGGCAACACATTATGCCCATAGTTTTAAGTTAAGACAGAACGATCTTGTTACTTTGTTTTTTTTTTTTTTTTTGGTCGAGGATTTCTCCTCCCCATACTCTCTCCATGCTCTGAAAAGCGCATTTCAACCGCAATCAATGTCCGTCCAACGCACTCTCAACACATTTGCTTGCCTCGCTTGCTCCGACTCTGCACCTTCCTCATCTCAGCCACAGAGACCAAATCGACAAATGAAAGAAAGTTCATCGATCTTATCTGACTCGACGGCGTGAACAGGAACACACTCACAAAAAAAAAAAAAAAAAAAAAAAATTAAAAATAAGAACTCAAATGAAATGAAGATGAAGAAGAAAATAAAATGAACAAAATTCTTTATAAAATAAAAGAAAACAACATATTTCGACCCGAAAAACGTGAACTAAAATGAAGCAAAAGATCCGAAAAACTGAAATGTTGCACAAAAAAAATTTTTGTTGAAGGAAAATTTCATTTCAATTTAAATGATCAGAGCGTTGATGATCTTTCTTAATTTCCCTTCACTTTGCATTGAATTTAAAACATTTTAAATGGCCTCACAAATGTGATATTTTCTTCTTTCTTTTATTTCATTCGAATTCATTTGATTTGATTGCACGATGCGTTTTTAGTAGAGGATGTGAGCGCATTGTAGCGGCGTTGAGTGATGATCTTCTAGTGCTCGGAATGAGTTCTGGCGTCAGCAGTAACAACAGTGTGAATGATATTGTTTAAATGTATATTTGGCTAAAAAAAAAAACGCTTTGGATTGTCTAAAGTTTAAAGCTAAAGCGCCACAGAGTAGTCATATTGCATCGCAACATATTCCTCGCTCTTTGAATGGAAGTCTAGTCTTCTTTTTAATATTCTTTGAATTTAGACAGACTTTTTCTTAATCGCCTTAGATCCTTAAAGTCCAATTGAAGCTTAGGTCTCGTCTTCGCTTTAGTATTATCTTTTTCCTTCTATCATTGGCATTTATGTATTTACTTCACCAAGGAACATTGTTAAGTTGCTACGATAACGCTAAATGTTTGCAACATTTGTTTTTCAATATTTAATATTGCAGTACTTCGTATCGAATTTTCAACAGCAAGCATTCAAAACTTCTCATTATAATCAATTTATAACAGTAATTAAAGTAAATAATTAAAAATTACTAAAAAAAAAAAAAAACAAAGTAAAAAGTGATCTGAGGATCTGTTGAAGATAACATTTGTGAAAATATTTCTGATTGTGAGCAAAAATTTATAAATTCGGATGCTTTTGAATTACGTAAAGCTATGGCCTAGATAAAAAAAAGTCTTGTCCTCCAAAGGACATTATCTTCCCTTCCCGGATTTCTTTCGAGCTGCTTGCAATTTTCATTATTAGTATCAAAGCGCCCTTATAACTCAATTTATATCGATTTTGCCATTCAACAAACAGAATGTTGCTGAGGCATTGTTCATTTACAATGTTGCAATGCAAAACGTTGATAACGTTTGAAACACAAAAGTCTTTCATTGAAGAGCGCAATTTTCGCTCAATTTTGCATATCAATATACATAATTACCGATTCTGTCAAACACTTGAGAAAAAATATTTAAAAAATACTTATATATAAGTGCCTCCCAATTGAATGACTGTTCGAGCACATTAAATTGACTTGCGTGATCGTATTTTATGTGCGAGGAAAATAAAATATTTATAGCCCTTAATCAGCAATTATTTTGTATTAACAGCAAACGACCTATATCGACCTATAGCAGCAGCAGCAGCAGCAGCATCAATGTTAGTGTGCAACTGAAAGCATTCTATTCACTCAGACACTTGATGCTAGCGCGAAAGAACGATCGAACGTACGCAGCAACATGAACGAAACATGAGTGTATGAAACGCGGACTTGACAAGCAAATTGCTCGTAAGAAAATGCACTTATCAATGAAAATTTTCTGCCGTTACGCTCAAATATCGCATTGCAATTAATTCGAATTCTAGCAAACGCGAATGAATGAATGATTTTCTTTTTATTTCTCTTATTTATTTATTTTTTATATATTTTTTTCTACTAATTATTTTTTAATTATTGTATACGCAACTATAATTTAAGCGTTTCAAGGCAAGCACACCCAAAAAATTAGAGCCTAATGAAAAGCAAAATGTTACAAAAAAAAAAAAAAATAAACAAAAATAAAAAAATGTTGAAGCAAAACCAAAAACAAAAATACTTAATAATAAGACAAAAAACAAAGCTGCGCACACCTCTATTATTAAATGAAAATTATATGAAACGCGTACACACGCGCTGCGGTCCTTCCTAACGAATTTGTTTACACACCAAAAGCTGTAACACCTCAGGCATTAGCATAGGTGGACATTGCAAGACAAAATACTTGCTCCATTATGCCTTGAAGTCGCGCAGTCAGTCTTCAAGCTCCGCAGCCGATGCCGCACAAAACTAACAATCAATGACAAATAATGCTGTTTCAGGGGGCGTGACACACGGCGACATTACCTTGACTATTAGTGCACGAAGAAGCAGTGGCATAAGAAGTAGGTACTTTGGAAATTTTTCCCCTGTTTTTTATACAGTTTTTTTTCTCCATTATTTTTGCTTTCGATAAAGGAATAAAAAAATAGACAGAGGAGAAGAAAAAAAAAAAAACTAACAAGTTACGTCAGCAGCGAATAAAGTAGGACAAGACCGACCATGGCAGATGAAAGGCACTTGGAAATGAGGGTCGAAATTAGTGTAGAATGATAAATGACTCGAAGTGTTTTGGCGTAGGTGTTGGAGCAAAAAGACATTAGAAACAATTTCAAGGGGGAGGTTATTTGTTGAGAACAAAAAAAAAAAAAAAAATTTACTATGGGAATATTTGTTTGAGAGGCTAATGGCCTGAAAAAAAATAACGAATTTAAAGAGTTTTTCTTTTTTTTTTTGTGATTTCTGTTGAGGCAAAAAAAAAATGTTGCCTGCAAAATTTTAAGCGACCTTTTTTGGCCTGGGTGAAAATTCATTGTATAGACTAGACTACTTATTTACTTCTATATAAAACTCATTTGATAGGATATTAATATAGTCTTTAATATATTCTCTACAAGTGAGATTTGTCAACAAGAGAGGAATAACGTCAGTCCATTTTCAGTATCAAATCGATTTGCATGCCCAAAAATGTAAATCTGGCAATAATAGGTGTGTTTTGAAGGCCAGTAATATGTGCATGGAGTAGGGATAAATGCAATGAAATATGGATACTTTTGACATAATGGTACGAAAGTTTTGATTAATATTTTTAATTCCGATATATCGAAAATCTATAGCTAAAATCCAATATCGAGGAACGATACTTTCGGATCATCGGCTATGGACGCGGTGGAATTTAGTTGAACGAAAGAAATCAGAAAAAAAATGTTCCAAAAATCGATATTACCGCAATTGATAATTTGTCAAATATCGCTCATCACTATTAAGGAAGCTCTTTCAGTGTTGATTCAATAAGAACGGACTTTTTTTTCGTAAATTTCGAGGATATTGGAGACCTATGAAGCTTATATCATCGGTTATTCTATCTATAGTCGAAACTCTCTTTACAATCTCCTCGAAAACGATTTCTCTCTCCTAACCTTTATTAGGTTTTGTCGCTACACTCTGAGCGCCTTTTTTCCCCCTTATACCGAATTCTATCTATAACGAATTTTTCCCTTTAAATTTGTGTAGCGAGTTTCGACTATATTCGATTTCTCACACCTCATCTGACTGACCTCTTTGCTGGACTTTCTACTATTTAGTAAAAGAAGGTAAAAACTACGTTTAAACTTAATTTCACAACCTTTTGGCGCGTGAAGTAGATTAAAACCTCGAAATTAAATATTTCGTCGGGTGCTTTTTACTGCACTTTAAAAAACACTTCGTACAATTTGTGAAACTTTACTTGGAATAATATATTTTATTCCTCAATTTTTCTAATTTAATTGCCATTGCAAACTCCTTCCCCATAATGAAGATAACAATTTTTTTTTTTTTTTTTACGATTAATAAATTAATTTAATAAGCGTCATTTGACGTTAATGCGCTGCACTCGCAAGCTTCAAATAAAACCACAATAAAAAAATACTTATTCGAAAAAAAGAACACTTTTGTGTCTTTTTTCCTCTGCTATTGAAATGCGCTTTATGCAAAAGAAATCGCGATTAATAATTCAAAAATTTAATAAACCAAGACAACAAAGACAAATAGCCACATTAAATAATTAAAAAATTAGAAAAATTCACAAACTCAAATCAGCAAATGTTGCGGGACATCATAATGAAGCAGCGAATTCAAATGTGGCCAATTAAAAAGACTGAAGAGCGCGAAAAAGATTATAATTAAAAAAGTATAAAACGAAGTTAAATCAAATAAAATAAAATATTAAAATAATACTCAAAGAGCAAAAGACGTACGAATAAAATATTTTATAAAAATAAATGCGATTATAATGAATAATAAAAGTCAAGCGCCGTGAATATGGCCTATTTTTTTTTTCTTTCATTATGATGGCCTCCAGATGAAGCACATTCTGCTAGGAGATTATAAGTATCAAAAAAAAAATATATACATACAGTGGACTCCCGATAGAATGATTTTTAAATTTGTTCAAGGCCTGTTCATGTTACCGAGGCTGTTCACACTATCGAGACACAATTTTTGTGTCTTTAATTTGCTGTATTTATAGATAAATACATGTATAAAATAATACGAGTAGCACCTCCAGGTGTTGTTCATTCTATTCGGGGTTCTCGCTATCCAGACTCGACTGTATAAATATTTTTTAAAAACTTTTATTTCTTTTATTCAAAATAAAGCAACAGAATTTTTCGTTCATGCATGCACAGTAAAAAGAAAAAAAAAACAAAAAAGTGAAGAAAAAACAAAAAAAAAAAAAAAAACCCGAAGAGAAGCTCGCCTCAAAGGCACTTTCCAGCTGAAATGCTTTATCACTTTATAACGCCATCGCTGTATATGGAGTGTGTGAAAAAGAGCTACAATTTCACATCGACATACTGACATGAAGAGCATCTGCATATACACACGCCCATACGTACGTACATACATATGTATGAAGGCAGATAAAAATACAAATGAATATGTATTACTTCTGGTGCCGGTCTAGCGCGTCACCGGCCGACCATTAAGGGAATTCAAATTTAAATCAATGGCGGCAAAACTTAAACCCAGTGGCGGTCAGTAGTGAATCTGTGATATAATATCAACCCAATGGTGGCGGCACGAACAAAAAAAAAAAAAAATATATATAAAAAAAAGAGAAAAACGAGACGATAAAAAATATACATTTATAATTTAAAGACAAAGATAAGTTGGTATTAAATAAAAATTATTCGTAGAATTCTTATTTCACCTCGATTCGATATGAACTTGGATTATGCTAATCCCAGAGCAATTAGTCTTAGTTTGATTTTTTGTTTTGTTATATTCTGTTCATTTTTGTAAAGAAAACTTCGATCTTATTATTGAAGACTTTAATAAGAAAATACATAAAATGTTTACTCCCATTTGAAACAACCTTGAAAGCGGAATCAAATTCTCTCGTTATAATGAACATTAAAACCATTTGGCAACAAGGTTCACAAAAACGAACTAATCAGGCCCCGATTTAGGGGGTGACAAGCCGGGTAAACACCTAGAGCGGCACTGTCAGGGGCGGCAATTTCATATAAGGTAGATATGCGAAAACAGTCCTTCATTAGTGACACCATAAGAACGGGCAACTTTTGGTAACGAAAACGCTGGATCGGATCCTGCATCTAACATGGAAACATGGAAAGCTTCGTCAAACCTTCGAAAAATTCTCGCTATAGTAAGTCTTTCTCTTCATAGCCCGTCAAAAATGTCCTGATCTTGTCAATTATCAAGAAGGAATATTTATACGGTCAGAACTCAGCTACAGTAATGTAAAAGGCAATTGAATAAAAGGAAGAACACCTGGGTCGCTTAGAATCTGATCTATTGGCAGCGATTAGACTTTGAGTGGAGGAAAAATTGACTATTGGACGGGATAATTTTTATTCATTATTTAGAGATGGGCCGACTTGAAGTACCGCTCGTGGTACTGCGTTCAATAATGAGCTATCGTGCCAGGCCCGTATGTTTTTAGCGGAGCCGATTAAGTGCTCCGATATGTGATAGGAAGGTCAGTAGGCCTCCTAATTCTAAACTGGATAGTTCTTGCCTGTCCAGCGTTTCTGCATGAAGAGTGCGTCTCCCGCTGTAGATGAGTGCTTATTATATATTCTGATGTCTCATCATCTTCCATACAAAATTTGAACTCATCAGTACCGGATATGCCAGTGGATGGGATGGGATGGGATGGTGAAAGGTGGTCTATGTATGGCGAGCTATCTCAATCTAGCAAGAATTCAGACCATTGATCTAAAGCTGATCAAAATGGGTCTTCTTTCATAGTAGGCAAATGTAGAATTTGTGATGATTCTATGACAGGTTAGTACTATAAAGGACAGTGAAATGAATTACTAAGACTGTAGCTAAAAAGCCTTTAGAGAAATTTGATATAGAGAAATTTGATATATAGAGAAATTTGTTATAGAGTAGTTCGTTATATAGGATTTCAACTGTACAAGTATTTAATCATCTGGCAACATTAACTGTACTTACCTCGCAAGATGCCACAAATTAATTACATAAAAACTCTATCCATTCGATTGCGTTAAGTGGAGGTGGTGTATCAACTTTTTGGGCGAACGCCTTAATTTCCATTTCATTCGATATGCAAGCTAGAAAGATAAATAAAAACGAAACGAGTGAAAAAACAAATAAATACTAGAACTTGTAATGGACATGGAGGAAAACGCAAACAATAATAATAATAATAATAATAATAATAATAGTAATAATAATATCAGTAATGCTAAGAGCCATAGCAATGTCCTGTGCTAATATGACTCAATCCATTAACGTTTTGATAAAAGATCTTTATGACACCGGGCAAGGTGAGCCGCCAAGCAATCATCATCAAGAGTTACAGCGACATTAACAAATAAAAAATAAAAGAAAATAAAAAAAATGAACCCACAAAAATTCAAAGAAAGGGAAACAAGTACAACAAAAACAAAAACAACACGACAAAAGCACTTAACAATAGTGAAAAGTAATTGCATTTAAATGTGTACGTCGTCAACATTAAAATGCACACGACACAAAAATTTTGTCCGCCAACAAAACTAACACCGATCATCAGCGTAATAATGTTGTTGATAATTACTACAACAACAGCAACACAATAGCAACAACAACATTAAACACTTCACACTAATATGTACCTACTATGAAAATTATTTCGGTAAGGACAACGACAGGACACAATGCGTTTTAATTAAAACATAATAATTGTTTTAAGTACTTTATCCCGACGGTGACGTTTATCTCTACCACCAGGAAGTTCTAAAAACAAAAGGAAATTAATTTTCAATTTATCAACTTTTTTCTTCTTCTTGTTTTGTTTGGTTTTTTTTACGACTTTTCCCGAACTCATCGCATAGTGCTCTCATACTTACAAACATAAGACGATCTTACGGAACGAGAATGAAAATGAAAGTGTGCCAGATTTTTAGTATCATTGCAGCGATTCCGAAGAATCTTCAAGGCAATAAGGAATGCTTTTGATATGATTTTTATGGCTTTTCGAGACATAAATAGTTGTTCTTAGGTTTATAATAAAATCGATGAAACCAGCTCTTACCTATGTGTAGGTACATATGAACGTATGTATGTAAAAAAATGTATCGATGTTTAAACCGACAAGACCACATTTCAAACTAGCATACACATTCGGCTTTGCCGTTTTTATAGCCACCAACCAACCACTCTCCTCAATGAACTGCGTGTTTTTATAGTATTTCACTTTTTCGAAATGTAAGAAAATTGGGAAAAAATATTTTAAAAAAACTTTGGTATAAAAAAAATAGAAAAAGAATAAAGGAGAGAAAAGAAATCGTTATTCGTGCTCGATTTTATGACTTTTTAATAGTTTTCTCACATTTTGACATCAAGATAAATTTTGACGACTTGCTTACGTTTTGGCTCGATACACTCTGAGTGTGTGTGCTTTTTTTCGCTATACGATCTTTTAGCTTCACTTACCTTGAACATCATCATCATCATCATCATCATCGCCATCGTCATCATTATGAAGAAAGACAAGACATTAAGAATATCAAGATAGACCGTGTTCATTTATCGTGTTGCCTGGGAGTTATTTGTTTTTGTTATTTTTCCAGCTCGTAAAATTGATTTCCTTTGAGTCGTGAAAATGATAGAAAATTTTTTATTTTTCCTTAATTTTCTTTCTTTTTTCTTGAGTTTTTTTGTTTAACTTTTCTTATGTGGTCTAAGGTCATAATTGTTATTGGGGGTATTGGCAAAATTTTCCTTTATTGCCGTAGCGATTTGTTTTTTGTTGCTTGTGTGCGTTTTGATTATTCAATTTTTACTTCCCAATCGAAAAGTTTATTGTTGTCATAAAGTCGAATTGCCGAGAAAGAGAGGAAGGCCAAAAGAGAAACGCTTTTTTTTTTGCAATATATATTTTAGTCTATAATTAAATTAGTGTTTACGTGTTTCGCGATTAAAATTCGATGTTGAAGAAACTTCAATGAAGGAGGTTAAAGTTCCACTTAGAATTTGAGTTGATTTCACAAGATTAAGAGTTGCATTTAGAAAGATGTAACGGTCGGAAGAATCGACATAGAGCATATGAAATAGACAAAGTACAAAAATTCCCAGTGTAGCCAGGTGGTGGAAGTGAATGAGGACTTCTTTCCCCAAAGCTATGAAAAAGTTTTGCTAGTTCAATGTATTGCTTTGTAAATGCAAACAAATAAAGGATTTATCTTCCAACGAAGGCAATCAAACAGGGTTTTGGCAATGTCGGATCGCACAACGCAAATTACTTTCATTAGTCCGGTGTGGAAATTGTCATCCTCCGTATAGGAGCATCTGCAATATTACCACCAAATCAAATCCACAAAAGGTTACCCAAGTGCGAACAGTTTTCCGGGGATATGAGATGTGAGGTATTCTAGAAACGCGTGCAAAGGTATTACTCATGCCTAATCGACATGACAAAATATATGAGTGATGATTTAGCATCGATATATTAACAAATGAAAATTTCATTATGAAATAATTTTTGTCAGTCAACATATAACCTTATAATATGGCACCTTGTAATTCTCCAAAAATTTTCCCACCAAAAAATTTCATTCCATCTAAACTTCCTCCCCCAAAATTGCCTCCTAGATAAATGTTTCGCCATTAACGACGCATCAAAACTTCCTCCCACCATAAATTTCCCCATAACTGCCACAAAAAAACTTCAAATCTAAGGGGGAACCCCTAAACTGGCAGCACTGGAAATACCCTACGATCATTCTGTTTGCTTTTACGTAGTACATTGCCCCCCATAGAGTGAAGGCAGTGGGCTCTTTTATGGAAATTCGGTGGAAAGTTCTATGCTGACTAGGTTCGATAAAAGACTTGTTAGGCCAAATGGCTAGGATGTCACTAGTCCTAGTGTATATTCTAAAAAACAATGAAGGAAGCGTCCTTGTTCGAAATAAGGTTCTTCCCATTTCCAGCCTTGACATCAAACCTTACAGTAACATATTGCATTTAAAGATGCTGCTGAATTCGGCTGAGTCCTTAAAAAACTAGAAATGCCTATTTTCAACTTAACTCTCCCTATACAGAATCTGAAGCACTTTATGCCCACTTTTTCCCACCTTTAATAGAAACTTGAGTAAATGGTACTAAGATGGCGCATTAGGAATCCCTTTTGGGATTAAATAAATGTGGCTTGTGCGCCTATCAGGGAGAACAGTAGAAAGTACCGAAACGAAAGAAAAAAAAAAAATTGAAGGTATCTCCTAAGGAACGTGCTATACATTCCTATAACTGTTATTAGAGGGGAATACCCTCTTCTTCCTGGTGTTGTTTTTTTTTTCTTCTTCTTTCGTAATACCAAAAAGTGTCTCAACTTGATATAAACAAACGACTGACATTTATTTTTATTACACACCTTTTTTTTGGGCTTTTATTTTCATTACAATTTTGTTGGCTTTTTTTGCTGCTTCTTTGCTGTTTGCTTGTTAACCTTACCTACTTTAACTTCAATATAAACACCCAACGAATTGGTATTTTCTTCTTCTATTTTTTTTTTCTTCTTTCTTTCGATGATACTCTGCAGTTTCCTACCCTCCGAAGCGGGCGGCCTACTCCAAACTGTAGTTGATTTTACTTATTTTAATGTGCATTTTGTAGGCAATTCCAAATTAGGCATGTTTCGACTACACAAGGGTGAAGTTGGGTGGGCTCTGTGTTCGGGGGGGGTTTTGGGTGGGTGGTTCGAATGTGTGTGCGTGTGTGTGTACAAGGGATATCTGACTGTCTGTTATGTCTTAAGGTTTTTGTGGTTTGCACGAATCGGTATAAGAAAGTAATTTTCTCGTTTGCGGGTAAAACGATTTTTATATTAGAAGAAATGTCTTTATTTATTTGCGAGTAAGAAAAGCGGAGGAAAAAAAAACTTTTACTTTTTCGCTTACTTATTTCTGGTTTTTCATAGTCAAAGAGGAAGAAAGTTTTCTGCGTGTTGTGTCCTAAAGAGAAAAGAAGCACATAAATTAGGTCCACAAATTAGAAATTATGTTTCTATTTCGAAGTCATGAGGTGCACTTCGAAAATTTAAGAGGAAATATATATGAAGTCGAAAAACGTGAATTAGAAAGAAGTCGATGCCTTAGCAGTAGAGGAGCGGAAGAAAATCTTCTCCCCCAAATTATTTAGAAGTCAAAAAGAAAAACAAAGTTTTGATGAAATTATGTGACAATTTAAAATTTTTGGCAAGTTTCCTACTTATTGCCGTAGAAGGTTTTTCTTTTGAAAAGTTCCCATTTGTTTATATGGGACCATCTACAATGCATTAGCATTCAGATGAGCTGAGAAGACAATGTTCCTAGCGCAATGTTGCTAAATTATGTATCAACTCATAGTCAGGTGTACTTGTCATACAAAGTCCTTTCTTCTTTGATAATTTTTCGTTTCCAAAGTTAAAAAAAAAAAAAAAAAACCTCTGCAACTTTTTACTTCCACAACATCATAAATATATTCTTTTATGCCTTCAAATGTTGACATCAATTACAACGAAATTTGCAGCAAAAAACGCCTGTCATCATTAATGAAGTTATTTGGTTGCTGCAACATTATAAGAGTTTTTTTTTTTCTCGAACAATTGAAATCACAGTCCAATCAAAGAGCTAATATGTTTAAAAAACTGACGCAAATTTATGCTTATCTTAACAGCCATCTGCTTTTTTTTTTTGTAATAAAACCATACATATAAATATGTACATATATTCATATAATAATAGCATTTTATGTGCAACACTAGTTCGGTGTATAATTGCGCGTGACATCGCATTTAAGTAGAGAAATAATAATACAAAAAATTTAACTGGCTATAATAAGAGCCATTTATTCATTTACAATTTTTTTTTTTTTGGGTTTTAAATGCCACACTCACGTCCTACAAAATAGACGCGATAATCAGGCATTTACTGCAACCAATAACACGAGGCATTTTAAAAAACATTACATGCCATGCAACACTTGATTTCATTTACAATGAAATCTCAAAAAAAAAAAAATAATACTTTTGAAAATAATGGATTTTGTATGATTGCATGAGCTTAAAAGCTTTGTAATGAATGTTTTATTGTTATTTTTATAAATTAAAATAATGCATTTATTACTGATGGTGGTTGAAGTATGAGAAGGAGATTTATAATGCGTAAAAATGAAAGAATACCCTTAGTAGGAGAGGAAGAAATAAAAAGTATTAGGCTTGAGTTTAATATGCTATTCCAGCAACATGTATCAGGTACATTGCACTTGGATTCATCTCAAACGAAGTGATTGGTGCAAAATGCAACTGAAGTTTAATCTTATGAAAGTGAATAAAATCACATTTTTTTCTATGGCAAAATTAACATAAACATGTTGCAGCCACAAAAAACAAAAAAAAAACTTAAAATGAACTACCTGATAATGGCATAAGGACGTATTTTTTATATTTTTATTTTATTGACAACATTTTTTTAGTTTTTTGAACATCAAAATGCATTTGGACTTGACATTTTATGTTTTTTTGTCATTTAATTTTTTTTTTTTTTTGAAATAGTTAATTAAATGATTAATAGGAAAAGCGTGTGCTTTTTTGTTATGAAAATTTTTGCAAATAGCAAAATTATGTTTTTGGTATTTTTTTCCAAAAATTTTTTTATGTTTTCTTTTAACAACATGGCCGCAGATTATTTGCATGCTGGTTGGCTGGGAAAAAAAATATTTTAAAAAACATTATAGCATAAAAACAGCTTTTTTATGCGAAAATTATTGGCTAATTCGAGTCATAAA
This sequence comes from Chlorops oryzae, assembly GCA_020466095.1. Classification (NCBI taxonomy): domain Eukaryota; kingdom Metazoa; phylum Arthropoda; class Insecta; order Diptera; family Chloropidae; genus Chlorops; species Chlorops oryzae. The sequence continues at coordinate 7,119,832 of CM035807.1, read as the reverse complement.
TAAATGTGAATGTCTGTGAAACTGATAAGAATTATATTAATGCACGCAAATGTAATTAAACTTTGATGTATTTTTTCGATGCTTTTGGTTTGAGGATTTAATTCATATTGAATACGAGTGAATTCTCAATTTAAATTTCGTGTTTTTTTTTTCAAAACTTTCCAGTGAACTACTATTGCCAGACTTTTAGGGGAATATTCCCCTAAATGTCTCAAAACAAGGCCGAAGTTCCCTAAAATTTCATTGTATAATCTTCATAAAAGGAAAACTTGCTCCCATAAAAGACTCCCTGGGCACCTTTCCGCCCTAAGATTCCATTAAAGATCATAAGTGTCTTTTAATTTAGGGGAGATTCCTCTTAACTGGCAACAGTGCTGTGAACTGTTAAAGAAACTTTTTCATGATCCTAAAGCAGTCTTTTTTTTCTTTTTTCGCAACACAATTTATTCCTTGAAAAATATAGATAGGTATATGTAATTTTTCCAAGCACTTCAGTGTTTTTCTATTAAAACCATTAATCAGTATTTTGATTATATTAAAAAGTTGAAACATTTTCATTTGTTCAAATTTTAATACGTGAAAAAAGTGGTTCCTCTGCACAAATGCATCATGTACCCATCGACATCATGTTTATATACACATGTATGTATATCAACTTTGTTTTTTTTTTTTTTTAGCTCAAACCAAATGACACATCTGCGCCAACAAAGCGTTATATTTGCGGTTATTTTACCTTTTGATTTTTTAATTTGATTAAAAACGCAGCATGTGTGGCAATAATTAAAATGCGCTTTTTATTTTTACGACGTGTATTCGCATTTTTAATTAAATTATAAAGCATGAAAGAGCCAAATATAAAGAAAATAAAATTAAAATAAAACATTTTTTCCCGCAAATCAAATAAAAAAAATTAAAAAAAAAAAACGAAAAATAAGCAAAAAGAATGGACGGTGCAATAAATAAAGCTCGGCGTTGATATAAATTTTTTAATCAAAATTGCACATGTCAAATGGTAAACTTTTTACTTGAATTCGCAAAGATACGAAATGCCGATATCGGAATGGCATGAAATGGTATGAAATTGGTTAAAATAGTTGCCAATTGCAAACTGACTTCGGCAATAATTTAACGAAATTATTGCGAACCTGTTTAGGCACGTTCAAGTTGCAAGTCTTAACTGAGATGGCGGGTAGTACAAATGAGCATACAAACACACACAGTCAAAAACGTACACGTGCACACATCCATACAAACATGAGAATCGGTTTGTTGTTGAGAAATGTTTGAACATAAAAATGAGAACTTTAGTGCTGAGAAATTCTGCGAAAATGTTTTTTTTTTTTTCGTCTTCACTTAATACTAATTCGATATAGCAAATGTAAAAATGCTAGAAGCGTAGCAAATAATGATAGAAGTAGGTGCAAATAAATTAGGTTAAAATATGTTTATAAACGAAGTCGCCGATGTGATGTGATGTGATGGTCAGAGAAACGTGGGTGAAATTGGCTTTGAAATGGTTTTGTGAAAAGCTTATCAATAAGCCTTAAAATTGGGATGCACTTGTTCACAGTAGTGGATTCTTACAGCTTAGAAATTCTCTGCATGACAAAGTCAGTGATGTCACGATGACAAATAGTGACATTGTCATGCATGACATCTTGAGGACATGTCATCGTGGAGATGCTGTCATGCTTGCCTTATTGGCTACTGAAATTTAAATAAGTTTGCGTCATTCAGCGTTAGCATGAAGTGGCTAATGATGAGTGCGACTTGAATCGAAATGCGTGTATGGCTGAGGCGAAAAATTATAAAATTGATTTAATAAATTTTCGAAATTTTCTAAGAAGCGCAAGAGGATTTTCAATGAAGCTATGGATTCAAAATACTTGAGAGAGAAAGACTGTGCTTGCTTTGCATGTTTAGAACATGTCAGTAAATCACTGTCATCTACAAATGTCAGCTAGTATGAATTGAATATGGTGATTGTCACTGACTTCACCGTGATGTCAGGTACATTTCCGCTTCATTCAAATCAATAGGAGTTTCGCTATGGCCAATGGTAGATTAAGGGATATTTACAATTTTGGGAGACTATGTAATTTTTTTTTTTCATTCCGAAACCTGTTCAAGTGCTTGGAAGGGCTTTTTTGAAAACATTTTCCTACAACATAGCACAGTAAAGGAGATTTTTTGAGGTAACAGCTTCCCGAAAATATTGGCAACATTGATATAGAGAGGTATTTTTACTAGCATTGATTTCGAGAGGTATTTTTACTATGAGTGTTAATAAAAGTTCGATGAATACTTCTGAATGCTATGAAAGAGCAAATCGACTCTCTTTTTTTCCAGCCTTGTGCCCTAACGTACTCAACAAATGAAGTTGCCAATTGAAAATTTATAAAAATTACAACAAAAATCTCTCTTCACGAAGAAAATTGACATTTGACTTCTTAATTCTGAGGAAATAAGGTCGAAGCAACATAAATGATTCCATTGCAATATTCCTATGAAGTTGAATACAGCTGCGTACGTACACTCTACACTTAGCATACCACTTAAAAGCAATTTAAAATAACTTAGAAAAAAAAAACTCCCTGGTAATGGCTTTTTTTCATTTGCTCCCAAACTCAAAAGCATCAAGTCCCCGAAAAAAAGTTGCTATACCTTTTAAGATTGGACTCAACAAAATTCCATGCAACAAAAACAAGTCGTGCTAAAATAATTCACCATTTTGCTTTATTTTGTTACACTTTGACTTAAAGTTTAAAAGGAATTTAATGCAACAAACCATTTCTCTCCCTTCTCGCTTCCGCCCGCGAAACTCGATGCTAAGCCACTTCGTCGTGCTTGAAGCAGTGCGCATGCAGTCAATCATTTAATCTTCTATGACTAAGCTGGTATTTTTTTTTTTTTAAATTTATTTATTTTTATTTTTATTTTATTTAATTTTTTTTCGCTACATTTTTATTACATGTTGCAGCAAAAGGTAGAGAGGCATTTCATGGCTGTGTTAACCATTTGTAGACAATTTTGTACGTACAACACTGCACCTTTTTCCACTATTTTCAAGCATAATTTTCAAAGCTTACGAGTAGCTTCAGTCTTCATTCTTAGTGGGAAAGACGCCCGCTTTGAGCTGAGAGTCGAGAGCTGCCTTTGTCGATGCAACGCTAATGACTTTGTGCTGTTATAATTGAGCCTTGGCTCGTTGTTGCTCGTCTGTTGCCAGTTGCCTGTTTTTGAAATGAAGGAGTACCCTAATAGGAGCATGACTTTGCAGAATAGCATTTGAGAACGAAAATTAGCTTAAGGGTTCACTTGACTCGGCAGAAAATGCTAAGAATTTTTTTTTTTCAAAATAAAAAAAAAATTTGTATGTATATAAAAAGCGAATTTCGCTCACAATGGCAAATAAATTGTTGCCGATCGTCTGTCTGCTCATATTATCAGCACCTTAAAAATGAAGACACGAAAATCGAATCATTTTACTTAAGTAAAATTACATGTTCTGCTTTTGGGTTCGATTTGATAAGAGAGAGAGATTAATTTTTTTCTGCTGCTCTCCTTTTCCCTTGCGTGCCCATTTCGTAAGATACTTTGTTGCAGAATTATACAAATGGGTTTTTATTTTTTTTTTAAATATTTTTTTTAAATTATTTTTTTGTTTAAGTGTGGGAGAGGCTCCTTGAAGCGAGCAGAGAGGTCTTCAAATTAAAGAAACTCCGATTTAACATCTGAAACTGTTCTTTTTTTTTTTTTTTTTTTGGTGACAAAAATGCCTTTGAAGGTATCTCAACAATGTTGCTAATCAGTGAAAGTCTCAATTTGAGAAAAAGCCATTCGAATTGTCTTCCGTCTTTCTTCTCCAAATCTGTAAAGACATTTCGATCGATAAATCCATTAGACTAAAAACGTTTCTCTAGCCTTTTAGCTTGTTCCCGAGAGAAAACAAAACACAAAAGAAAAACGTTAATCCTTTTATCCGATCGACGAGTATCTTCATACTTACGAAGTCATCTCATCATAGTCTCTCAATTTGAAAGCCTTTTGAATTGAATTCTACTCTCGTCATACATTCAAAAAAAAAAAAGGAAAAACAAAATTGAAAAAAAGAGGAATCATCATGTCTGGGGGACACATTTTGCACATTGCATGACTTGCCATATCGAAATTCGTTGTTCGTCCACATGCTCTTATATAAAATATCCATCGATCTTCAGCGATCTTTCATTTTCAATTCAATTAGCGCTCGTTTGGAATTTATGCAAAAGTTGTTTGTTCATCAACACATACACAATGACAGAGTGGAGATACGGCAAGAAGCAACATCAACACGTGCATGTCTATACATATACATATGTACATATATGGCCAATACTCGTGTGCTCTAAGAAACTCTGACTATGACGATATTGGCTATGGAGCAGACCCGTGCACACACATCGGATATCGGACATTGGACATTGGCGCTGTCTAAATCTGCATATGGCTAAATGAACGAATATCGGCGATACACACGCCATCAGCACCGATCGCGAAGGCACTTTAGACTCAATCCCATAGCCGCCATACGGCCCCTGTCGCCGCTGAGCAAAGCTTTATCGGCGCGGCTAAACAAGTTTGCTTGTCTGACTTCTTCTTCTTTTTCTTCTTTATTTTTATATTAATTTTCTGCTTCTTAACTCTTTTTTGCATTTTAAATACATATACATATATATGTTTATATATATGTGGATAATTTTTTGCTGCGTTTTCTTCGCTTAAGTCGCGGTTTAAAGCCTTTTTGATTAGGTGATCATCGTAACGCATCACATGCCATGTTCTGTTGTTGTTTGGCTCCTCGAAAGTTTTCAGGCTCGGCGGACTGGTGGTGGTGGTGGTGTCGCCATCTCTTCAACTTCAACGGCCAACGTGTCGTCATCATCTTCCTTCAACCGGAGAGCAGCCAAAACAGCAACAAAATCAACAACAACAACAACAACAACCACAGCAGCGTCAATGAGCGCTCAGAGTGAAGAAATGAAAAAGTCTGATACTCCTTTTAATGCCTTAGACTCATTTTTTCTTTAATATGCAAATTGTTGTTATGTTGCTTAAGGTTACTGGCATCGTTGTTGTTGTTGTTGCTGTGCATTAAGGTTGATCTTTTTTTTCCTTCCTTTTATTCCATTTACATTTGATTGCTGAACTCCATTATGGCTCATTATCGCCTTGAGCGTATAAATTATGTTGATGAGATTTCTTATATAGTTATATTCTTTTATTCTTAATTCTTTCTACTTAATTTTTGTTCTTTTTTTTTTTGTTCAAAAAAGAAAAGATTGAACCGAAAACAAAGTGATCACCTGTAAAAATAATTACTGTCAAAAAACAACGAACGAATGAAAAATAAATATCGTTCTACGATTGATTGCATGCGCCTGCACTTTCAACAAATTCCTACATGTTGCCGACTGATATGCGACAATTGTGTCGCCCAACATTTTAGCATAAGAAAAGCAGCAAAAAGCCAAAAAAAAAAAAAAAAAAAAACACGATAAACTGCAAGTCTTTACAATATGTCAAACGTCATGGTTGACGTCTATTTACCCTTTCTGCAGTTGTCATGGCAATTTGTTGCAAGCAACATAGGACAGCGCACCAACAGTTGCACAACATCAAATGCAGCAGCACTTGCAGACTAATTTTTTAATTTGTAATAAGAGAAAAAAAAAAAGAAATAAAATCGAGGAAAAATCGCATATTTATTTTTGCATATGAACCGCGATCGTCTGCATGAATTCGTTTTATATTTTTTTTGATTTTTTTCTTTCAAAAATTTCCATTGATATTAATCAGTTGTGCAATTTATTGCAATTATTCGCTTAGCTTAACACATTGTAGCGCATAGATGCTTTTGCAGAGACCCTGTCAACGTTAGTTTTCCTTATTTTAATAAAAACACGCAGAAACAAAAATAAGGGAACTTCGCACTTTGGCAACATGTTGCGTTCTGTCATGTTATTGTCGACACGTCGGCTGTAATGAATTTTTACTAATTGACAGTATTCCTTTCGGATTTCTTTTTCCTTTTCGTGGTGAATATATTCTTTCTTGAATTTTTAGCAATTTTTAATTCATAAAAAAGATTTCTCATTCAAGAATGATCTCGATGGGCCAACAAATGTTCAGAAAAGATGAATTGAACGCAGCTTGTTCGCTAATGGGAAAAGGGAAAAATTTGTATTCCTCTTAATGGCTTCTTTGCTATTTGAAGTCTCACCAAAATGAGAATTAAAATGAAAATTCAGATATTTCCTGTAGCTTTGGTTTTTAATTGTTGGTGTTAGCCATGTCCATGTGCGAGAGCCATTTTGAATATTGTGAAAAGTGCGATATTGCTAGGCAATTGCCTCTTTTCCTTCCCAACAAAACCTGCAGCTTGTGTTTTTTCGCCTTTTAAAAATTCACAATAAGAACCAAAATATTTTAATCTGCATTTTAAACAGCGCTTTTAATCTATTTGATTGTTGGAAAACAAAAAATTAAGCCAATTTGCATTTATAAAACCATTCAAATATGTAAATCTGGTGGCGGAAAAAAGAAAAAAAGTATTAAAAAAAAAAGACAAAAATAAAATCAAACTGGACGACTGTCGCTGCAAATTTAAAATAATTATGATATAGACAGCATATTAACATTAAAATGGTATGAAAGCCTTTGAAATTAAAAAAGGGATTTACTCAAAAAAAAAAAAAAAAAAAAAATTTTCCAGTTATTGAACTATAGATATAGTTTGAAGCCAAAAAAAAAAAACAAACAGAATATTGCTTCATTAATGCAGAATTAATGCGGATTTTTTCAGAATCATTACAGCATAGCTTAATTGATACAAATGTTGCATAAATAAGGATTGAAAAAATAACAAAAAAATATTTATTCATATATAGGTATATGTGTTTTAAAAAGGAAGAGCCATTAATGCTAGATTTTAATGGCGAATTATAATTAGTAATTAAAATTAATTATGAAGATGTATTCACGCTAATGGCAGTAAATTGATATTTACTTTGATTTATATTTTCGCGAACCAGACGAGTTAGGAACGAGTTTTGTTTTTGTTTTTATTTTTAAAGGACGGATTCTTTTTTTTGCTTAACATGTCTGGTTCGTACAAGAGTTTTTTTTATTTTCTTGTCTTTCTTTCATATAATTACTTTATATTAACTTAAGATTTCAATAAATCAATGTAATTTACTATAGTTATTTTTTTTTTTTGCTTTCGTTTAATCGAATACAACCTTCAAGCAATGAGTCTTAATGAACTCAAATTTAAAAAAAAAAAAAGGAAATCAGAAGAAGTATCGCACAACATCTCGCAACTTTTGCGTGCAACAAGTTGAGTGATTGTGATTGTCAACATTGTGTTCGAAAAAGACATTTTAAGAATACCACTTCGCACTTATAATGCGTAATACGCAATCGATATGATTGAAGAAGAGACAAAAACAAAGAAAACACAACAAAGTAGGAAAAAAAAGAGTAAGAAAAAGAAGAAGAAGAAATCCTTCCCAACACTCTTTCACATAAAAATGTTAATAAACTAAATAATGCAGCTCATCAACACCAGCGGTGCTCTGCACCAAACCAGGCTTATTACCGATACCAACGCCGCCGCCACAGCTACCATCACTATCATCACCACCACCACCACCACCGCCGCCACCATCACCGCTACCAAAAGCAATCATCAGGCATCACGATGCACGTTGCATATGAAACCCAACAATCGAACCCAATAATGACCGCGAAACGGCATGTTGCAATGTGAAAACACGCGCACAATTGAAGCGCAACATTGAAAGTTGCTCTTCGCAAAGGACGAGAAGAGAACCTTCGTCTGATGTTTTTTTTCTTCTTTTTTTTTCTGAGTCTCTGTCTGCTGCGGTGCCGCCCCAAATATGGCATTCGATTTATTTATCACCTGTCGTCCAAATTGAAATTGTATGTGCCCTTTTTATATTTTTGTTTTTTTTTTTGTTTGCATCCATATTTTATTTTTATTTTTATGCTGCGCTTGTAATTAGCTTTTAATTTTTAATTCAAAATTCAAGGGACTTACAAAAAAGCCTACAGCAATGACATTTCATTGGACTTCGCTTTGTTTTTGTTTTGAAAAGACTTTTGAAGAAACTTTTGGGGTGTTTCAGGTGATTTAAAAAGTTTTTTTTTTCTTTTCATTTTGTACCTTTTCGCTTTGCAACATTATGAGTTCAACTGGCAAATTGACTTTATAATTAGATTTTAAAATTCAATCTGCTGCGAAAAAGAAATTTTCGGCCATTGTTTCTTAAGAATATATGTATGTATATCTTTTTGGAATCTTCTTTATGATATCTCATTAATTTTTCATTTAAGTTGTCTGTTGTTTGCGGTAGCGAGCTTTCGGTGAAATGAACTGTGATTTTTGATTTTGTTTTGGTTTTTGTTGAGAGGAAAATAAGAATGAAGAAATTATTAATTTATTCAGGGGTTTTTCAACATGTCAACATATAAGCTTTGATGGAAATAAGGTTTTGTAGCGAATGCTTGATCCAAAGGTTCTTAAAAGTCTCTCTCAGCTTCTGGTTCTTACACATGAAGAATGGAATACGTTGACTTAATTAGAGTATGAGAGAGAGAAAGAATGAGATCGAGAGAGAATGATAGAGAGAGAGTTGGGGAGAAATAGAGAGGGAGAGAATGTAAGAGAATCAGAGAGAGCGTGAGAGAGTAAGAGAGTGTGAGAGAGAGTAAGAGAAAGAGATTGAGAGATTGGGAGAAAGTGAAAGATTCAGAAAGACTGAGAGACAGTGAGAGAGTGAGATAAAATGAGAGCGAGTGAGAGAGTGAAAGAGTGAGAGAGAATGAGAAATTGAGAGAGAGCAAAGAGATTGAGAGTGAGAGAGAAAGAGAGAAATGGACTTCTTTCGGTATATTATACTCTATGCCTGAAAAGTCTTTCATAGACTTTCGGTACATTAAACTCCTTCTAGTGGCACGTGGTCGTCAATATAAGTCTATATTAATAAAATGAAAAAAGAATAAAAGCATTAATAAAAAATTTCTCTTCTTCTCTCTTTCAGATGGTAAGTTCTTATCATCACTAAATCCTACAGAACTAACATACGATGGTAAGTCACAATTCATCACATCATTAACACCTTCATTCAAGAATTTTCTTTTCGTTTTCGTATTTTATTTAAATTTTTCGTTTAAAACGAAGCCCAGCAACTTTGTTGAGTTCATTCTGTTCTAAAAGCAAAGGACTTCCTCATAGCAAAAAATGAAAAAATATACTTTATTAAATCACTCAAATTAATAAAGATTGAAGTCAAGAACATTCATCAATATGACGCGTTATACGTTCAACATAATAATCTTTCTATCATGCCTCATGCCATCAAAAAATTAATACATACATTCAATAGCCCTGGCGCGATATAGTTAATCTGATTAAATGTGAATTAATTTGACGGCCCGCTTTAATCCCGTCGCATCGTGTTTTCCCTTTCGATTTCAACGACACGAGAAATGAGAAATTTCTTTTTAATTTAAAACCTACAAAATAATAAAAAAAAAAGACAAAAAACGGACAAAGACCGAAGAACAATTCATTTAAGGCAGCTGATCAAAATTCATTATAACGTTAAATTTTAATTAAAAATACAAAAAACGATCAAAAAAATTAAGGCACTGATCGACTCGTTTCATTGATGAAAGACGACTCCGTCTCCAAATGTCTACAAACTGTCTACACTCAGGGCTCATAAATTGGAATTTTTCGCGTATATTGGCCTCTCGTCTGAGTGTCTAAATGAATGACGGCTCCCGCATGCCGCTTGATCGATCACGTCGCCGCCAAGCAAGCAAGCAAGCCAGAAAGAACGCACGCACACGATCGATCGCGATCGATTGAACCGCATGAAACGGTAAACGCCCTTCGCGAACACCCAAAAAGGATGTTTAGTTAGAATTTAGTCGCAGCATTAAAAGGGCTACTGTCGCTGTTTTTTTTTTTTTCTTCTCTCCCTCTCTCTATGTCGCACTCTCTGGCACGTTGCTGAAGATCGATCGATCCTCGTATTGAAAGCTCAAGTTAATGAGTGATCTTTAGAGTGCTAAGCGTACTGAAATTATATACGAAGCAAAATCGAAGGTGGGGTTTTAAGGCTGCACCGCTTCTGCATTTTTCCTCTTTCTTGATATGATGGACATGTGCCAGCTTTGATCTACTCCTGTCTTCGCTCATCGATACGCTTTCAATCCTACGGTTTGATTTTTTTGTTTTCTTTCGTTTGTTTGTGCCTTCGCTACCGCAATCAGACGTGATCGGTAACGCCTCAAGGAAGCCTTTTAGCAAAAAAAAAAAAAAACTCTTTTAATAAATTTATAAATTTCTATAATGAGTCAGTAGACTTGATATAGAAAAGAACGGAAGCTTTAATAACTTTAATCAGATTCCTCTCCTCCTCCTCTTCTCTCGCTTGTGAGCGAAGGGTTGACTTTGCGCACGTGATCTTTGATTTATGCTCGACAACGATTTCGTTCGTAGTGCGGTTTATGTCCTCACTAAGGCGCAATTTTTATGTGCATTTCCTCATGTCAGATTAAGCTGCGAAAACATTCGCAGTCGCAACTTAGAAGTCTCTATTCCTCCAGCGAAATAAAAATTTAAAAAAATATATAACAGCAAAAATAACAATAACAACAACAACAACACGAGTAACTTTGTTTTACGACTTTTTGCTGTTTTAAATGAAAAATGAAGTGTAAAAGTACTTGTGTCATAAAAATTATTAATACCCATCGCATCGGCATAGGTACAGTGTGATGTGTGCTCGAAGTTAAGTTGTAAAAAAGTTTTTTTTCTCTATCCTTCGATTCCCATTTGTTTCTTGTTGTTTACTTTTATTTGTATGCATTATTTTGTGCATACGATTTTTTTTTATTGCATTTTCTAAAATATTTTTTCTTTCCATGTTTTTTTTCTGTTTTTGTGCGCTTTCCCTTTGAAAAAACACGCAAGGAAGAAGTTTAGAGTAGGCTTGAGAGTTCGGATACTGCATTCTTCTCCTCTCTTTTGTGTTGGACATAAATCTTTGAAAAGAGTTACTACTACTTATGTTTAATATACCCGAGAGTAATAAAAATTGCACATTATTTTTATGGCCAGAACAAATTAAGTCTAAAGAAGCCGAGTTGGCGGTAAATTTACAAGCAAAAGTCAGTTGAAAATTATCTTTTCGTTTTTTTTTTTTTCAATTTTTGTTTTTATTTTAATTTTAAATTTTTCCCATTACCTTTGAAGTCTGAAACACTATCCGGTCTAGGCGTGAAAATAGCAGTAGCTGTGGACTGTAACAAAAATCTGGAACTGATTCAAATCAGCAAGACTTTTCAATTAAACCGAAGCTAAGATGAAAACGATTTTATTGCCCAGAGGAAGCTTCTGAAGAAGCTTGAAATTATGGACCAAACATACCTGTGGCACAGACATCTATGCTCTATATTGAAGTTAATTTGTTACAGATGTAACGCTTGATAAGAAGAAAAGCAGAGTGTCTTCTGTATACTTTCTATATATTCATTAGGGATAGGCACATCTCTGGAAACGTTTGGTTTTTGGAGGAAAGTATCCGATTGGCACAAAACTTTCGGGGGGTCTGATACAACCGATTAAAAAAAAAACATGCGGAGAGACTTTGAACCCATGTCGCAATCTTCCCCTCTAAGACGGAATCAACTTGAACATCGAGCCACAAGTGTAAATCTTCTTTAATTTTAAACTAAAAAATGACGAAGGGGCCGTCATCATAGCCTAATTCACGCCTTTGAGAGGGAGTCTTCCGGGAATCCGGGATCATTTAGTTGAACAAGTCTTTAGAGGAATCGTTTGGTGCAGTGAAGGACAGTGAAGATATGTTCTCATTTTGTAAAACTTCTTCTTCTAATATGTAAAGCAAACTTCAGATCCAGGTGTTGTTTTCGCAATCTACATTTGACTTTAGTACTATGTCATACCATATATTATTTTGTTCCTGTTGGCCGTTAATTTTCCTGAATCGATTTTCATCAAATATAACGTCGCGCCTTTCAACTACTTGTCCCGTTTGAATGTTCAGCAATCTGTACGCCTTTGAAACTAGAGAATAGCCAACCATTGTAAGCTCTTCCCCTTTCACATCGAATTTTCCTTTCTTTTTATGGGTTAGTGCTACTGCACAGCATCCGAAGACCTTTAAATGCTCAACTCTTGGCTTATGACCAAAATATACTTCAAACGGTGTTTTATCCAGGAGTATTTTCGTGAAACATCTGTTTCTCAAATAAGCAGCAGTGTTCACAGCTTCAGCCCACAAATTTTTATCCAAATTAGCGTGCATAATCATGCATCTTGCCATTTCGACTAAGGTCCTAGAACTATAACGTCTTACTATAAGATTCCCATAGCTAAGTTCAGTTCTCATTCTTCTATTTGGATTTTATATCTTGAAAGACATCCTGCGTAAATGTTTTGAAAGAAGCAGCAGGTCTTTGTCACCTTGGAGCCGCATTGAAATCAGTTTTACCATTCTGAAAAGTCGTCACTTTCTTTTATGAGGCGACTTTCTTCAATATTTTTACTCATATTTAAAGGGAACTACATAATTTCTTTCCCAATAACGACCATTATCCTGAGGTATCACTTCAAACTCTTCTCATCCAGTTATTGTCCATTAATTACACTTCACACCAGATTCACAAACTTATACTTCGAGCGTACTTGCTGCATATTTCTTTAAAATAACCAAAAATAATTACCATTCGCTGACCTCAAGTCCACATTGTCTGAACCAGTTTTCAACCGTCTGGACCTCATTTGTTTACACCCCTCCAAAAAAAAAAAGAGAAGAAGCATAAGCATATCTCCTCATTCACAATCGTCCGTAAATTGCCCAAGCCGGTGAGTGCTTCCTCTTTAAAAAGATTAATAATAACCGAAAACCTTTACCACGGCCTTCAAACGTTGGCACTGGCTGCGGACCATATCTATAGCCGTTTATATGTATGTATAAACCCTCTTGTGTACTCTGTACATAGAGGCCTATGTGCTACACTAACCTACATTTGCGTTAATAAAAGAGCAAACGAAAAAAAATTAACTTTTGAGATTGCAATTTATTTGCATGGCCCCACTATGACCGGGCACTGAGCGGGTGTACGGACCGACTAGTTGCGGCAATTTACCTTTAAACTTGAACTGTGTCTTTGCCTAGAGTAGATACGATGTGCGATTGTTTTGGGCTTTTCGTACGCTCACCCGTTCAGTCATTCGTTCATTCATTCATTCATTCACTTTTGTTTTGGTTTGTATTTGGCATTTCACTTTGACCCGCCTCTGGAATATATCTATGTATGTATAAAGCCGCCCGCAATAAGTTCCGCCGCACCGCGGCCGCTGTGTCGTACGGCATTTAAAAGCACAACTTTAAATAATAGTCTGTCAGAACTGTCAAACAACTCGGCGAACGCTAGAATTAATGGCATCGAAGCGCAACACTCGGCTTTCGTGCATAAGCCCGTCTCTGTTTGTCCTTCTCTCGCTCTCTGGCCCTCTGGGGGTGTCTCTCTTTCGCGCTTGTCTTTTTACAATTTGTTTTTTTTTTTACGCTCAGCGTGCAGTGAACCTGACTGTGCCGGAACGCCTGACTTTAGAATGGTGCTTTACTATGCCGATTCTTAGCGTTCTTCTTCTTGTTCTTGTTCTGCTTTATGACTGCGATTTCTGGATTTCGAGAGTGCTTCTTTCTTTTTTGTAGCGCTTCAAGTTGAATTATTGTTTTTTGGCAATATTTATTACAAACACACCTATATTACAGAGATATAGACGTAGAGACAGAGAGCGAGCTATGATGCCGAAGACAATCCGTTTCAAGCCTACGGAAAGAGAGAGTTACAAATGACTACCGTGAGAGCTGAACTTAGTTATTCCCTAAAAGTTTTCGGGGATTCCTGCCTTTCTTTTTACTTATTTATATTCATTTTTTTATTATTTTTCGTTTGCTTTTTTTTTATTAGTGAAAATTAATGGCAGTCTCGCGTTGGCGGCCTTTGAACTCGTACGCGTCCTTTGGAAAATATGGCATCTTATTTTTGTTATTGTTATTGTCTTCTTCTAGCGTGTACACATAGCTATATATGTATGTACATTGCTTGGCTGTTCCCTTTCAGACGACGATGACGCCGACGAATGTTGCTTGACTTTTTGGGTATTTGGTACTGGATTGTCTCGAGATGAAAAATGATCGCTGATAATTTATTACAAAATTTTCAAGGTCACGATTCACTTTTTTCTTTTTGTTGTTTTTTTTTTTTTGTGTGATTTGTCTTTACCATATTTGGTCTTTCGCATTTTTTATTGTTTTTTTATTTATTTATTGTTATTGCAATTTGTTTGATTGCCGAAAGAAGAGCGTCAAAGTCGTCAGCTGTTTAATTTAAGATTTTGTAACGCCTTAAATGTTGCTATAATTCTCACATAATTTTTTCCACTCAATCGGTTTGAAATTGCCCCCTTTTAGTCTGTCAACGTTACCCGAGTTTCGGTTGGTCGGTCATGCACCTTTGGAGCTGTCACTCGCTTTGTCAATTACAGGCAACGAACACTAACTGGCATACCCCGCACTACTTCTGGCACAGTCTGTCACCAAATGCGTGTCTATGCGTGTGTGTGTGTATGTCAAGTTAGTCGCACATCTGACTTGTTCATCGAACTCTTTATAAATTTGTCAGGTTTCGGTTTTTTTATAAGTAGTTTTTTTTTATTTTGTTCAAATTTATTACAAAATTTTCTCGCTCGCTCGTTGATTTTGACATCGCGCAACGCTGCTAATATCGAATTTTATTGATTTTGCTGTCAAATGCTGTCATTCTAATTGTCAAATATAAACGTATGCATGTACATATGTGTGTGCGTATGTTTTTTTTTTCGCAACCGGCGATTTCACTTTCATGAGAGTTCATTCGCTCATTCATCGATGATGGTAGCCGAACATCGTTGGGCGCGCATTTAAGAATTTTAAAAGTTTTTCGCTTGGGCTTCTTTTCTCCCTTTCGCTCTTCCTATCTTACACTCTCTCCCTCTATCTCTCTCTCCCTTTTTGTTTTTATTTTTGTGCAATAAATTTATAGCCTTGGAAATTGTGTTTGACAGCTAATGACAAATGCAGTTCGGGCTTAATAGAGTGTTTAAAATGTGCTTTTGGAGGTCAATACCAAAAAAAATCTACAGCAATTTTGAGAGACCGAAGTGCTGACATAACATAAACCCACTTTGTTTTATTTTATTTTAAATAAAAAACTGTTTTTTTGACAGTTTTTTGACAGATTACCAATATTCAAGAGTGTTTGATTAGATCATCTTCCGAAAGTTTTGATGTTTGTGGGGTTTTTTGCAATTTTTTTATTGAAAGATTTTGATTTTTGATATTTGATTTTTGTGGTTTCCTCTACTGTGAAGTGAAGGACAGCGATAGGACTATTTTCGATTGTTTATCAGAGGCTAGTTTAAATCAGAAATTATCCAAATTTTGGGGAAGATTCTCTTTCCAATCACGAGGTCTTCAACTACAATTGTTTGCTCTATGATGCTTCAAAAGCTTCGAAAGGATGAAATTATTAACCTTTTGTGGTGCAGTTGAGTTTAAAAGGGAAGGAATAATTGGGAATTTCACTGGTTATTCCCGGATACAAGGGCGCAAATGTTATTGTTAAACTATTGATTTCTAATTCATTTCATGCCCTTTAAGGATTTCTATACTTTCCGATTTAATCTAAATTAATAGTAGGAGAATATCACTATTATTTTCTAAAGCCCCTTCTTACTTTTAGCACACTATCGGTAGATAAGGAAATATAAAAGAAGCTGGGTAATTCCACGAGAAACGCCCCAATCACGTCTTCTTTTTTAATTATTGTGAGTTAAAACCTACTTAAAAAGTGAGTGTCACGGGTGGGACCGTATTCATGGAATTACCAAGCTATCTAATCCAAATAATAACCTGTATGAATCGGAAAGAAACGCTCACGAACGTGTTATACTGAAACCTGAACCCATATTTTTAGTGCGACTTAATAAAAACACCATGAATGCGAGGATAAAATGAACGCTCAAATTGATTTCTGTACGAAATCAATTCAGTCCTACTGAAAACATATATCCATAATTGAGAGTAAACGATAGCCGTAGCTAATAGCAGAAGAAGAAGAAAAAACCACATATACATAGAAGAAGGAAACCAGCTTCCCGAAGACTTAAAGCAGGAAATTACACTTCATTAGTTACAAAGCAGATTCCTTTAAGCATTCGCAGATATCTTCACCTAAAAAATGAAGTCCATAAATATGGTACTTCATTCCTATTTGACCCAATTTCATTAAACCTTCTTTACAACTTTCAATAAATTCATAAAAACCAATTGATTGAATCCTTATTTCCCGCAAAACCTTTTCTTCATTAAATGATGCCGATTCAGTCTCTTCCTACTTTATAAAAGAATAAAAACCATATAAAAATCCCCATCGCTTTTAAGTATATTAAAATCGCATAAAATTTTGAGATAAAATTCTTTTCTTAAAAAAAAAAAAAACAAACAGAAAAACACAACAAAGATTTCCATATTCTTTTAGAAGTTGACATGTGATGTTGAGGAATGTTTTTATCGTTGTCACACTCAACGCCAACGCGAATTTCTAATTTTACGGCAAACACATTTGTATTTATAGCATATTTATGGTTAAGTCGGAGAATTGTGTATTTATTTTTATTTATTTTTAAAACATTTGACGAAGAAATATTTCTTTTAATGGCGCGCTCTCTGTCTCTCTCTCTTCTCTCTTTATCTCTCTCTTTCTCTCTTTATTTCAATCCAACTACATTAATTTTTTTCTTTTATTATACTTTTTAATATTTTCTGTTTTCATTTCCTAATTTGCTTTGAATCTTTTTTTCTTCTTCTATTTTAAGTATTAAGTTTCGTTTTAATAAAACCGGAATATGGTCACCTTTTTTTTCTTTTCTTTTCGATGAATATTATATTCGATCGATGAGTATCGATCGTTAAAAATATTTATGCAAAATAAAATTTAATTAAGTAACAAATGAAATCAAAATAGAATCAAAAATAAATTCGAACTGATGAGATCGACTTTGATCTCTGATGATGGTCAGTCGGACTTGATCTAATCGGAGATCTGATTGGCCTCTTTACGACTTAATAACGAGATGGATACCTAACTTATTTCTTAAGGAAATATAAACAATAATAAAAAAAAAAAAATACTCAAGCCACGTAAACAATTTGATGTACTTTACGGAAATACCGACGATTATGTTCAATAAGTGCTCATCATAATTCTGAAGCATACTTACGAGCGTTTTATCTTCACGTTGAGTAGATTTACTGAACATCAATTCAATAGCGAAGGGCACGACGACGACCGACACGACCGACCGACCAGCAGCGACAGTTTCAATTTCCTCAATTCTAATAGTCATAAATCCCGAGGAGGAAAAATGCTCTTAGCCACTCTCACATCCGCAAAGTTGTTCCTAATATTATTTTCATTTTTTTTTTTTTTTTTTGTGACTCCTTTTTGGTGAGTCGTTTTTGGGCAGAGAAATGGTGTGAATTATGCATGTAGCAAATTGTATAAAATCGTAACTTTACGCCGCTACGTGCAGGGAAAAACTTGTTGTGTGTGTTGTACTTTCGAGGGTGAATACTTAAAATTGAGCTTTACGATTCTGGCTATTGGTACTGATGCTGTTTATACACATTTGCTCGTCAGTCAGCCAAGCCAGTAAGTCGCATCATTGTGACCAGCATAACTAAGCGGTTTTTTTTTTTTTTTTTGGCATTTTTGTTTCGTGGAACGAGAATTTCCAAAAGTCTGAAATGTTTTGCCGCAAACTTTGTTTGTTTTTTGATTCTTGAGCGTTCACAAAAACGTTTACAAAATGATTACTCTTCTTTAAATATTGATGCGTTTTCGGTTGGACACGTTTTCAATTTCGTTTTGCGCCTCCACTTTTATGGAGGCGGAAGGTTTGAGAGGGTTTCTTTAAAAGAAAGGGATATTAAGTTGGATAGAACATGCGTTCTGAAGAAAGAGGTGAAAAGGATTGTATTTTAAAGGTTTGAGAGAAAAAAAGTGAGTCTTCTTGGAAGGGGCTTGGAGGAGCTTAAGCCATCTCAAGCTCTTCAGCGTGTTTCATTTAATAAAACTTTTCTCTTTATCAAGCACAAATATCCTCCTAACTCAAACCCATTGGACTACTTTCAAGGCATCCTTATTAACACGGGCTTCTACTACAGTGGCTTCTAATACAGTGGCTTCTACTACAGTGGCTTCTACTAAAGCGAATTCTACTACAGTGGCTTCCTTTCTTCCTACCCATACGATGGCAGTGCTAGAAAAACTCAAAATACCCAAGAAATTTTCATTAAATTCTTTGAGTAAATTCTTCATTTCGCCTCAGTGCGATTTCCAACATTTTTTCCCCCTTCAAATGCTTCGTGTATCCCTCAACTCTTTAGTAACACAAGCTCGTACACTAACACACACACGCAAACACACAAACACACAGACACACGTAAGGCGAGCGCTCGCTATCATTTCGTAGGCATTAACTAAGCTTAAAGCAGCATTTAGTAGCTTCCTTCTTTATTTGTTTGTTTGTTTGTTTGTTTGTCCGTTAGTTAGTTTTCCTTTTATTTTTAATTTTTCTTCTTCTATTTTTTCCTGTTATTCCTATCCTATGAAGCTTGTTAAATTTCCCAGAGCGTCCATGCGCGCACCGCTATTACTTGGTATAGATTTTTGCCATTTTCTTCACTTAACAACGAAAAATTCAACAAAAATGAAAGAAAAAAAACTCTAGCATGCCAAGTGGAAAAACTTGTTGTTTTTCTTTTTGTTTTTGTGCTTCTTTCGTCTTTCCTCTTTCGTTTTCAGGCTTGAAGTTTTTCGCTCTTCTTTTATTCGAAAGTTATTTCCATTAAAAATGGTCGCTATATGAGGGAAAACAGCTTTGCTATGGTATGCCTGTAGGTATGCTACTGTATTTTTACTCCTTTGCTTCAAATCGACGCCACATGCTTCCTTAACGCTGCTGCATGCTCACCGACTTTAATATAGACGAAGACACAAACTCACACTCACACTGACGCTGACACACACACACACACACACACACACACACACACACACACACACACATACATTAGCAAATATTTTGCTTTATGCTGTGTGTTTGTTTTCGCGATTGTAAGCTCGGAAAATGCCATTAGAGTGCAAGCTAAAAATTCCAATTTACAGTTGGCTAAAGCTTCACTCCAACGACCCACTCTTTCAGATTCTTTCTCCTCTTCGCTTCTTTCTCTCTTTTTTGCGAAATAGCAATTAATTTTTACAAAGTTAGAAAAAAAAAACGTGTGAGGCAAAAGAGGAAAAAAATTGCAAAATGTTTAAAAAATTAAAAAAAAAAAACACTCAAAGAATGTAGGAAACATAGCCGGATGTCCTTTCTTGAAAATTAAAAAAAAAATTTTTTTTTCTTTAAATTAAAAAAATTTAAACAAAAGTAATGAGGAAAAAGCACAGAACGCAATAAAGCAAATGGAGCTTACGTTGAGCCTTTTATTTTTTCAAGGGACGGACTGCGTTGCAAAAAAAAAAAAAAATATTCGCATCAAAAATTTTCAACAAAAGGATGAGAATGAGAATGAAATTACAAGAGAAACAAAAAAAAAAAGGATGAGAATGAATGCTTAAATTCTTGAATTCCATCGTCGCTTGAGGCCGAAACTTTTCTAAACTCAATGAGGAAATTTCTTTGAAATTCTTAGCTGTCACAATATATTTTTTTTGCCTGACTGCATCGACTTTTCCAGCACTTCCTTCGCTCCTTCGCTCTATCATTCCTACGGTCCTTCATTATTTCCATCAAACTAAAGCATTACATTGCAAACATTTCCACCAATGCCTTACATCGCTCGAGTCATTCATTCGTGAATTTTTCTTGTTGGCTGGGATACCAAAGTGAGAGTGGATTTTGCGGAAATGCATTCAAAATCTAATATGGCAGCCATGGTCATGTGCACTAGTATAGAAGACTAAGAAGAAGGAGAAAGCACAAAAAAAAAAGAATAGAAAAAAAAGGAAAATATACGGTTCTAGAGTAGAAAAGAGAATAGCAAGAAAATGCAATTTTCTGCGAAATCCATTAAAAGCATACAGCACACAAAGGGATGGAAGAGGAACCTAGAAAAAAAAAAAGATAATGTAGAACTACATATAATAGAAGAGGGAATTATCGAAAGAAGAGCAAGAGGAATTATTCTGAAAATTGAGAAATAAAATGGCTGACAATGAAAATGGACGAAGAAGGATGGGCTTCGAAAGATTCCGAAGCTAATCATAAGACTGAAAACTATAAAGACATACATACATAGATATTTAAATCATTGAGAGGAAAGAAAAAGGTCTTTAATATCCTTCAGCTTAAAGAAGCAGCAAATTTTTTTGAGGACACCTCAACATTATTCCAAGATATGCTCATAATTAAAGCTTCTACAATGCGAAAGGATAATGACTTCACTCCATAAATCCATGAGCACACATACAAACACACACATACACCCACACACACACACAGTCTCAGCCACGCTCGCTCGCACAACATAAAAGAGTTTACGAACTTCGGCACCCAAAAATGAGGGACAAACCCAAAAACGGCTGCAACACAACAAGAGGCTGCCATGGGTGATTTTCCTTTTTCCTATACAAAATGCATGCGATAAATGTATGAATGAGTGAGTGGACGGATGAGTGACTGAATGAATGAATGAATGAAGGAGCGAAGACTGACGGAATTTTCGGCAATAACATTACGGATAGACAGACAAATGAAATGCGACGACTGTTGAATGGTGTATGTTGCTCTGTATGCAGAATGCTTTGGATTTTGGATGTTGACTGCTGAGTCGTGAATGGTGAATGGTGTGACCAGAAAGGACGAGCAGCAAGAAGACTCATAGAATCATTTTTGCAAACAAGCACTCAACGTACTTCATATACATTTTATACAGCATTGAACATTAAGCAGCAGTAAGTTGATGATCATGATTACCACGAGAATGACGACGATGAGGCATGACGGACGATGAGGAGAGCAAGGCGAGGAAGGACTGCTCAAGAGAGAATGGCAAAGGCAACGGCAACGGCAATGACGATGACGATGAGGACGTTTTGGAAACAACAACAGCTGCTGCCAATGCTATAAGAAGGATATATAGAGCATACTATGGGAAGACTAAGTCTACGTCTACGTTTACGTCGTCTACGATGATACCGTAGTACGCGTCGAGTGACTATTACACGTCGTACTCTAGGCAACGAGGCAACAAGGATATATATTCCTGACGATGAAATTTAATGGGGTGCTTTGATGCGATTGGTTTTCATATAACGCAGGCGCTTAAAATCATCGAATCATTCAAAAGAAAAGTCTGCAGCAGCAGCAGCACTAACAGCAGCAGCAGCAGCAGCAGTAGCAGCAGCAGCAGGAACAACAACAGCACCAGAGACGTGGAAAAAAAAAACACCCGAACCGAGCACATCAAAGCACGCTGAGGAGCACAGCAAAAGCGTTCGAAGACGGAGCAAGTCAAGAAGAGGAAAGGAAGTTAACGGAAAAGAAGAAAAAAGCAAATTAAATTGCGAGCAAGAAAATAAGAAACGGAGGGCAAAAAATGCAAAGCTTACAAGAAAAAATGCCAGTCTGACGTACGATTTTGTTTGTATGGGTGTAGGGACGACTAAAAGCTCAATCCAAAGAGTCCTACAGGCGCTCAGAGGCACAAGAACACACCCAGACACATTTACAGTTGCTGAAGAACAGCAGAATGAGCGAGCGCAAAAAGTTTTTGCTTTTCGGTTTCCTTTTTCTTTTCGGGTTTTCTGCTTCTTTTTTTTTTTTTGTTTTTGTTTGTTTTCTTTTGCAAGTTCTGAAACATTTTGAAGCCGGTAAAAGCAACTTGAAGCTCCAATACAATCGCAGACAGCTGTAACAACATCGTCAGTAGTCAGTTGGTGGCTTAGACCGTAGCATACTTATGTGCGCAATTCCTTCTTTGCCTTCGTGTGTGTGTGTGTGTGCTTAAGAGCTCTTTTCAAGGGAAAACGCGCTGTGAGCGATTCATGTACGAGCATTTGAAAGCTTTTCTTCATTTTCTACATTTTCCGGTTTACATACTTTCGCACACAGGCACACACACACACATATATATTGCACTATATACATATGTATGTATATTTACTAGCTACAGTCGTTTTTATTGAAAAAAGGAAGGGAAAAAAATTAAAAGCAGCAAAAAACACAAGTAACGAGTCCAAATCAAATTAAATTGAACTGAATGACTGAACGAATGAATGAATGAATGAATACACATGCACATTCCTACAATCAAACTAATTCCTCCCTCGCTTCGTTTTGATAAAACATTGCATACAAGGATCGTTCTGACATTCTCTTGTGTTTCTATTAAAATATGCATGAGATTCGTGTAGAAGGCAATGTTCTGGTCCAATGGAATACCTTGAGGCAAGCAGACATGAATATTTCAAAAATTCGCCTAATTTGCTTTTTCTCTTTTAAATTGTTTGTGGACAGAGAGCGAAAGAGATAGAGAGAGAGAGAGACAGGAGAACTTTATAGAAATTCTTAGCTTTTTCGATAGAATTCATTTTCGTAGACTTTAATATTCTGTCGGAAAAACGAGCCTTTAGTTAAAGGTAATTAAGTGACTCTGTTATGGAAGAATGGCTTAGGAAAGTTGGAGAAAGGATTTAAGTTATTTTCTTTAAAGGATTTTCATTTAAAAATAAAGTCAAAATATAAATTTTTGAAATGTAGAAATTTAAAAAGGAAAAGAAAATGCTACTGAAATAGATAGTTAAATAAATATTTATGTTCAGAAATAGAAAAGTGTGATTTTTGTGTATGAAGAATTAAATAGATCCATTTGAATGATGAAAGATATACAGTTGAAATTTCCCAAAATTAAAGAGGAGAAAATAATACACAGAGTACGTTTAACAGCGGTACGACTGTGCTTATATTAACAGTTACATCCATATTCACGTGTCTAGTCTTGTGATATTTTTATATTTATTTAGATAAAGGATTATTTTAATAGACAGTGTCCATTTGGGCAATGAAAAGTATTGAAGTCTACTAAGAATAGTTTTTATAATGTTCTTGGGAACACACTGGAACATGATTATTATAAACAAGTAAGGGTGTTAAAGACAGGCAAGCCTGACAATAGAATACCCGACACAGACACACATCTTCAAATAGTTTTTAATATCAGGAATTGTTTAAGGCCATAGGGGCCCCAACTACCGACTTTTGTTTAATTTCTTTATGAAAACCGCCCCTTTGCCACGCCCACTTTTCCAATTTTTCGGAATTCTAATCAAAGCCTTAAATATACGCGCAAATTCTAAGTTTCATTGAATTATTTGGAAAACGGCAGATTTTGGGGCAGTTTTGAGATTTTTGTGACAGACCCTAGTACTGAAGGTACCCTTAATAATGGTCCGATTGGGTCCATTCTCGAAATTGTTCTTACTCATGCCCCGTGAGAACGCATACCAAATTTCGTCGAGATAGCTCAACTCCTTTGATAACAAAACTGTATACAAACAGACAGACAGACGGACAGACGGACGGACTGCCTAAATCGATTCTCCTAGTGACGCTGATCATTTCTATATATATTTTGTATGGTCTATCTCGACTGGTTCTGGGTGTTACACACAACCACACAAACGCAATATACCCTCGACACAGAGTGTGTCGGTATAAAAATTACAAAGGACATCGCTATCCTTCAAGTTCGATCATTAATGGGGGAACCATTTTCATATAAAGTTTGAAAGTTATGAAGCCTCCCAAATTTTTTCCCAAAATAATTCAATCGATGACGGCCAAGTGATAAAAAAACTTATAAAATTTAATAGTTTATGGACTTAAAAACAAAGCCTGGATACTTTCTTCCCGACTAGTGCCTCAAAATCTTGAAAAACACTTATTTTGAACGAGCCTTAAATAAGAGCTCACGAAAGCAGGACTTACTGGGAAATCCGCATAGTACTATCTTTAAAACTATTCCAAATAATCCCAAAAAAAATCCTCAATAATACGTTAACCCAAAACATTTCGAGAACAAAAAAAAACAGCACTCAAAAAAAATTGCCCACATAAGTATGCTTCGATCTAAGCTGTCAACTGCGTATCACCGACAAGACAGCTATCTATTTGTGATTTTATTACGGCATCAAGAAGTTATTGAAGACTATTCCAAATAATCTGAAAAAAATTCTCAAAAATTCTTTAACCCATTATCATAACTAAAAATTGCGCCCTTTAATATGCTACGATCTCAGCTGTCCAGTCACTGTCAGCGACATGAGAGCTGTGATTCTATAAAGGCTTCAAAGTGAAATTAGTAGGTACACAATTATTAAGATTTATAGCTTATCCCCCTGACTGGAGTATCTGGACCCCATAGAAAGTCATTTTTCGAGTACCCATTGTAATTACACAAATCTCAAATGCCTTCGAAAGTCTTTCCCATGACTGTTTCTTACATCATTTATTTATTTTGGTCCCGAAGAGTACGTGAGTTGCTATAAATATTTGTAATTTTATTATTTTTTGAATGCCTCAAACCAAGTAATTCGTTATTTAATTAGCGAGCGAAATTTATACGAATTTTATTCGTTGTTTTATTGGAAAAAGTTAAGCCCAGACGGGGGTAATATTACAGTGCGCGGCTTACACAGTGTCTACGTTCAAATTTTTCCGTTAACGTTTCTTACCTTGTGCGAATGTCTGTAAACGTCATAAAAGTCTGCCACATGAGCGTGGAGTAATTAAAAATGAATAAAAACGTGTAATTAACTTGCCAAACGAAAGTTAAAAACGAAAACACGAAAATAATAAATAAAAAAAAACAAAAATAAGAGAAGCTTTAATTGGAAGGTGGGCATTAAGGCGAAGCGTAAATAATTGAAGCAAGTTCGTTCTCTAATTGGAAAAAAAAAATTGTTTTATAAAAAAATAAATAGCCCATCAAAATTCGTCCTTAAACTTTCGTAACGCAGTCCTACTAACACTCTGCCGTACTAAATTTCATGAGCAACAAGTCCCTTCAGCCTGTGTCTATTGTACCTACATATTGGAACGTATGTATGCCTAAGAACAAAAGCACAATTCACGCTGCTACTTCCTAACAGACACTTGCTATTATTCCAAGAACCCGTTCTCCACTCTCTTCCAATATTTGCGAGACCTACTGTAGGCCTCATGTGTACATAAATTAAAATGCGCTTCTATTAAAGAGTGTGTAGAGTAAAGAAAAAAAAAAAGAAAACTAAAAGGAAAAAAAAAAAGAAAAAGACGAAGCAAAAACCGACCAAGTGAAAGCGCGACAACGCAAAATTGTAGCATACCACAAGGCGTTTCAATGTTATTTCTCAGTATTGCTGGTATGCTTTAGCAAAATGGCGACTTTGGATGAAATGACAGAAAAAAGACCATTCGAATTGCATATATGGAAAAAGTATGTTCTTATATGTATGTATGTATGTAGGTGCACAAAGTAAATATGCGGCAGACAATCCTTTACTTTAAAGCATATGAAAAGAGAAAAAAAAAAACACAAAATGCTTCCAGTCATGCACGTTCGGTTTTCCATTTTCCCAAACTCTTTCACATTTTTTTTTTTTTTCATTCAGCCCTTTTTGCTCAAAAAAGGCAACTAACATTACCATTATGTGCGCATATCGATTATTGGTGTCTGCCTTTAGGCGACAGAAGGCGTTGTTGTAAGCTTATAGGTTCATGCTTATATTCAACATACATACTTATATTGTTCTGAGAGAGTGTGTCTTTAATATGTGTATTTGACGATAGCAACTAGAAATTTCTTAATAAAGTAATATTTCTTTAAGTTGGCAATCATGAAATAAAATCCTTTTTGCCTATGATTTTATGGAAGTATCTATATGAAAAATATTATAGTTAAAGCAACAGAAAATATTTAAATTCAGAACCGTAAAGCATGTGAGTTAGTATTAAGAATATTTCCAACACTGGGAAATCTGTTCTTTCTCTCCGGAAATCTCCATTTTTAGTCGAAATTTCTAAAACATCCGGAGCAAAATATTTGATTGTAATATGAACCTCTTAGGACTAGATATTATTAGGTGCTGAAGCTTAAATTTTTAAAAATTGCATTTTATAGCATACCTTGAGGTGTTGAATTCAAATATTTTCTGTCGGTATGGTCATTAATATGATCAGGGCTAGGATTTTGTTGACTTTTACAAATTTAAAGCATAGTTTGTGGGGTACAGATTTTGTTCTCCTCGCATAAAGTTAAGATTTTTAACTTCAATATGAATTTGTTTGAAGTTAGTGAAGCGATTTGAAGTTCAACATCGCTAATCTTATTTGCAGAAAACATTTTTCCGCCCCATAAAGTATGCTTTAAATTTCTAAAAGTCAATATAATCCGAGCCCTGTATATCATATAATATACACAAATAAAACACATAATGCATTTGATAACAAATGACGCTGTGCATCATATAATATGCGCCAAAAAGTCTGCTATATTGTTAAAAGAAAAAATTACATTTGAAAACTCGTTATGTTCTTTGGACTGCTTTAACTTCATTTCGCAATGGAAAGTTCGCGAAATTTGTTTTATAATCTTCATCTCAATCTCAATCGCAGATTTTTGCATCATGCCTAAAAATAGACTTCAATTTTCTTGAACGATTCATCAAAGTTATGTAAAAATGATTATCAAAACATTCCTTTTATCGTCATCGTGACGCCAAAGTTACGCAAAAACAGAAAATATAAAAACAAAAAAAATTAATACAAAAAAAAAAAAAAAATGAAAAAAAGAAAGCAGAAAAGAAACATGCCATCATTTTAACAAGTAACCATTTTCATTTTCTTGAGTTGTTTTTTTTTTTTTCTTATTTAATTTTTTATGACGCTTGTCTGCGGGAAGCATTCACGCGAGCCTGCAATACATTTATGATGACTATTGTCTGCCAGTGATTCGCATTGACTGACGTCAGTGTCAGCGATGAGGCGTTACGAAGGGCCCAAAAGGACGCTACAAAATTTTTCTTCTTTACACAAAACATAAAAATCACTTTAACAAAAGTTTTAGTTTCATAAACGTTTTTTTTTCCTTTTTGTTCTTCTGTTTTCGTTTCGCTTCTCTTTTGTTTATTGCCACTTTTTTGTTTGTTTTTGTCGAGCCTAAAAGCATGCTACATGTAAATTTGTTCGACTGCCAGGAGTCTCTCTTTACAGCACTTTTGGCGGCCGTTTAAAGCGTCAATGAGACTCGAGTAATTTGTTATGTGTGCCGATGTGCGAGTGTGCGTGCGTGCGTACGTGTGTGTGTGCTGAAGGGAAACTTACAACTTCATGGTTTTATTTTTCTTGTTTTTTACGAGCGGAACCGTCTGTCTTTTGTGATGTTGTTGTAATGCTCGCTGTTACTGTCATTGCACTTTGTAAGGGAAACACATGGAAGCGGTACTAAAAACCATTGCGCAGACAGTAAGTGTTTTATAGTAGTAATATCGATGTCAAAACGCACACACAGACATACAGACAAACCTGAACACATTCGTAGCGATACAGATTCATGTGGAGTAAAATACATAAACAGTCGCACAGGCGCACAATGGAAAAGCAGTGTCAAGGTTAACGACCAATGAATTTATTTTGCTTGAATAAATTTTACGATAATGAGGAAATTGTCGTTGTCGTTTTGGGGGTTTTTAATGTTAATGTTATTATGCTGTATTCCGCGCGAAGCTCTGCCTGTGTGTGTATGTGTGTGTGTGTGTGCGGCAAGAGCGAAAACGTGCATTGCGCCTTTATTTATGCTACGATTTTATGCTCATCGCAGACAAAGTGAAAGTTTAAATGAAGCGGCCTCGCCACCGCTCGATGTACGTCTGCCTGCGAGTCTCTGTGTGTGCGTGCGTGTGTGTGTGTGTGTTTCCGTGCGGAGGTATGTAGAAATTTTTAATTTTATTTTTATTGTTATTGTCTTCGAAAGTAGGCGCTTGCTGTTGTATGTATGTAAGCTCACATGTACATACATATATCTTTGGCCGACTCGTGTAAGTTAAGAGCGAAGTACACTATTGGGTGTGATTTAAATGTGGTTGACCGGCTTTTTAAGCGTTTTTGGCGGGCGGCTTCTGTCGGAGTTGTTTGACTTGCAAATCGATTTTATTAAATTCTTTTTTTTTTAAACTTTTTTGTCATTTAAGAATCTATCAAACATTATACAATACTGTGTCCATTATTACATCTTAAAATCTATATAAAATATTCTATGGTCGTTTTTCAATTTCCTGCTTAGAGTTCTACTCACTCTTGTCTTCCCATTTCCCTCGTCCACGTAACATTATGTGATTTCTTTTTTTCGACGATTGGTAATTTTCATTTTGCCGAGAACTTAAAGCTTAAGTGTAGAAGTGCTATATTTAGGAGGGATGCCATGCAGTGTGTCCACGCACACAACTATGTATGTACTAAGAATGCGTATTCTGCTGCTGCTGTCGAGCGTTGAATGTCACTTTTGGCCTATCGTAAGCGCACACTCCATTTCACGTAACATTAATTCCGTGATTTATTAGGGTCACGTGACCGCCAAATGAGTAAACGCACGGACAAACAACCAAATGAATGCATGAACGCATAACGCATACGGATCAATATACTGGTCGACGGTCAAGTCTGGATAGCCGTCCCAAACTCGATGATGAACTTCGCACAAAATTTAAAGTTCGGAAAACATTGTGTGATGTGATGACTGCAGTTTAACAGTTCGAACTTCGAAGTAAGGGAATTTAAGTGTCCTTTAAGGTTCTTATGGAGTTTTTGTTTTTTTATTTGGTGTGAATGTTTTAATGTTATGAAGTATGGCAGCACTAATCACATTCAGGGTTGCATGTTTGTCGTCTAGCGACAGAATAAGGTTTGATGTTTTTTTTTTGTTGAGATTTTAGATCAGCCTTATCAGGAATGGTTAGAATACCAACGCAATGTGTTATATAGGCTTCAGATCATGTATTTAAACCACCGAGGTCTTCACTCTATCCGGAGGTCACACCACCCATAATCCGACTATATGTGCGGGACCGAAAAAAATGTCCGCTTAACAGAGATGTCCGCTTAGGAGGAAACGATTTGAGAATGAGGAATACTAGAGCGTTCCCAAAAAGCGTCGGATTAAGAGAAGAGTCCACATAAGAAGGGTGTCTGCAAGGAGAGTCCTTAGACTGTATAAATACCTAAATGTATGTAGACATAAAGGTTATTCGAAGGAAGATTATTCAACATAAATATCTGATGATTTGACTGAACTCTGAGGATTATCAAAATGCCTATTAGAAAGGCAATCGAAGGAAGATATATGAAGAATTATATTCCTTGAATCCCAACTGACGTTCAATTGACCGCGTGTGGTCTTCTATTAGAGAAGTTAAATAAAAATATAACTTCATCAGTAGCTTCTCAAAGTAAAAAGGGGAATTCGAAGTCATTGCCGTAATATTCCAAAGCTAAAACAACCAGTACTGGTATATTTATTACAAGTCAGAGAGTAGTTTGAGAATGATCGAAAATACTTTAAAGTATCTTTAAATCCGTTTTTAAGAAATGACGGCCAAACGAATCTTAAGAAAGAACTTGCACTCTCCTCAATGGATTTTATATGGAGGGTCTTTTAAATACCCTAACTCATGAAATGGCAAACAGCCCTACATTTTCTTAGTTATTCTACACTATTCTACATAGAAGCTATTTTAGAGCCATAGAAATCCAAGTCAACTGAAAAGAAATAAAAGCGCGAAAATAAATCTTCTTCTCGTGGTCAAATTCATGCAACCGAAAACGCTAAACACCACGAACGCAATCACTTCTTCTTCCTCTCCGACTAAAAAAAAAAAAAAAAAAAACCCATAAAAAAGAATTTAATATCACAGCCGGCACTTTCCGGACGATACGACACCTACGCAAATTCTGTCACAAGTGTCATTTCGGCTTAAGTTACCTTTTTACATTTATATTAGTTTCATTGTTCGAAAAGAGAGGCAGCGAGGGAGACAGAGAAAAAAAATATCAGAGCCCAAGGCGTCCAACTGTGGATTGTAACAATAAATTGTGTATGGAAGGAGTCTCGAATGTACGTGTGTGTTTGCGTCTGGCAACGCTGGACTGGATTTCTTCCCGTTCGAGTCCACGCGCACGTTCAATGTCGTCTGCAATCTTCTGTGTCTGCATATCAAATTCGTAACCGAAATTACGATCTTTTGTCTTTAAATGATCATTAGGAAAAGCAAAAAAGCAAAAAGAGAAAAAAGAAAGAACGATAATAAATAAAGAACGAAAGAGAATGCAAAATTAGTTAAAATTCCTGTCTTGCGATGATACTTACACCCGGCACTCGAAGCGTAGGAGAGGCACTGTGGGTGTACTTGCACCACACACTCGGCTCGATAAAGAGCTCGAGTGCCTAAATTGGTAAATTGATATTTTTTGCTTTCGAAAATTTAATAAACAAAATTGAAGAAAGTGATATGTTAAGCGCGTGTGCACGAAATGTGTAAAGTGCATCCTAAAGAAGGCGGAGAAGAGAAGGACAAAGAAGGTTGAGAGACCGCATAATTTGGTGAATGATAAACGAAAAAAATTGTCCTTTATCTTACTTATATATTTTCGTATACACTTTTTTTTTTTTTTTTTTTTTTTTTTTGAAAAAAGAAAAATACAGTGTACTCTCTTTGAAGCGGATACCTAAGGGACCGAAAAATATGTCCGCTTAAGAGGAAACTTTTTGAGAATAAGGAATACTAGAGCGTTCCCAAAAAGTGTCGGTTTAAAAGAAGTGTCTACATAAGAGGGGTGTCCGCAAGGAGAGGGTACACTTTAATTAAATGAATAAATTTTAATAAATAAAATAAAGCCGGATATTTGCCTTAAACTCATTGATTCCAATTTTCAATCAAGCATTCAATTCAATTTGGGTGTGAGCAAATTGGCACAAGCTCTCACTTCACAAAAAAAAAATAAATAAATAAATAAAAAAATAAAAAAATGTTTAAAAAAATTATAGGCACGAGTAATCAATGAAGCGAAAACTTGTCGCTTCAACACACAAGCGTAGGTGAATTTTTTTTTTCTTATGGGGGCGATGGCAACAAACGAGACCTTGTGTGAAAATATTTCTAAAGCAATTGTTTCTCTATAAAATAGGACGTGAAACGGAGCACACTATAATAGTTTTTCAAAGGATGTTAAGCGGCTTTAGTACAGTTGAAATTTTCGCGTTCAATTCCTCTATAGACCATGAGCATAAGAGAGAAATTTCTTCTAAATTGCCACGCTTTCTTTTTGTTTTAATTATCACAACTAATATTCGTTGACTTAAAAAATTCATTACATTAAAATATCTTTGATAAAAATCTTCTTTAGAACACGTTTTTTTAAATATTCATAGAAGAACTTGGTATCTATTGGAAAAAATGCCTTAAAAATGGTCCCACTTAAGCGGACACCTTTTGGGAATGCTCTAGTATTTTTGATTGTCGAATAGTGTCTTCTTAAACGGACACCTCTCTTAAGCGGACATAGTTTTCGATCCCTTATGTGTCCGCTTAAGAGAGAGTACACTGTAACTACATATTGCCGAATTTTCAAAGAAAATTTCTTCGATAAACAGGCGGTCATGGCTACACAAGTCATCGTGCTGATACTGATCCTATCTCTTAAACATTTTATGTGGTCTCTTTTGAGTAGCTTTAGACTAGAGATGGGCCTAAATTTCGAATCCCGGCCCGTTGCCCATCTTTACTTTAGACTTCACACTCAAGTTAATGATATACACTCAGGTGATTTATAGGACAATCTCCCGAATTTTCCCCCTCCATCTACGACACTGTGGCTGTTTTAAGGTATTTCTCTGTTAGATTTGAACAAAAAAGCCTCTTCTCATCTCCATCGCTTTGCTCGTTACGCTTTGAAGACTTCATTGTGCTTTATTGCACATTCAAATCGTTATACACACCATTAACACTCTGTCTGTCTATCGGCCTCTATGCACTAGAAATAACGGCAAAAGAATTAAAATATAAAAGCACTTCCTTCGCTAATTTCAATGCACATTTATTGGGTGTGAAATAAAAGGGCGAGCTTGACAAAAATATCCCCTCATCCCCGAACACGCCATTATCCTAACTAAAGTTATAAATTTTCATTAAATTAAAAAAAAAAAATTATTTTCCTTCAAAGGAAAAAAAGTTTCCCAAATGCAATTTTATTTAAAACCTTTGTTTTTGTTATTGTTCTTGTTGCTGTTGGGCATGCAAATCCATTTTTAAACTCTTCAAATTCCAGCTAAAGCCAATTTAAAGTAAAAAAAATCAAAATAAAAATAATTGGACCAACCATTGAGTGAGACAAAAAGCGACTTTTACCGGCGGCAAAATGATAAATACACAAAAAGCACCGAAACATGAGCGCCTTCAACACAAAAAAAAAAAAAAAAAAAAAGACGAAAAAAGTGGGAAGGGGGAAAAATAGTCGCTATATCCCATTACAATGGATGCTGCTGCAGCGGAAACCTCTAAGCTTTAAATCCATTTTGGAGCATTTTTATTACATTAGAGCTTTTCTCGACTGAATTGTGAAGTTGCCTTGGTTTGGGTGAGTGTGAGTGTGAGTGCGAGTGCTCGTGTGTTTGTGTGCGTCGGGACCATTAAATCCATAACTGCATGCGAAAAAAAGTTTGGTAGGGATTTTCCGGTTTTTCGAATTTTTTGGAATTTTTTTCTCAATTTTTTGTTTGTTTTGTGTTTGAAAAACTGCCGTGGCATCAGTGACATGCAAATTTTCGTTGCCAAGCAAAGCAAGCATATGAAGCAAGTGCAATGTTGCAGCAACAAAGTTGCGAATACCTTTATGTAGAACGAAAAAAAAGCACTACCAAAAGAACGGTGTTTGTGAATTCGTTGAATCAGTTCAATGTCCTTTTTAAACGCCAAGACTGATGCATTTATATGAAGAACTGGGTAATGCCGGGTAGAAAACGTCCTCTTTAATTTTTTTGCATATTCTTTTATTTTGGAATTTTTCCATTTTCTCTCAATACTGCATTCTTTCCCTCTCTCATTCTCTCTCTATCTCCCTTTCTCGCTCTCTGCAGTCCCCTCTCTTCGCGGCGATCCTGCCCTACAGGTTTAATTCACAAAAGCCGCCTGTCTGCAAGCGTTACAGACGCACGAACCGTACGCACGCACGTAACCTACACATCAGCATGTGCATCCTACTGTTCTCGAGTCTCTTATCTACCGGTATTTATATCCCTGCGGCATGTGTATTACCAACGTTGACTGACCAATCGTTGTTGTTTTTCCTTTTAATTTTTTTAACATTTCCCCCCTTCGGCTGCATTTCTTCTCCGCTTGAACGGTTTTTTTTTTTTTTTTTGCAATATGCGAAATCAAAAAAAAAGGGAAAAAAAAGCAAACAACAAAAATCCTTCAACCCCTTTCCGAACACGTTCGCAACATTAACCTACCACCATTTTATATTTTATATGCCATAGACGCAGCTGCGTGCCTAGCATTTTCATGTGTAGTGCGCCTCAGTGCTGGTGCTAATTTTTTTGCAGCGGGTGTAGTGGAAAATATAACTTCAAAAATAAAAATAAAATATTCGTATATCTCATGCATATTTTAAATTCCTCGCAAATTCTTTTGCTGACATTTTACATAATTAGAAAATTAATGTTTTTTTTTTTTTTTTGTCCTCGTCGCTGTTGTAGTTTCAGTTGTTGCCCAAACCCTTTAAAGACCATATCAACAGAACTGTAAAAACGGCAATAACCATGTTGATGTTGCTGCATTTTATGCTGTCCGGTTTTTTTTCGCTTTTTGTTTGTTGGTTTTTTTTTTTTTTTTGTAATTTCCCAAATTCAACGAATTGGAAAATTTACACGTGAAAATTGTGAAAAATTGTTGTGGTTGTTTGTGAAATTATGTTTCGCCGTTGTTGCCTGTTGTACGAGTATGTTGCATGTACAGCAAGTGCATGTGATATGTCACTGAGCGATGGAATGTGAGAAGGCAGTTTTGGGAGATTTAAATACTTTAAAGGAACATGTTAAAGAGTTCAAAAAAAAGGCAGAAAATACGCAATTTAATAACTGAAATGTATGGCAGCACCATTCTTAGTCAGGGTTGTTTTATTAACAGCTGATTCAATTGTTTCTTTTAGAATTTTTAAAAAACTTCGAAATGAATGGGAGACGGTTAAGGTTTAAGTCTTAGGAAGCAGGCTAAGATAAAGTAAGGTAGAATAATATACATATTCATATAAGAGCAATCAGCTGATTTAGAGAGGCAAAAACAGAGCTGTTTCTAATTATACTCAGACACTATCGGAACTTTTAAGCAAAGAACCTTGTTGGGGGGAAAAAGAAATGTTAATATGTAGTGGAGAGCTCTTAAGAAAGAAGCATCGAGAAGGATGAGAAAGAAAGAAAGAAAGTTGAACTCTAAAAACAGGGTTGTTCTTTCACCAACTGGTTTCTAGATCGGCTTAAACATTATTGAAGCTTTTTAAGAATTTAAAGATGGTGGGAAAAGAGGCCTTCTTTGACAATAAATTGAGTTTGCTTATAATTTGAGAGCACTCCACTCGGCATTAACACTTAGTAGTCAAATAATTTCCTCTCTAAAATTATGCTCATAATTTTCGTGACATTTTCGAGAACCTCTTCATTAACACTGTCAGTGGCGTGTCGTTTTAAACAGCTCCTAAGCAAAGTGCATCGCTTCAAATCCAAAAAAAAAAAAAAAATGCGAGACTTCGAAGTGAAAAAATGACAAATGGCATTCAGCGTCAGCAACCCGAATAAACTCCTTAATAAATATGATTTCTAGCCATTGCGTCACTTGGATTGTCAGTCAGCCGGTCGGTCAGTCGGTCGGTCGGTCGGTGCGGCGGTTCGTTCATTCGCTTGTCCGTTCGTTGTCTGCGATTCGATTATGCTCATGAATGAATCAAATTGTCTTATGTTGCCACCATAGAGCGTGAACATCAATATCAGAGCGAGCGGGCAGTCACAACGTCTCACTGTAGACTAGACCGACTTAAATTATGAGGGTTCACAGCATGCTGCGCTTGATTAACGCGGCATGCAAGATTTCTCGGCTAAAGTCTAAAGTCCAATAAAAATGAAAAAAAAAAATATATATATAAAAAATACAAAAAATCATGGAATTACAGTAGCGACGAGAAAAATCAGAAAAAAAAAACAAATAAATTTAATCGAAATTCTTCCCACTGTTTTGCATAGTCGACTTAAGGGCTTGATTGCAGTTTGCAAAAAATAAAAAAAAAATATCTTTAAAAAAATTCTAACAAAATTTCTACATTTTCTATTTAGATAAAATTGTTTTTCGAAAGTGACAGTTGAAATGATTTATTACTTTTCCACTATTTCAACGCTTTGGGTGTACGACAGTTAATGGGTTATCATAGTGTTGCCTTCATATCGTCAACACATACCTACATATATGTATATTTTTCTATAAATAAACACAAAAAAGCAGAATTTTTCCCTCTGTCAATTGCAAACACTCCATCCACTGTCGTTTTGTTGTTGCTATTGTTAAAGTTTTTAGCGCAAGTGTTGCCACCATTTTCAACAAAATTTCCAAACAGACATACCCCACACACATTCAGTCTGGTCTTGCATAGTCTTCGCTTTATACATGTATCTATGTCCTCCTACATTACTGTCAGCTCACCATTTAGCGTCATCGCTACTTCCGACGCCCCAGCCCCAGCCCGCGCCTCCACACCCGCCCAAACCGTGCTGCGTTGCTTTATTTCATTTGGATTTCAAAGCGCAAGTTAAATGCGCTTTCATGTTAGCAATGCATGGAATTTTGTTTTAGAAAAGTAACACAAAAATAGGCGAAAAAATTAAGAAAATTATTTCTCAAATTGAAGTGAAATGAGAAATGAAGGGAAATCTAATCTTGGAAACTTCCATTCTTGAAATTTTTTACCATCTTTTTTTTGAAAAATTAAATTTAAAATTCTAAAAGCTAATTTCAAACGCTCTCTTCCGTGTGCTTCCCTTCGCGTCCCGCACTACCAAGTGTTTTCATTGTGTTCGTTTTTTTTTCCCAATTTTATTTTGCAATGCGGCAAAATGATTTATGAGCTTGAAAATGTTTGTTAGTCTAGCGAAATATAAAAACTTGTAAAGGAAAAACAACAATAAGGCCAAAAGAAAGAAAATATTCGTATTTGCCTTTGACTTGACGACGCGCTGTGGAATTTTTTGCCTTTAACTTTTTTGTTACTCTTATTTTAATTGAAATTGTTTTGCTAAGATTGTTTACAAGGAAATTGTTTCGAATGCACGTGTAGCTTAAATTTTCATTTATTTGGGAAATTTTTGACCAGAATAACGTTGACGGCGATAAAACTTGTTCTCTTTAGAGGCTTAAATGTAACATTGTTTATGATCACCTGTTGTCGCGATCAATTCTAAGATCTGTGATGCCAATTTCGGAAGTTTTCCTCATTTTAAAAAAGATGCAAGTGTATGTAAGTCGACCTACTGCTAGCAAACTAGGTCCGGGTTATATAAAAGAAAGCCTTTTTTTTAAAAAAAAAGTATGTATAAGAGAGAGCGAGAGAGGGAGAGCAAGATAAAGGGAGAGAAAGAACGAAAAAGAGAGAAAGAAAGAGGAAAATGGGGAAAGAGACGAGGAAAGATAGAGAGAGAGAAAGAGGGATAAAGAGAGAGAGAGAGAGAGAGAGAGAGAGAGAGAGAGAGAGAGAGAAGAGAAGAGAAGAGAGAAGAGAGAGAGAAGAGGAGAGAAGAGAGAAGAGAGAGAGAGAGAGAGAGAGAAAAACAGAGAATGAGAGATTAGGAGAGAAAGAGTGAAAAAGAAAGACATAGAGAAAAAGAGGGAAAGCGGCAGAGAAATATACAGAGAGAAAGATAAGGAGTAAAATTGACATAATGAGAGCTAGAGAGAGAGAGAGAGAGAGAGAGAGAGATAATTAGAGCAAAAGAGAGAAGAAAAGAAAAATAGAGTAAAAAAGAAAGAGAGGAAAAGAGAAAGAGTGAAAGAGAGGAAGAAAGGAAAAGTGAGAGAGAAAAAGTGGAAAGAGAAAGATAGAGAGAGAAATACAAAAAGAGAAAGAGAGAGATAAAGAGAAAGAGAGAAAAAGATAGAAAGAGAGAAAAAGACAAAGATAGAAAGAGAGAAAGAGAAAAAAAGGACAAAAAAGGAGAAAAAGAGAGAGTGAAAGAGAGAGAGAGAGGAGAGAGTGAGTAAGACAAAAATGGGAGGAAGATAGAGAGAAAGATAAAAATTGAGATTCTCGCATTACAGTCAGTCCTCAATACTCAACAGGGCTCTTAAGGGCTGTCAATTAATTACAATATTTGACCCCCTCCCCCTCGAGTAAGCATATTTAAGCATAAATCAGACTCCGATTTAAGCGAGCATTACATTTTTCAAACAAAGGATTTTCCTTCTTAAAATATTTTCCCGTCGGCAAAAATTTTTATTCTAGAAAAAAAAATTTTTATGCTTCTTTGAAAAATAAAATCGTTCCTCAAGTCAAGCCAATCAAAGCTCACTAAAGACGTCCGATTAAAGCAATAAAAGCGAATTTCCATTATTTTTATTTTTTTCCTAAATTTCCCTTTAAGTGAAAACCATCAATTTTTGTTGAATTTCTTTAAATTACTTTTAAGAAAATCAATTTTCCGCAGAAATGAAGAAAACATTTTTACCCAAAGACGCTTCGAGCGACTTAAAAGAAATGTACGAGACTTGCCTCACATACACCCAGCTACGCACACCTATGCGTATATATATGTATATTGACTTCTGCGTTCATTTTGTGTACAACCCCCTCCCAATGCTAATTTTACGCTCTTACGATATTACGACGAAGAAGAAGAAGCAGAAGAAAAAGCAGTCCAAAGCGTCAACTTTTATTTTACGTGATTTGACGAATGCACACACTGACAGCCATGCGAGCGCTCAAAGGGGAAATCGTTCGACCACTTAAGAGCGAAATAAAGAGAACTTGGTCTACTCTTCGCGGCGAAGGCGAATTCACTCAATCACTTGCTATAAAAATGAAAATAAAAATGAAAAAAAAAACATTTCTTCAAGTACTGCTAAAGGAAAAAAAAAAAGAAAATACGCATATAAATTGTTAAAATTCTTTCGCAAATAATTGGATCCGAATTTATGCGCGAATTAAAATCTCTCGTCATAAAAAACAAGAAGGGAGAAATCATCTGAGGCCAAGTCCCGCATTATTAAGCATTTTCTAGTTCAGGAAGTCTTTAGCGTCGAAATTATTAATTTTCAAGCTTTTATTTTTATGACTTCTACGATTTTTATGAGCTTTCCTTTGAATTTTATGACCTTTTTTTTTATATTTTTTTGATGATTCTCATTCAATGTCGGATGCTCTGTCATTATTTTATGTCATTATTCGGTTTGATAGTGTTGCGTGGGTTCAATTGTTATTGATTCTAATTGAGTCGCGATAAAGAGAAATTTCTTATGGCTTTAATGTATCAATATTCAGTCCATTTAATTTTCATAAAAATCCGGGATTTATGATAAAGCATTTATAGGCCGCGATTCGATGAAGAGAGGAAGCTGCAGTGAGAGTAGTAAAATGATATGAATTTGAGATATGTTTCTTTTGATGTGAATCGAATTCAGTTTCGTTTTGTTGGAGAACATTAAATTAAATTAGATTGGAGGAAATCAGTGAAGTTCGGCACTTCAAAATGAGGAACGAATCGGGATTATTTTGATTTGATATTGGGACTATATTTCTAAATGTCATTTTCCTTAGACGAAAGTGCTTTTCGACGTTTCTTTAAGGTTTTTTATTATTACTCACAATAAAAAGAGGGACATTATGGAATATCATAGCACCTCTAATCTAGTATCTTCAAAATTCTCTCCCTTTCAACGTTATTTCGACCATTGGTAGGAGCCTTTTCTAGTTTCAGTGACAGCGAAAACTTCCTTTCAGTTTAAAATTTTTGGAGGTTTTAACTTTCAAACGATAGTCTTCAGGAGAGTCTAAACAGGATGACTAATTGTATATGAAAATTTTTGAAAAATCCAATTATGGGAAAGGTATTTGATTGAGTCAAAGTGGCATGAAGACTAAAAATATTTAATCGACAATTTAAACTTTCGAAGTTCTTTAACAGACTTAAGACTACGACCATTGGGTCTAAGAGAAGGTTATCGAAAGACTTAGTGGCGTTATTGGTTGAGATTCCATCGTACGAAGTAAGAAGCTCTGGGTCTAACTCCCACCTGAGGTCGTTTTTTCTGTCTCTGGTTTTCTTTGTTTTCACATTATTCGTGGTATCACAACGGGCCGATGTGAGCCCTAAGTGCCAGCACCAGTCCATCATGGTGCCAGACACACTAACCTATCCTTACCTAGAAGCTTGGACTCTATATGAATACTATTAAATTCTCAAGGCTGTCTTCTGTGTACGCAACGATCAAAGAATTTATTCAGATAGGACAGTTTTCTAGAATTCATGCTGCAACTCTTAATTGATAAGAATAGTGAAAGCTCCCATAAGCGGACAACGACGGTCGCGGCCTTTTGTCCGTTTGTGGAAGCTGTCCGCAAGTAGAGCTTTCACTTTAGATATTTGATGATGGATTGAATTTATCCCGTGACGAGATTCACTTGAAAACATTCCTGACTTAGGAAATTTCATCCAGATGTGAAAGTTGACGACATATTAAGGCCGAGATTGCTCGTATAGAAAGAAAGAAAGCTTCCCGAATAGAAGACTCTACATCGCATTATGAAAATAACCTCCGTTGAACAACAATCTTAATCTTATCTCCTCAAAAAAATGTACGTATTTCCTTCAATGAAACTTCTCGGCCGTCTGGAATTTTCAGATTCACAATTTAAAATTACAATTTCAAAAACAAAATCTCAGTATCTCTGCGAAATTAATGCAATAAATATGAGGAACGAGTGAATTTAAACTGAAAAATACCTTCCCTCATAGCACTCCATTGAGCCATTATTCATAATTTAGTCAAGTACTTTCGTATGAAAATTTTTCCAAAAAAATAAAACAAATTTAAACCAAATTACCAAAACAAAATGTATTAATTCCATATTCAAATTTGCTTATATTGCGTTTTTGTTTATTATACCGACATTACGAAATCTAATATGCCATTAATATTTATATTAATGGGCAAAAACGTACAAAGAGAACAACTCCAAAATTAAGAGGAAAAAATTTAAATCATAAAAAAAAATTGTCACCCACACTTTTCGGTTGGGCAAAAAATTATTTAAAAAAAAAAAATCCTTAGGTCATTCACATGCTAAGGCTGGGTCTACCAATCCCCCAGACAAATGGCAATTGCCCATTTGCTACACTTCCCTTCCTCTACTAGCGTGCCATCACCACCCAGCCACTTTTTAACGGCACAGCGCGCATAAACACCCCACAAAAATGTCTTTAAAACGCATTACACCCAAGGAAATTGGCCATTAAGCATAAAAGCAGTTATAAGCGCGCCAAGGAAAAAATTCAAAAAAAAAAAAATTACTCTCAAGAAAATAAAAAGAAAGAGAAGAATGAAAA
Organism: Chlorops oryzae; assembly: GCA_020466095.1. NCBI lineage: Eukaryota > Metazoa > Arthropoda > Insecta > Diptera > Chloropidae > Chlorops > Chlorops oryzae. Next base: position 7,078,946 of record CM035807.1, on the reverse strand, counting down.
AAGTGGAAATTTTAAATAAAGGTGTGTGCCCTCTTTGTCGTCTTTGACTTTAAAATGCAAACACAATTTCGCCTTCTATTGTCCGGGCTCTGACTAAACTTAGGGGTGTGCTTTTCCTTTTCTTTTGTATGGGGACTTTCCTTTAAGGTAATCATGACTTTTACTAAAAATAAGAAAAATTATTTAAAAATTTACTTTTTAAAGTCTTCACATGATAAGCTACCTACAAGTTCCATTTCGTAAGCACATCAAATCAGCCTGAGTCTTTAGTCTTCACACCTTCTGTTTTCCTTCTGATTCTCATTTCTCATTTAATCTAGTTTAATACTTCTTCTTTTTGAAATTAATTTATTAAATTTTGTGCAATTTTCGCATTTGGTTTTCACACACCTTCTTTCCGAACATTGCAGACATGACTCGTAATTCCACTTGAGCTCCACATGTGTCAAAAAAATGAAACTACATTTCATAAACGTGCATAAATGTATGTATGCCATGGACAGAAAGAAGCAGGTCTTTTCGAATATGAAAATAAATAAAAAAAAAAAAAAAAAAAACAAATTGAAAAATAAAAGCAACAAAAAATTATGAAACTTTAAGCTCGAGGGCTTAACTTTAAGTTGACAAGTGTTACAAATTGTTTTTTATTTATTTATTGTTTTTTCGTTGAATTTTTTCTCTTTTTTTTTAAATATTACTTTGTTCCTTGTTTCGGTTTTGATTTATTTCGAAATCAGAATTCCGCAGCATTCTTTTCTATCGCCTCGGTTTTTGGGCTTCGTCGAATTCGGTTCATTTCCTTCTTCATATTTCATTCCTCTTTTTTTTTTTTGTTTTTGTATTCAAATTCGTTGTTTTAATTTTTGTTATTTGAATTATTTTTGAACTAATTTGACTTTTCTTCTTTGGAAAAAATTGCATTTCAGGTCGATGGTGTCGAAGAGAATGGTCATCACCTGCCGACGCTAGAAATGCCGATGCCTCAAGGCGATTATATTCCTCAGTCTTCCTTGGTAGTCCCGGTGAGTATTTGAGCTGTTACTTCACTTTCATTTATTTACGAGTATTATCAAAAAAATATTTCCTGTCGCTTTCACTAAAGATAGAATGAAAACCTACACAAGGTTATCAATTGCTGTGAAATGTTGCAGGGAAAAAATCACCTTCGATGGAGATATCCTTCTTTGAATTTTTAATCTCAATCTATTATTGCTTTTACAGCAAGCAAAAGGGCGAAAAAATAGTAGGTATCTCTCTCTCAAAAGAAAGACTGTAGAAATCATTCCTGATACACTAAAAAAATTCCAAGCCATATACAATGGGCAAGAATCAAATCCTTCATAAATTGACAAAACTCGATTCGCCTACATAAAGTACAAGTCAGTACAAGAGACATGTCGGTAACGATTTCAAAGGCACGTATCAAAGCGCGTCTATTGAACCTACACAATAGAAATAAGAGCTTCTGCGAAATCCACTAAATTTCCTCATAGCGGCATTTTGTAATTTCCGAAGAGATATACGAACTTCAAAAACACACATGCACATTGCGGTGGGGTGCATCGCACAAAATTCTGGAATTCTTAAAGCCGGCATTTGGCAAAACAAAACAAAAGGGCTCGTAGACTCGTAGAGACCATACCGAAGCAGACCATCCAGGCCAAGCCAAACTCTAAACCACTCAGCCATGGTGGAATAATCTCTCCAAAAAGTCTAATGTTCATTTCACATTTTCCATTCGAGCTGAAAGACGATGACTACTCACTAGAACAGACAGACACACATGCATCGGCATTGGCATCGGCATCGGCATTATAATGATAATGGCTTGAAGGTCTGAAAGGAAAAACGTTTCAGGAATAAGGTATCTTAACCACCACGTCACAATGGCATCAACAAAATACTCCACTCGACTCGATTCAACTCCGAATTGTCGAACGAGAATAGAAGTCAGACAACGACGACTACGACGACCACGACGACTATGGCCAATAGTGCCTAAAGGCAATAAAGAACCACTAGCAATCAGGGTACGATGCATAGTGCGCGGATTTCAAGGAGAGTGAGATAGTATGGCAAAAAGATTATGAAATGTTGGAAATGAAGAAAAACGAAGCAGACACCTAAAGCTAAACTGTAAACTCGTTGTACCACACAGAAAAAAAAAAAAAATACACAAAAAGATAGGAGAAAAAAAAACTCCATAGATGGATCTCTCAAAGCTTCATTGCAAAGAAAGAAAGAGAAGCATCTACCTAGATTGAACGAAAGAGACGATTAGAGTAGGGAATATCAAAGGGTAACTTTCAATATACTTTGTGGATAGATGGATGGCTGCATGCATTCGACATGCATGTCTATTGATAGATAGATAGTTGGCTAGCTGGATGGATAGTTGGCTGAAAAAATGAAACCTAACAGAAAATAAAAATAAACTTAAATTGAACAAAGAGTCTTTTCGTCTTGGCATTTTCCGAAGCGGTTTTCAAGTGCAAGGCTGAATGAAAAAGTATCGATGAACAAAAAAAATATATGTACTTATATAAAAAGGAACCTTTCAGACAAGGAAATATTCAAATTTTTTACATTTATGAAGAGAAAATTTAATTTCCTAATCTCATATACCATACTGTACAACACTGTACACAGTGAAATCTACAGGGTTGTATTCAGAAAGGAAAATCTATCAGCAAAAACGAAGAGGTCTCCCTTTAATTTATTTATCAATTTCCTTGGACTTTTACGCACATAAATGCAGTGGCATGTTGTGAGTTGTTGGAATCGCTGTTGAACAGTTGCAAGTACATGCCTGGCGCGAAAATACCAATCTCAAATTCTATGTTTGTATGTGTGTATCTATGCAACAATGGCGCTCTATCTAAGGCTAAGAGAAAACTATTTGCTGACGCGATGCATGTGGCCAGAAGTTCGGAACGTTCTTATGCTTAAACTAACTTAAACTTAACACTCTTGGTGTAGGTTCTTGTATGTATGTACATATATTCATTCGTTTGGAGGAAACTATGCAATCTCAAATCCGGGGGGAAAGCAAAAGAAGAGAAGGAGAAGAAAAAAAAATGGAAAAAGACGCACCATGGAAGACAGGAAATTGCATTGTTGTACGTAAATTTTTAGCCGCTGAAAAGGCAGTCGTCTTCGTCTTCGAACCAAAAGGCGGAGGAGCGGAGGACGGCTTTATTTAGACGTATGTATATGTTGTTCATGGAATAGACTAGAAGCCACAAGAGGCAGAAGAAGCAAAAGAAGACGGCTTAACTTCATCGCATATAAGCCATTGTTCGCCGCTGATGCTACGCCATCATACTTTGATGCGTTTTTCTGCGCATATTTTTGCGTCTTTTTAGCATTTTCGCGTACTTGCCGCAGCACATGCGAAATGCGAATACTACGTATATATGCTAGACAGAGTGAAAAAGATAGTCAAGTCAAGGTTGTGGTTGTTAACGACATCATCTTCATCAGACAGTGTTGACTTTTATGGCGTCGACTATGACTGTATTAATGTCATTGAGTGCTGGTGTCTTATCGGTTACTTATGGTGGCTTAAAAAAAACAAAGAAGGCTTCTATAACTTGGCTTTGCCAATAAGCCAATATAATGATCGTTGGAAAGAATGATTGAACTAAACAAAGCTTAGAGAATACATACTTCCCAAATATATTAATGTACGGTTATGGAAAAAACATTTGATCTTTCCTTGAACCTCATCTTTTCGGCATATCATCACATTTAGGTTGTATTCTTTTTTTCTTCAACTTTTGCTTGATTGCATTTAAATTCAGTGGAGCCACTAAGCGAGAAATCAAACCCCAAAAAAGCAACAAACAAAACAAAAAACACGAGAGGGATAGAAAAAACAGCATAGAGGATTGCAAAGAATCTACATACTCCTCGCATCCCGTCCTACGAACATACCGAAGATGCAACGAAGCACGTCTCTTCGCTTGATGTTGACGTGGAGGCAATGCTGCCTGTTAGTCTGTGCCGCAAGATTTGCATGCAAAATGCTACAAAAGACAGCGGCGGCGGCAAAATGTGTGCAGTCAGTGTAACGCCATTTTCAAATAAAAAATAAAAAAAAAGAAATATTCAAAAAAAAGAATGACGTCCCAATCGAAAAGAAGATGTCTGCGGCTCTTTTTTCCCGAAGTCAGCGTAGCTTCAAATCGTGTTCAATATGCAAAAGAGTTGCAACAACTTTAACCTATCACAAAACTGGAGTGCGGGGGAAAGAAGAGAGAGAGAGAGAGAGAGAGAGAGAGAGAGACGGGAAAATGTAATCAAAAGAAAAGTCTTCCAGTTAACCGCCAAAAGGATAATCAGCAACAATTTAGTATTATTACACCACGTTCGCGAAACGATCAAGATCAGTCATTCCATTTGGCAATTCGGAAAATTCTTTTGAATGAAGAAGAAGAAGGCATTGAGGTCGGTGGAGGTTTTGATGGAGTTTTTTTTTTTTTTTTTGTGAAGGAAGAGGAGACTGTTCTTTTCTTGATTTTAAATAGCACGATTCATTATTTGATGTTTTGGGGTAAATACAAAAGAAAAAGTTTTAGGTTGAATGGTAGAGGCTGAAAAGTGGCATAAAAGACACAAATCCAGAGAACTTATTGTGACAGAGATAGAGAGAAAGGACTAAATTGTGGGGAGAATTCTCCAGTTTCAGACATCATGAGTTGTTTGATCAGTCATAGAACCCCTTCCGTTTGATTGTGTATTTTAGAAAGGCTCTAGGCGATCTTAAAGAAAGAACACAGGAATTACCCTCAATAGGCTATAAGAAGGACACAAAAAAAAAAGGATGGACAGGTGTGCAATTTGAAATTAAGAACAGATTGTGTTGTTGCTTAGACCTCAGACAGGCAACACATCACCTGGGCGTGGCTACCAGATCAATATTGGACAAGAAGAACTTTAGCAAAAAACATATCCCTTCAAAGTGGAATGTCTAAAGGAATCTGCCTCATAAATCATGTGATCTTTTTTGGGGATCTTAATCGTTGGGTTCTCAACAATGTTGAGCCAAAAATAGCACTCAAAACCTAACATTAATTTTTTTTTTTTAAGTTATGAAGAACATATATGGTCTGCTCTCTTGTTTTATCGCGGCAAAGCAAAAAAACAAAAAAAAAAAAAAAACATTTTGTCCATCAATCAAAATCATTGATCAAATATATCCAATGGGGCAGTGCCGATGATTTAGTTTAAGCTTGAAAAAAAAAATTATTGTTTTTCCCCCTCTAAATAGAACCGTCAATATTTTTTGGGGCACTTTGTCAGCAATGAATGCGATGAAACAAAACAGACGAAGAAAGAATCAATACAATAATATATTTAGTTCAACTTTCGATATGACTTCCAAGAAGCACCTAAGGCTAGACACGTTGTCTGTGGTGCTAACGAATTCTCCTTTTCCATTTATCCTTCAATATATTATGGATTCTTTTTAGCGATTTTATTTTTAATTTCTCAAGATTAAAAAACATAAAAAAGATCTCAAAACTCAAAGAAAAAGAACGAGCGCAAGAAACTTTAATCCTTTCTCAACTTTAATCACAACAAAAAAACGAAAAAAAAATATAGAAAAAAAACAAACAAAAAATAAATAAAAATAATAATGAATAAAAATTAAATCCCTAAACGACGAATCCTTTTGTGTCGACTTTCTGACGACTTGAGCCCAAGAATTCTCGAATTGAGCTCCCATGTCATTTGGGCCCGTCGGTCGGTATTTGGTGACTACTTCAAGCTTGTCTCATAAATTCAGTTTTACGCAATAAAAATATTTTTAAGCGTTTTCAATTTTTTTTCCTCATTTGTTGTTGCTTTTTTTCCTTTTTTATTTGTTTTTTGTTTTTGTTCTTAACTCTTTTTGAGCTTAGTTGCCGCACACTGTTGAGGAAACCTTTTCGTCTACTCATTTCGCGGTTCATGATGATTTCTTCTTTTTTTGTTTAAGGTTTTTTTAACCCTTCATGGTTGTTTTTTGTTCATTCGTTCATTCGTTCATTCCTCTACAGTTCGGTATATTTTTTTGTTTTGGTTTTTGTGCGATATTTCAGTTTGGTTGAAATCCAACAACACTAGGCATAATAATTTTGCGCTTCAATGAAATGCGATACATTTGGAGTTTTTTCTTTGGTTTTTTTTTAAAATATTTTTTTATATTTTTTATGCGTTGCTCATTTCGTGTTGTTTGTTGTTCATGTTGTTGCTGATGACAACGGCAACGACAACGACAACGGGGACTTTGGTGCTGATCAAATCCGTATTGAAGTCAAAAGCATCAGCTCAGCATCATCGAGAGATTACGAAGGAAAAAGTGCAACAAAAATTAAAAAATATATAAACATATACGTAGATACATACCCGCGTATTTGTTGTACGAGTATAAAAACGAGGAAGATTCCGCAATGACAGCAAATGGCTAAAAATTCCAGTAACACACCTTAAACTCACTTGGGGATAACTCAAGGCTGTTGGATGATGCGCGCTCGACGTTCTGACGAGTGAATTTTTAAGCTTAGCTTTGCTGCACGCGCGCCCAGCTTTAGTTTCTTAATGCTTGTTTACCTTCTTTCTTTCCTTATTTTTTATATTTTTTTTTTTATTTTTTTATATATTTTTTTTTTTTTAATTTTTTGTTCGTCGGATATCTCGGGACTTGGTTTTTCTTAACAATCTTATTTTATTTAATTTCGTTTGTGCGTTTTTTTCCCCTGCTCATCTTTTCATGATCTCGCCATGATCTTTGAAATTAAAAAAGTGTCTTTTTGAGGTGTCTCATTTGGTGTGGCTTTTTCCTTTTTCCTTTTATTTTTTGTTCTTTCTTCTGTTAAGTAAAGCGCTTGATTCATTTACGCATTCGAGTTAATGTCGCCGCTTTGGCTTTGTCATTTTAGTTATTGAACATGCATTGATACAAGCTGTTTGAGTGTTGTATACAAAGGATTTTTGTCTTACTTTTTTTTGGGTCCTTAGCTTGCTGTGTTGCTGCAAGTGCAGTTGGGATCAACAAAAGATCGAGAATTTCAGTTTATAAATAATCGTCTTAAGTAGAATTTGTCTCAGGAGTGTTGTGTGATTGAGGTTGGCGAAAAAATATCGAGAGAGAGCTTTTAAGGTTACGGGCCGAACGAGAGGATCGATGTCATTATGGTTTTTATAGGAATTACTTTAAAGATATAAAGCCGGCTCTAAAATCAAACTCAGTACCGAGAATTCAGAGAAATTTATCTTCGGTAGACCTCAGTCTAGCCTACTTTTGTCAGATTATTAGGGGAGTATTCCGATGAATGTCTCAAAACAAGTCCAAAATTCCCTTAAATTTAATTTTGAAAGCTTCTTCAAACAAAAACTTGGTCCCATTTTTTCCCTGACCACTTTTGTGACCTAAGACTCTACTGAAGATCACAATTTTTATTAATTCAGCGCAGATTCCCCCTAAACTGGTAACAGTGGTCTAGGCAATGGACATCTCAGGCTATTTTTATGAAACTATTTGAAACATTTTTGCTGTTAGAAATGTCAGGGCCGATGCCAAAAGAACATCGAAATATTTTTGGTTAGATGTTGTCAAAGAAGATCTAAAATTGGTGAGCTTCCGCGATGACAAAGCTGAAAGAAAAACGAGAAGAATATCTACAAGAGGGGACCTGGGCTTTGGTCAAGCTAACAATCTCTATGAAGAAAAGAAAAATTCAAAGAGATAACTTTCGAATATCATAATAATTTTCCAATAACGCTGAATTATTGTGGTCGAAAACCCCTAAATGTTTTTAATTGAATTAGCCAGTAGCGGCACTTTGGTAGAGCGCGGTTGTGCCCAGGGCTCCGAATATAAAGAGGCGTTTTTAAACTTACTTGCGTATATGTTTGTTAGGGGCCGCCGAAGAGATCTCGCTCAGAGTGCTGGTAAGTAGTTCTAAAACCAGGACTGGAATAAGCGCCTATGACCTTCCCGAGAACTTCTTGTGGAAACCAACATTACAAGACCTCCTTTCTTTATTGTCTACCTATCTTCAAGAGATATTCCCTCTTTTTCGTAGAGGACTGAGCAACCAAAGATTCAACTGCTTCTCCAAAGCAGTGGTTTGGTGTATACAGCTTGATTCATATTCCACGAACGTTTTCCATATATCAAAAAATAGCTAGGCTTCAGTTTCCCTTCGTCTTGCTGTACATTTCATGTTTTTGTCACTCGATTTTGACTCTGTTTGGATTGCAGTCAGCATATTTAAGTGTTCACTGCTCGCTCGGGTTTGCTTTTTTCGCACTCGTTTTTTTTTTTTTTTTTGTTGACTTTCCGAAACATTTTTGACCAACCTCACGCGTTTTGATCCCATTTTAATATTCTAGCTACTCCATTTGAAGCGTACGTGTCTTTATCGTTTCGTTTATACATACATATATGAAACGTTTATAGTTTCACTAATTGATTTCAGGGTCCAAGAAGCAATCGCGAAAATTTCTTTAAAAATGCAAACTGCATCGGCGCCGTTCGTCGTATTTTTTGTTTTTATTTTTATTTCATTTTTTTTGTCTTCTTCGTTTACCATTGTATTTTGCATGCAAATTTCGCGTGATACGTTTGTTGAAATCCTAAAAGAAACCATGCTTGCGAAAGTTTGTCTCCAGTAGTGCTCCCGCATAAACATACATACATACATGCATACATAAATAGAGTTTGTGTAAAGTCGGAATTTTTGCTGATTTCTGCAGAAGGTCATTCTGTTTTAGTGGCAGCACCAGATGAAATTGCGTATTGAATGGAACAGCCTTGAAGTATGATAGTGTGCTCAAATTGAAATCGACTGGCGCCCGAGCAGGGACGGACAGACAGACAGACAGAAAAAAAAGAAAGAAAAGGCTGTGAATATTTGTCACCACGGCGGCTAGTCTTGGATTAATTTGCATTTTAACTGAAAAGCTGCACCTTGCAGTGTACAGAATTTAATTTCGAGTCCTCTTTATTACGACACATCAATCTTATGATTATCAGAAATCGCATCGATTTCAAGTTTCGATGATGTTTTTGAATGAAAACTTAACGTGAGCGAGGAATAAGGATGATTTGAGTCTTCTTTGGAGAGAAGATTGAAAGGAGTAAAGGGGGCTTTTATCACAACGGACCAATGTTTGGCAGCCTTACTAACCTAAGGCGACTTTATCCTACTTTTCTTTCGCTTTTTATCCCATAAATTTATTTAAAATCAACAAATCATAAATCCAAGCGATTTGGTTTTAAGAAAGAAAACCACGAAAACTTAATTTGAGCTTTGCCAATTTTTACTTTTGTTTTTACACGAAACCGATTCCAATATATCATTTTCCGATAATTGCTGCACAAGATAAAATAAAGTTCCCTCCAGTGTGCTGCCAAGTTTCTGAAGTATTTTCGTATCTACATAAATGATTTTTTAAATGCTTTTTCGAATATTTCAGAGTTTTATATTTCTATTCAATCAAGTTAAAAAAAAATGGTGAACAATTTTTTAAATAAAACCTTTTCTTTTCTTCCATTTCAGACAACTTCGGCACAAGTGCAAGTGGTAAGCTTAATTTTTTAATAAATAGATTTTATAAATAATATTATTGAAAAGTACGTATTCGTTCTTGGGGACTTCCATTTGAGAGAGACAAATTTTCAAAGTTAAAAGAACACATGTAATTAAAGAAATCTAAATAAAGAAACCCCTTCCAAAGTATTTCTCTTCGATTCTGAAATAAATTCCCAAAATATGGAGGAATATACACACAGAAAAGACTCTCGCACACACACCCAAATCGAGACACTCAGCTTCAGCTTCAGCTTCTTAACGAAATTGTATATGTGATTTTCATTTAGCATTTGACAGGGCCTATAATTACAAACGACCATAACCCGTCATCATTATAATCATCATCTCGCATCGAACAATATCCAATCATGCTCAGGTATGCTGGCCAGTTATGCTGTGCTATGCTTGGCTCGCTGTCGATCCACTTCGTGAACATCCCAGACAAGGTAGATACAATGAAAGGAGTCGCTGATGTTATGCATGCAGCAGGGTTATAAATTTCCTGATTAAAAACCATCTTATCATTATTATAGAGCGAGAGGGATAGTGATGGAGAGTGCGAGCGAGAGAAAGACATACGTATAGCCAATAGCTATGGGGATTTAATAGGAACCCAGGCTGATATCGACACGGTTAGGAGTTAAGATTGTTAAGTCCAGTCAACTCAGCACGGCACATTGACTGACTGACTAACTTCTCATTTTGACGCATCTTCAAGTTATTTTTTCCCGTGTACCCAAGGCTTGAGACTCCTTGTATTTTTTTTTTTTTTAATTTTGTACAATTTTTTAATTTTTTTTATTTTATATTTTTATTTTATTTTTTATATTTTTTTATATTTTTTCTTATTGTGTTGTTATGCCTTTGAACCGTATCGACACACGGTACGGACTTGTGGCTGCCTCCATCGCTGTATTGTGCGCGATTGCGCGTTTTTAAATGCCTGCCCCCTTTTGTTTTTTGTATTTTGATTTTCGGGGCAACTCTTACTCATAAGTAAGTTAAGTAAGTAAGCAAGTAAGAAGGGACTTTTGTGGGGATTTCGATGTGCACGCATGAGATGCTGCTGGCGACCCAAATCGCTTTTGTATGGATGTTGTTGTCGGTGCTCTTGCCGGAACGGGATTTACTGTTGCGGGCGGGTTCCTTGTGCTGACTTTGTAAGCGCCTTTTTTCGTGTTCCTTCGTTTTTTTTTTTTTTTATATCATTGGAGACTCTCTCGCTCTATCTCTCTAATGCCACCACATGTGCTGTGACTTTTTGTGTTGTTTCTTAAGAAATTTCCTGTGAAAATCCCATGTTTTTTTCTTCATATTTTTTTCTTCTTCATCGTCTTAACGTTCTTTAAATATTTTAAATATTTCATCTCGTTTCAGTTTCTTTTGTAATTTAATATTGTTTTCGTTGCTTGGAATTCTACATTTTTTTTCTCTTTTTTTTCTCTTTTCTTTGTTCTTTCGGTTCATCGAATTCGAAGAAAAGGTCAAAATATTTAAATGGGATTTGAGTTATTTCGTTTGTGGCTTAAAATACTTTTCGGATCAAAATGATATAGGGGGAAACAAATAAAAATAAAAATATATAAAAAAATAAAGCAAAATATTTTTATTAAAAATCCCCATAACGATTTCCATATTTCAGTCTGTCTCCAATTAGGCCCAGACCAAAAAAAAAAAAAAAAAAAAATAAAAAAATAGCTTCAGAAAAACAAGGTTTCGCTTAATTAACTTCATCACGCCATCATTTTTCTGCAATCAACTTCCTCTCCTACAACAAATGCAAATAGCTCTCAGCCAGGGGAAAAAAAAAGAAAATAAAGTTTCTTATTTTCTGCACAATTTTTATACACACGAAACATGCTCCATTGCCGTGCTTAATAAGGCATTCTACAGCAGATATTTTGTGTACGAAATGAAAGCCCCAAAAAGTTGCCCCATGTGTGCAGCAAAGTTGTAAAAAATGGCCGACCGAAATATGTGCAACAACAAGAGTATTTGCTACAGTCACTCCTTGATATAAGAACCGTTAAAGATGCACCCACAATGTTGATCGTCAAAGACAAGTTCATATATCTAAATCCTTTGAGAGGAGGAGCAAAATGGGCTCCATTGTTGTTCACAAATTCCATCCGAAGCATTGGAAGCACGCCCCGATTTGAGGGGTGGCCCAGAGCGGTACTGAGATGGGTGGTAATTTCGCCTATATATTCGGAAACAATCCCCTAGTTTCAACAACAGTTTCCCAGAGCAGCAAAATCCTATCTCGAGCCATGATTGGAAGTGGTCTAACTTTGTTGCGAAGCTGTTTCCAAAGCACTGTTACCAGTTCATGGGAACCTCGACTCTAAATTCAGGTAAATTTCTATAAATGAGTAGCTTGAGAAGCGACTTAAGGAAGGAATGTCTTTAGGGAAACTCTCAAGGGACAAAATGTTCGTTTTAGAAGATTTTTAATTCACATTCAAAGAAATTTTGGCCTCATTTTGATACATTTAGGGGATACATCTGGTTAAAAAATGGGCAACAGTTGTCCGCATGGGGTTGAAGTTCTTCTCAGTGTTCAAAGGAACAGGACTCCTTTCATAGCGAACGTTTTAGTGCGCAGAGGAAGAATTTTCGATGCTTTAAACGAGGTTTATTTTATACCCGATTATTACTGTACTTGCGGTTTATCGGAGAGTCTCTAAGAACAAAACCAAAAAAAAATTAAATTAAATTTAAAACAAAAATTAAAAATAAATCCCTTGATTCATGTTGAAAGATTTTCACATGTCCGCGTGTGGATATCGTGACTGATGCGATATAATTTTTATAAGCTGTCTAGTAGAGTTTAACAAAAAACGATAGCCAAAAAAAAGAGGAAAAAAATACGGTCTTTCGTTTATGGTTTATGGCAATTATGTTGTCAAATTTTGAGACAGAACATAAAACTCTCTTCGCCGAAGGGTCAAATATTTAGTCCACATTCTTTTTGTTTTATTTTTTATTTTTTTTTTTTTTCTTTTTTCGCTGCTTTCGAATAAATCATTTCGTTGCAAGGAAATCATAAACTTCTTAGCAGACTGACGACAAGTGTCAAATCCATGCAAACACCACTCACGCACGCAATTTAACGCCATGCATCATCGAGTTGCAGCAAAGAAAGGTGGACAAAAAAAGTGCATTGTAACACATTTAAATTCAAATTCAAATAGAAATCAAAATTTTTCTCGAGCCCGCGAATGCAACATTCAAATGTCGCCCACGTTGTGTCGGTACGGTGTGGTGCAGTGCGGTGCTTCAACGCAGCAGGGAACGAGAAGTTGTTCACTCACATCAACCTTGGGGTGCACAATCGTTGTCGAATGCCACCATCGGAGTGTGCATATATGTATGTACCGTATCCACTGAGAGGGCTAGGCAGCCAGCATCATTTTTGTCAACAGCAAACACGTTTATATGCTTTATTGCCCAACATTGTATGGAGATACGCAACATCCTCATACGTACACACACACACACACACACGCTCTCGCTCCTTCGCTCTCTGTGTGTGCGTGTGCATTGTATTGCACTACTATATCTCTTTGTGGCGACACCGATGTGTGTGCAGAACACCCAAAAACAAATTAAACTCACCGCCATTAATCTTAAAGGTGAGCAGGCAACGAGCGAGCCAGCGATCGAGTGACTCCGAACAGTGGACAGACGAACTAGCCAGCCAGACGAACCAACTGACCAGCGGACCATCAGACAAACGGTCAGAGAGAATACAAGACAGTGCAATGGGACAAAGTGACATGAATTTTTACATACCACAAAAACAAAAAAAAAACAGGACAGCCTAAAACGGTGAACGCACGAAATGTACACGCGTACGACTCCTTTCTCCACGCAACACAACAAAATCACAGTGCAACATATGCTTCTACTTCTGCTTCCAATGATGCCTCCCAAAAACAAAAAAAAAAAAAAAAAAAATACTCAAAATTTATAAGAAAAAAAGCATTCTAGTGGGCCTACACATCGTGCTGGTGGCGATATTTGTCGCTGCATGCCCATCGTGCCCATGCTTTATTGTGCCTTCATGCCACACACGCATAAGCCTGCATGCATGATCTCTGTTGTTGGCCAGATTGTTTAATATACCTACGCATGTTGCTGATGCTGTTGCTATTGCTGTTTCTGTTCCTATTGCTGTTGCTGCCGCAATAATCAAGGTGAGATACATTTCAACATGTCTCATAAATTCGTTCCAAAAGTCAGCGACGCACAGCACTAAAGACGATGAAGAAAAAAATGGAAATCAAAATGGAAACGGAAAAACGAGGAATATCATTTCACTTCACTGCCTTCTCAGCGCTTTTATGAACCGTGCCTGCGCCAGCCTGCCTGCCATACAGATATGAGGCGCACTCAACAAAATATAACGAAAGAAACTCATGCTCGTATCTTATTGCTGCTCTTCTATATAAATAAATATTTGCATATTTTGCAGCACATAAAGTGCTCCATGCTTTATGCTGCAACGAATCTGCGAAACTACGAACTACTCCTCAGCCTGTGACTCCTCTCTATCCCGGCCTCGTCGTTCACACAGCACACAAAACACACAAAAATGAGTCGTAAATGTGCGCTTGCGTGTGGCGTTGTGTGTCTCAATGGTATGGTTTTTTTTTTTTACTTTTTGGTAGGGGGAAGAAATCATGACGTACTTCGCAATAAATTTGGCAAATTTGACAATTATTGGCATTATTAATAAATAAAATAGACAATAAATTGATTTGCATGTGTGCATTTGAGTAATTTTCATGGAGAGAAACAAAAAAAAAAAAAAAAAGTGAAAGAAAAAATGGGGAAAAATTAGGAAAAGGAAATAACGAGTGTTTTATGATTTTATGTTTAGATTGTTCTTTAGGGTTGGGTGCAATTGAACAATTTCGCACATGGGAAGGAAGTACTTAAAAACTGTGTGTTTTCTTATTCAAGAGAAATCAGAACGTGTGTGGGCTGAGTGCAGTCGTTTGCTCCAGTTGAGAAATTATTATTTCCTTGAATCAACAATTAAATTTGGTCGTTGCAAATTATTGCTTTCTAATGTTGAATATTTGCGAAAGATGTTGAAGAGTCAGTGTGTAGACAGTTTTGATTTTCTTCATATCGAAAGTTGCCTTCTTTTTCTTGATTGTGCTTTAGACCGTGCCTATGTAAATTAGGAAATTTGTAAATTGCTTGGAAATTCAACTCTTAGCGAGATTCTATTACGTTTGTAACCTTCTAATTACTTAGTTGTCGAGTGAAAGGTCTTCTCATCTAATGCCGGACTGACATGCCGACGAAATTCAGGATACTCCCTTTTCAATATGATTCTCCACTGCATTCGATTGGTAGGATTTTCGAATCTTAGGTTAGTTAAGTTTCCCACAAAAATTTAACATTTATTATTTCTTCTCAACTTTTCCTTGGACTTCAAAATCCTTTGAATACCAATTATACTATTTTTCTTTCAACCATTTATCCTTTCTTCTCAGCGCTTCCATGAACCTTTAAACCCTTTGAATACCAATTATAATATTTTCCTTTCTCATCTTCATCATTAAATAAAGACGCAGCCGAAAGCCTGCAAAGAAATTTTGATTCACAAATGTCGCTTCAACTGCAACCATAGTGGATATGAATAAGCTAATGGAGTTATAAAAATTGTATATCAATCATATTTCCAATAATTTCCGAACCACAAAACCATTACTTTTCACTGGTGCACACATCCTTCCATATAAATTCTTCGGCAAAAAATTTTAAAAAAAAAATGCAAGCAAAATGCAGAAAATCGCATCAATTCAAGTGCACTTTTCCCGTACAACAATTCTCACGCAATATCCAATATTGAGGTAGAAATTATGATGGATCACCAATCAAGCCGGCAACACCAACCAAACTCCATACACAAAACGTTGAATAATATGATACGAAAGCCATAGACAGAAAGAGAGAAAGAGAGAGCGAAACAAACATAATAACACACAAAGTCAATAAAAATTTTTGTTGGCAATATTCCTCTACGGCTTAAACGTTTGTGCTTTTCTTTTATTTTTGAAGGTTTTATTTTTTTATATACAATATTTTTTTATATACAATATATCGTCTACTACATATAAATATGTTCATATATCCTTCGCTTTCATGCGGCTCGCATGGCTCCAGTGTTGTTCGGCTTTGTTGAAGTATTAACGCAAAATTCTGTATAAATTTTTTATGGCGGATTTGTGTGATCCGTTGCAATTTTGTTGCATTGTTGAGAGGACGTTCGATCGTTTGCAGTATCCGTCGGCGTTTCTTTTACTTTATTTTTTGCCCATTTTTTTTTTTAAAGTTCTTCCTGAACATGATTGTTCAAAATTTGATGCTTGTTTATGTGTTGTTTTTTTTTTCTCTTTTTTTTTTGGCAACATAAGTTTGGGTTCATGTACGGTCAGCAAATTTTTTTTTTGGGGGCTTGATTTAATATTTTTATATGATTTTTGTGGTTTCTGAAAGCGCCTTTTGATTTCGATATTTTTTCATGAACATCCGCATGTAATTAATAATTTTTTTCGTTATTTTAACTTTTATGAAATTGGTTGCGAAGAACAAATTTGTAAGTGGAAAAGGTTTTACGCGCAGATGTTTTGGTTTATTTTGACATTGAGGTAAAAAATTTTTAATTTCCTTTAACTTAGTGCAATACTTGATTACAGATGATGCCTGTTGTGAACATACACCTTGGCACAGTTGAAACCACAAAGAGCACGGTAAAAACTGCGTACTATTAATTTTTCCAAAGCAAATGATGCCGCTCATCAAACCTAGGAAGAAGAGAGAAACATATTGTCTTGACAACCAACTGAGGAAGGGATTCTCCTTGTTCTTTTTTCCTCCAATTTTCCTTCATATACTTTTCCACTATTCTCCTTCATCCACTTCTCCTCCTTCCGTCTCTCTTTCTCCTCCATTCTCCTCTCTTCACTTTTCCTCCTTCCTCCTTCTCCTCTCTTCTCCTCCTTCTCCTCCTTCTCCTCCTTCTCCTCACTCTCCTCCTTCTTCCTTCTTCTTCTCCTACCTATCTTACTCCTATCTATCTTCCTCTTCTCTTCTTATCTCTTCTCATCTTCTTCTTCTCTTCCGTTCTTCTTCTGCTTCTTTCTTCTCGCTTCTTAGTCTCTATCTATCTTCCTTCTCGTTCTTTCGTTCTTCTTCTGTTCTTCTTCTCGTTCTTCTTCTCGTTTTCTTCTCGTTCTTCTTCTGTCTTCTTCTTCTTCGTTCTTCTTCTCGTTCTTCTTCTCGTTCTTCTTCTCGTTCTTCTTCTCGTTCTTCTTCTCGTTCTTCTTCTCGTTCTTCTTCTCGTTCTTCTTCTCGTTCTTCTTCTCGTTCTTCTTCTCGTTCTTCTTCTCGTTCTTCTTCTCGTTCTTCTCCGTTCTTCTTCTTCTTCTCATTCTTCTTCTCATTCTTCTTCAAGTTTCCATTGTCTTTCTTATTCTTTTCCTTCTTCGTCTTTCTTCTTCTCATCTTTCTTATTACCCTCCATCTTTTCCAATTGAGCTTTATCCACAATATAGCTATTCAACGTTGTACTTTCCAAGAATTTTGGTCACTTTTTAGAATCTGCTTCAAGGACATCTTCATATTGTATCACATTTTTGGAGTCTCCATGGCCCTGTTATTGGCTAAGAACTCCGCTGTCGCCAAGAAAAAAAAATGTTTATGACGTGCTTTTAAGCTTCAATGGCCAAAATGGCAAGTGAATCAGTTAATGGCTTTTGACCTTTTGTGATTCTTGATTTTGAAATTGTGGCTTGATCCTTTACAAGAAATGTAACCTTCTTCATGGGAAAAAAGGTCAAGTCGCCAGTGGATTAGTGTTTGAGAAGATACCCCCAGACTTTAAATTTCCTTTAACTGCATTCAGTTAAATAAAATTCATTTTGAAAATTTTGAGGAAAAAAAATTGAAATAAAATTTTAAATGAGAAAATGTTACTCTTATCTAAAGTACCTACTTTTATTGAGTTAATTAATTAAGTTTAATAAAAAAAATGAAATAAAAAATAATACGCTGTCAATAAATATCATAAAAAATTAACCAAATTATATTTGCCTTTTGTGGCCGCCTTTTTTTGGTTTTTTTTTTTTTTGGTTTTCCTCTTGTGAAAACATGTATTTTTAATGCAATTTATCAATTAAAAAACAGTGTGGAAAAAAATTTATTGAAAAATAAATTGTGAAAAATTGCAAATTTTGTTGGCTAAGCCGCCAAAACGAATGACAAACGAAAAATCGGCATAAATCACGAAGGCTTAAAGTTATCAGCATGAAAATTGAAGCTAACATGAAACGTGCTTCCCCCCATCCCAAGCACGAAGCCCATTGAAAGGCTTAAAAAATTAAAAAAAAAGAAGTCAAAATAAATAAATAAATAAAAATTAAAATAAAAACTGCCAAATGCGATAAATTGAAAAATTGCATCAAGGTTTTTTATTTTATTTTATTTAATTTTTTTGTTCATTTTTTGAGTGTGGAAAAATAATTGCGAATAATAAGCCGCAGCAAAGATAACTTTGGTAGAAATATTATTTATTAATTGAAAATGATGCCCATGAAAAGTGAGAAGCTGCAAAAGTGTCCACCTCTTTGACGTTTAAATTGGCTGCTGGGATCGAAAGGAAATTTTTCGTCGATCGTTAGAATGATAAAATGCAGGCAAGTCAAGCTACTGCGGATATTTTCCCTCCCCCAGTTTGGTGTTTTCTTGTGATGTCGTGAGGTTAATGTGATTGCAAAATCTTTGCGGGCACCCCCAACCGATTGGCAGGTCCGTTGAATGTCAGCAAAACAGTGAACAGTCAACAGTAAACAGTCACCGGTGTGCGGCGAATATTATTTTGAAATATTAATTAAGCACACCTTCTTCAGTTTTGCACAGCGATCTCAAGTGATCTCTCTTCGCGCTCTGAGTTTATTTACCAACATCACTTGAACGAAATGCCACCTACTTTTGCACGTCAATTTGTTGGGTTTTTTTTTGGGTTTTTTTTTTTTTTTTGGTTTTTTGCTGTGTTCTGTAGTGGCCGTTGAAGTGTGTACCTACTCTGGCTTGGCGTATGGGATACGTTGTTTTATGTCAACCGTGTCGGGCTGTTGTGTGAAACCACTTCAAGTTTCATGCAATCAACCGCCAAGCGTTAAGAGAAAGAGATTTACTCAAGTATTTGCTTTATTTTTGTTTTCTGTTTTCTGTTTTCCAAAGCGTTCAAGCACAGCCTCTACTTGAGCCACACTCGAGAGTATTTGCTTCTGAGAGTTCTTGCTTGCTTTTTCTCTTTCTCCTTCTTCTTTTTATTTAATACAAATGAAAACCGATGTAGAGGCTTTTCTCTTGAATAGGCTATTATGCTTAAAGTTTATTTAAAGCTTTGTTTGATGTACCACAAAATTCAAGTGTGAAACCTCCCATGAAGCTCGAAACAAATTCATTAAGAGAAGGCTTATTTAGTTTGAATGGGGAATAAAATTAAGCGTGAAACTTAAAGAAAATCATAACTTAACACAGACTGCATAAGAGGTTGATAATTTCCACTGGAACAGCACTTACTAAATATTCTACGGGCTTTTTATTGTAAAGAATTTCTGCCCCAGAGGGAGCCACTATTTGAATTCCGAAAGAAATTAGAGCTAGAACTAGAACTGGGTGACAGGAAAAATACCACTTCTACAATTGCTCTTTAAGGGCATAGCATAAGTTGATTCTTCGAATCTTCAATAATTACATCAATAAAGTCTTTATAACTGCAAACCTTCCAAAAGCGAAAGAGCTCATCTTTAAAATCGCAGATTCTTGGGGCTCAGGTGAATGCACCACGCTCACCGAACAGGAAGTTCTCATCAGGGCCATAAAAATAATCAAGAAGCCTAGCAAGCTTAACTCGATATGGGAAGATCTAGATTATAAAATGACCAACCAACTAGTTAGCCTAGGCCGCACCGACATATGGTGGACGATCACAGCACACTGTCTAATAAGAAGAGACGCTGAACGCCTTTGGCTTTCCCTCCAAGAAGTTTTCCTAGCATGGGCCAGGAGAACATCCAGGCTACTCGGCTTCTTCTCCGTAACCTTCCTCACCGAGCTATCATTTTTTCGAATAAAAAACATGGCTCGCTTCATAAATGTGTTCTATTGGATCCATCAAATGGGTAAGTAACATGACTTCCCTCGTGGTATCACAACGGCCCATTTCGACCTAAGTGTGCCTCCCTAAAGAGGGCAGCCACCCTTACCTTAGTGAGCAGTTAGTTTTCTAAATATCTCAAGAACCTAAGTCGATAACAAATTTATTCAGAGCTTTTCAATCAATTTCAAGTCGGAGTTAAAATGAAAGTCCCCATCAAATCTTCCTCTTTATTAACTGTTCTAGGTTAAACCATTTATGGGGAGCACTCCATTGAAGCAATTTCAAATATCCACCTCAGAGATACAATCGGATTAAAACAAATCACTTTTTGAGCTCGGGTAGGCCCCATGTCAGTTATATTGTTAAAATTCAACCACGTCAGCTGCAGCGGGTTAAATACCCATTATTATTTTCGAATAAGTATTTTTCCGAACAAAGCTATTTCGGACCCATAAAGAAGCAAAAAAAAAAATAAATAAATAAAACGCCTTCATTCGAAATCTCAAAGCAAATAGCAAAGAAAAAAAAAAGAAATAGTTCGTTTTTTGATTTTAAACAGATTTCCGCAAAAAGCCTTTAAGACATATAAAGAATCACTAATTCCATGCTTCCACATACCATTGAATAAATATACAAGTACGCCATATTGTTACACGAGCGAACATGATTGACGTCCGATTGGCAGCTTTTCGTATACAAAAATTTTAGCAGAAACTTGCGAAGTTTTCGTACGCAAAATCTAAATGGCGAAGAGAAAATGAATCTCATTGAAATTAGTTTATTTAAAAACTAATTGATTTGATGAGTTTTGTGTTGTTTTAAGCACGATTTTTTCTTGCTAAATGCCTTCGTTTTTGTTTTGCTTCTCATTCCTCTTCTCGTTTTTGGTATGAAACAGCTTAAAGCGTTCGCAGATGTGGTCTTAAGATTTTTATAGTTTTTTTTTTTTTATTCCTGCGTCTTCTTCATTTATATGTATATATTTTTTGTGGGTGGTGCACATGAAGCTGTCTGCCGGAATTCTAAAATGTTGAACACTGAATTGGGTGGCCACTTGAATGAATTCCATGATGCGCATGTGCATTTTCTATGCGATTGGGTGGGTTACATTCATCTTTAATATTTTATTTTTTTTTCTTCTTTTTTTTCATTTCGAGTAGGTGCATGTTTAACGGAAATTGATGCACTTGAGTAATTCTTGATTGATTTTTTGAATTCCAATCGATAATTGATGTATGCTTTCAAGTGCATTTTGATTGAAAGATGTTTATTAGTGTTCAAAAAATAATTTTGAATATTTTAAGAGAAACTAGAGTATAAATACATCATTGATGTGGCTTAACTGGGTCTTGCCAAGATTTGAATCAACTTTGTGTGACTATTTCTGATTAGAATCGACAGTGTTTTTTATTAGTAAACTTAAGTTCAAACCACCCCCTTATGTCAACGTATGGGGAACACAGTAAGCAATGTGGGACCTCTTAGACCATGGGTTTTCTTGAGATAGTAATCACTTTGCCCTCGGAATGGGGCTTTTCAGCTGGAGCTGCTTCAACATACCTATAATATCCTAAGTCTTTGGAACTACAAGGATTATTACGAATCATAGTCTTAAAGATCCACATTGATTTGAGACCTCTTTCTTTTTGATACAATAATGAAATCGTTGAACTGAATCCTGCTACTTTCGAGACCCAAAATTCGGGGGTCAAATCTATTACTCTGTGACTTCGTCTATCTCAGCTTCTATCTCATCGTCTGCTTAATCTCTTCGTTCGTGATCTATGAATTCGGTATTCATAAAAGTGCTGCAAGATTGTGTAAGAAAAGTTCCCACTAAATCGCGAACTCAAAAAAGTTCTCCATTCAAATGACCCCGAAGCGACCGAAATTCCACCCAAATTTAAGGGTATAGTCCCCAATATATTGGCAGTGATATAGACAGCTTCGATTCGGATTTGACTTCTTTCAATTGTTGATTTATAATACTTATTTGATTTGAACAATTTGGAGTCACTCTCTAATTGATCGAAGACTATTCCATTTCTGTTAAGGGTTTTCGAATGTCCCTATTCTTCGAACAACAGTCTCTCTTGACTTTTTCGGGTGAAAAATTTACAAAATTCCATTTGAAGTATTCACAAAACTTTTACTCATTTGAAGTTCCGGAATTCTTGCCAAACTATTCCCTATCATCATTCGATTATTATCGATTTCGATCAATTACAATATTTGGTCAAAACCCGTCCTTTTTCTTTTAATATCTTATCGTCACTTACAGATTTTGTGTTGGGTAAACCTGTTATTTATAATTTAATCCCTTATGACGTACATATATAATTCCCATGATGTATTGGCCAAACGAGGTTTCTAAGGACAGCACGAACAAGTAACAATAAAAAATAGCCAAATAAAAAGCAAAAACAAATATATATATATGTATATATCGATTCTGATTGTTATGTGGAACTGCGATCATCGTATGTACGAATCGAAGTAATGCTAAGACCTCGAAACATTATGAAGAAAGATTAGTGAACGTTTTGGCAAATATGAAATCGCTACTGAGCACTTAATTCATGATTTATGGGGCATACAACGTCAATTTTTGTATAGTTTACTGATTATATTTTTGTGATAATCACAAAATTTCGTAATCTTATCGAAGAAATGACGTCATAGAGCTTCCTTTC
Source organism: Chlorops oryzae (assembly GCA_020466095.1). Lineage (NCBI taxonomy): Eukaryota > Metazoa > Arthropoda > Insecta > Diptera > Chloropidae > Chlorops > Chlorops oryzae. The sequence continues at coordinate 7,056,483 of CM035807.1, read as the reverse complement.
TTTTTGTGGGTTTTATTTTTTGTTTGAATTTTTTTTTTTTTGGGGTTTTCGAGTCTCGAAACTTTTTACACTTTAATGCAGATAAGTTAAATTTAATCGTTTTTTAATTTTTTTTTTCTTCTTTGCTCTACAAAATTGAAGGTGATTTAATGTTGATATGAAAATTCTTATCAAGCAAAAAAAAAGTTCGATAATATTTATTTTGGGGGAATTCGGAATGTGATTTCTTTTCCTTCACATGGCCAAAAAGAAAAACCGACCAGCGCTGCACTTTGTATGGCAATAAAGTTTCAAGAAAGAAAGAAAAAAAAAAGAATAGAATGATAAAAGAAGTATATAGTTCGGGATATGTTTTTTTTTTTGTAGCTTCGGTTCAATTTTTATTGCCATTTCTTTTGCCAAATTTGCCATTTCAGTCATTCATACATCGCCGTATGTTGCTATGAACTTCCTTCGAACTTCGAATTTTCGCTCCTAAGTCGCTTTTTATTTATTATTGGGTTTAGTTACGCGGACATTGCGAAACGTGGTACGTGCTGTGGTGTGGCGACTGGGTTTTGGGTCCTTTGCTTGATTTTCTATTTTTCTCCTCTTTTACTTCACTAAGATATCCTTACGCTTAGTTGATGCACATTGTAGGTACTATTATTATTGCCTTTTGCTAGATTCAACAATTGCGCAAAATTCCAATTTGCAGTAAATTTTGTGATTTTCCATGTCGTATTTCCGACAGTGTTGGCCACCGCATTTTCCGCTTTTCTTTTTTTCCTCTCTCTCACTCTGTCTCTCTTTGTCTTTCGTTCGAACTTCACTGTCAGTATCTCAAAGTTTTGCCGACTTCAAAGCAAAGTTCTTTAAATTGGCTCACTGTTGTGCATTTCGTTTCGTTTTGATATAGTTTTATGAAGAAAATCGTTCTCTCTCTCTCTTTCTCTCTCTCTCTCTCTCTCACTCTCTCTCTCTCTCTCACTCTCTCTCTATCTATAACTTTCTTTCATTCGTTTTGTGAATTGTTTCGTTAGAGTTGTTGTTTCTTTTATTCTCATAATTTATTTGTACACCGTAAATAACTTTGAAAACTTATTATAACTGCCGTTTTTCTACTATTAGAATAGTTTTGGCAGAAAATACTTTCGGGGAATGGGATGACAAGATGCCCCTGAGCACATTCAAATAACAAAGCATAAAATACCATAATTATTAGCTTTTTTCAATACGTTCAGTTATCAAAGTTGTTAGAGAGAAAAAATTCCACCACGTGAACTATAAGTGCGAACAGACACAACACTTCAACATTCATCCATATAAGTCCTGAGACAACTCAAAAATGTGTACTTTTTATGTGAGTGATTCGAAATGAGTGATCCGAATGTTATAAATATCACTAAAGATTAGTTATATACTCTACTGCGTTCTCTAAATAGACTTGGCAGTTTCGGTTTTATGTAACACCGATGATACCCATTTATAAAAAGCAGTAAAGATCGATATGCAGACAAGCGGACCCTAAAGCTGAGCATCCATCCCGCTCATCGGGGAGAAAAAGAACTTAAAAAGTTGGGGGATGGTAGGATAAAAAATAATATGAGTGATGCACTATAGTCAAATCTTTCTGCCACGATTTTCTCCTTAGGAAATGTTTCTGTATAGAGAAACTATACATATGGCTTCCACTGAATTATCTTAGTTTTTGAGTTTGGTTTTTTACGATTTTTTACCCTAACATAACCGCTAAAACGTTGGATTGATTGTTTTTTATTCCATGGAAGCAGAATTCATCGAGAATATAGTTAAATTTTGTCATAAAAATGTGTTTAGTCCCGGGACTTATTGACCGATCTGTTATTTACTTCACTACAAATGCCATCACAAATCATTTCATATTTCAAAATATCCTGTAAACTCACAAGACCAGGACTCATATAAAATCCCTCTTTTGGTTTCTTAAAAACTTTAGATTCTTAAGGATTTTAAAGCTCTTCTCATATACATATCTCCTGCTCTTACTTTTTCGACCTTCTATCCTATCGAAGGTAAATAAAAATTGATTCCTTTGCTCTGATCGCTTTAAACCTTAATGAGATAACTCAATCAAAAAACCAACCAATTCAATTAGGACATAACTCTCCTCCTCATCTTCCTCCTTCTTCTTTTAACCTTCATCCTTCTCTTAGCTGCTCGATAAATGCAGAGCAAATTACAAACGAATGCCCATTTCCCATTTCGACCTCAACGGCATTGAATTTCATTTCACTATCAAAACATTGAAAAGCACTTCGCGGTTATCTTAAAAAATTGTGTGAGCGCCACAGTTCAATTCCAGTGCAACTTCTTCGAGTAGTCCAGCAGACAAATCTATAAATTATGCATACAATCCTTCGGACCTCTCTCCCCTCTACTCACTGTTTTGCATTCTTCTGCTTCTCCTTCTTCATACAAGTACTTTTGCACATCATTATTACAACAATAAGCAACACATGCTCAATGCAATGAATGAACTTAATTTACGACAGGAACAGAGTAACAAAAAAAAAAAAAGATGCCGTTTAAATCAGGGCCAACAAAAGTTTATCTCCCAAAACCAAAAAAAAAAGAGAAAAAAAACATAATATAAAAAAATCAAAAAACTACTCAAAATGCTTTTCTAAAGCGTAAACCAATGTAAAGTGCAAACCACTTGAGAAAAAAATTTACATATTTTATAAAAAAAAAATATTAAGAAATTCAGCAGAGGCTGCAGGAAATTAAAGCCCGAGAAATCAAAGTTCCATGCGCTCATGAGTGGGGTGTGTGATGTTTTTTTTAAAATATATATTCCTTTTTTTTCGTTCTCGCTCTGCATCTCTCATTGGGCCGTGCGCTTCTGTGGTAAATGCATTAATCAATTTCATGTTTTCTGTAAGATTCTTTTTCAAGTGCTCTCAATTCGAAGTGCATACGAAATTCCGGTGGGTACTGAGCGCGGGTGAACGCTTGTAAGCGAGCCACCACATAATCAATTTCGAGGATCATAAACAACTTTTAATGAAGTTGTTAAGTGGCAAGACGTAGAGCGAAAAAGAAGATACAGAAAGACGGGCAGAAAAATAAAATCATCATCGAAGACATAGTGCCAATACGTTTAAAGGTCACAGGAAGTTATATTGAGATCGATGAATGAAAATATGATATGTGAGAAGATAGATTGAGAAAACTAGAGCGGAAGAAAGGATCAATGAAGCCAGGAAATTTGAAGAAATTATGGATCTCATACTGAACTTGATTTATTCAAGCCTATGTCTTCTTCTTAAGTATTACAAATGAAAGACAATTTTCCAGAGATCGCGAGGAGGTTATGGCTCAAAAGACGCGATCAGATCGTGCTGCTACTCATGAAGAAGGAATCTAGCATTAGTTAGATTGATTCTCTTAAAGGATCCCCTTAAGAGGTCATACTGACTGGAATGTCCAAAGAATTCTTACAGTTCTACAGTTATCTAGTTGGGGACCCATCCAACAAGAGAATGTGTAGATTTTTTGGGACTCCATCAATTCACAGGAAAACACAGCAAGACGAACAGTTTTGCTAATTTGAGACAACTAAGGAATGTCAAAAGCAGAAATATTTCTTACCGTACGGTTAGTTAGGGACTCACCCAACTAGAGAATAATTTGGAACTCCATTTATTGACAGGAAAACCTAATAGGCGCACAGTTTTGCAGGTCTGTGGCGACTGAGGAGTCTCAAAAGCAGAAGAAATAAATGCAGAATGAAAGAAATAATTCTTACCGTAGCGTTAGTCCAGGACTCACCCCACTAGAGAACATGTAGATTTTTTGGGACTCCATTAATTGACAGGAAAGCCGAAAAGACGAACAGTTTTGCTGATCTGAGACAACTGAGGAGTGTCAAAAGCAGAAGAAGGAAAGAAAGAAAGCTCCTCTGGATATACTTTCTTTTTGGGGCCAGTAGTTCTTTCCCTACTATCGAGTGACTCCAACGGTCGTTGACCTTAAATCAAACCCTAATCCGGATGGCCAAATAAAAACAACTCCTATCCCTAGCATAGTTTAATCGACAACAAAGCACATTCCTTCATTAATTGCTCCAGGCTAAATCCAATTACCTCCAATATAAGGACAAAGACACAGCAAAAATGTCAACAAAATTCTTCAAACGGATCTAAATTTTATCAAACTGCTTACCGCACACATTTCTGTCAGTAAATAAAGTAAGTAAAATGTCAACATTTTGAAGAAAAAAGAGCGAATTCAACTCGAATTACAGCAAAAACAAAAGCAGCACTTACACTAGATTACATAGAGGCTACAAACGTATGTATATTACCGTGTGTGTGTGTGTGTGTGTGGAATATAAACTTAGAGAGTAAACTGGGCGAAAACCAAAAAACAATTTAAATTTTCCAAAAACTGCCTCAGAGTGAGATAAACTCGGCCTTTTGAACGAATGAATGAACGAACGAACGAACGAACAAATTAACCAAACTTATTTAACACTGAAAATTATGCATGGACACCATTATGGCCTGCGTTCGAGCATAATGACAAATATTAATTTTTCAACAACAAACAATAAAGTGCAACAACCAGACAATCAACAACACAAGCAACAACAACAATTATGTCAATGAAAACAAAGCTAAACAAGCTAAAACTGAAGCTAAACAGAACAGAACAGAACTAAACTAAACCAAACTAAATATTGTCATATAGCAATTTAATGTACCCACAGATAAAAAGCGGTTTGATAATTTAGATTCCGTAGCGACTCCTAGCAGGATCTGGAGCATGAACAATAGATTCCATAGACTGCAGGGAAAGGCATACAGCGGCGGCAGCGGCACTGGAAGCCTTTAAAATAATGCAAACATGCACACGGCGTTGAGTGTAGACATTTGAAAAGTCTGTTGAACATTTTCCTCAATGGCATATGATGAGATATATCACATTTTTAACAGGGGAAGTAAATATTGACGGCGATTCTCTCATGGGTTTCCGGTCTTAGATTTACTGTTCACAATTTGTTTAACTTGTCTTTTGTCTCCATTCAAATTCAAGGGATTAAAGGGAAGAGTCATCGCAGAGAAACAAAGAACACTCTATTCATACAAATGTTGATTTTAATGGCATATATTTTTTGCTTAATTATTGCTTTCTTTCTTCTTTCCAGGAGATGCCAGTAATGCTAGTATAGGTAGTGGCGAAGGAACGGGCGAAGAAGATGACGATGCGAATGGCAAAAAGAACCAAAAGAAACGTGGCATTTTCCCAAAAGTTGCGACGAATATTTTAAGAGCGTGGCTGTTTCAGCATTTAACGGTAAGTCTCTGTCATTTGCAGTTATTACAGTAAATAGGTTATATTGTTATTCGATCGGCCTTCCATGAAGTCGTATTATCATAATAAGCATTTATGTTTTGGCACCTTACAGGATCAAGTTTTTGTTTTTAGAAGATTTTATAATTGAATTTTAGGGAGTTTAGACCTTGTTCTGAGACATTCCGGTAAATAATCCCCTAAAAAACTGGCAACAGTGATCTTAACCCAGATCCAGACATTTGAGAGTGGTCGAATAACATTCAGCTGTTCAATTGATTGGCAACCTTGCGTATTTGGACAGGAAATATCGGTTCCTATATGTATATAAAAAAAAAAATAGAAAAAAATGTCCTTTTCGTGTTCATTAATTGAAGAAGTGGATCAGTATGTACCTAAATCTTTTACTTGGTCACTTGTCAATAATGGTCCCATTTATATGATACACTAGTTAATTTTTTACTTTTGAAAAAAGTTCTTCTTCTAAAAAAAAATTAGAAGCTACTCTGGGTCCGGATAACTCATATTCCTTTCTTTAGGCAACCTTCTGGTAATATTATTCCCTGCAACTACACAGTACAGTGTACGATGAAGACAATTTTTTATGGGACGGAATTTTTTCGACCAGTCCACCAGTACTCAGTGGACCCATCTCATTGTGTGCATGAAATCATTCTCATCGCTAAAATACTACCTTACCGCAACTATTTCTCTCCCTCTCTTTCCCTCCTTCTATAACTCGACATTACGAAGAGGTGGAAATAATTTTTAATTATCTGACGTCAAAAGAAAAAATTCAAAGAAAAATCCAAAAATAAAATCAAAGCGAAAATTGGTTAAAATATAATCATTGAAAAACCACCCATGAATTAATTGTACGCGATGCTTTTACCTTTTAGCCAATAGCAATGACTACCGCTTAAAAATGGCTAAAACAACAACAAAAACAAAAACAAACGTATATACAACGTATAAAGCGGCCATAAAAGTTCTCCACCTCCAACCAAGGAAAAAAATACAAAAAAAGCAGAAAAAAACTGAAAAAATTGAAACAGAAGCAAAGAAAAAAAAAACACAAAATGCTGAATAAATATTTTTAATCGCATTTATGAGCGAATGGAGGCAGGGGCAGCAGTCATAAAAACTCAACTTGAAGTGGTAAGGCAGGCGCTGAGCAGATAGCTAGAACGAATTGAGTCAAAAAGTACGTAGAACTCGGACACAATTGGCTAGGCAGCGACCAAGATACGCACATCTACATATGGACGGGGCCGAGAGACTGACGTTACTATCTGTGAAATAGACGCATTAACTTTTTTGTGCTTTTATATTTGCTTTATTTTTTATAATTTTTTGTTGTTATTTTATTTAATTTTATTTTTTTTTTTTTTTGGAATTCATTTTTCGGAAGGCTTTTCGATATAAAGCGTAAACCGGGAGCAAAAACGCGTCATGGCGTGTAGCTAAGCAACCAGCAAACGAATGCCATGGCTACAGTGAAGGCGAATGGTGAGAGCCTAAAGTATCTTGGTTCAAATAATAATGCAAACAACAACACCAACAACAGCAACAATAAAAACAAAAAAGCAATTACTGCAACAACTGAAGGCCTGAATTGTACATAACCATTCCCCGATCTTATCGAAAACAGAAAACGCTGTTGGCTTTTTTCGGTTCTCGTTTTTCCCTCTGCCATATTTTGTTGTTGTGCTTCTTTATTTTTTTTTTTTTTTTGTGCCGCGCATGTTCGCGCAAGCGAAATCTAAACATGGCCACTGCATTTACGTATGCAAACTGCTAACTGCGTACAATGAGTGCAATGCAAATATTTTGTTACTTATAAGCCCGTCATACCATACCGTACCGTATCATATCATAACGTTTCATATCAAATCGCTTGAGTTCTCATATGCTGCAGGAACTTGTACAATTAGCCGCGTTGTTGCCGGCTCGCATGACCAACCAACATGACCATTTTTGTCCACCGACTGACTGACGTTTTGCCTAAGCAAGTCAGTTCGGTTTATAGTCAAATTAGATATCAGACTAAACCGCTAAAGTTGGGACTCCATGTTTTTTCTTTCTTTTTGCTTTTTGCTTCCTTCAAATGCAACTGATAAAGACGCTAAGTAGGCCTTGCAGCTATGTAGAAGTTCAACGGCTATTTGATATGGCAAGAGACACAAAATTATTGAAAAGAAAAACAAAACAAAAATTTTTTAATTCATCTTTTAGAGTAGATATACTCGTCTTTCAAGCGTATGTACATATATCGTGAGACGTGATAAGATTGCGGATATCTTATATTTTAGTCAAATTAACTGGTCTTTTGCGGATCTATTTATCTCCATGTTTGCGTATTGGTTCATTTGTGTATGGGTGTGCATTTTGTTTTGATTGAAATTTATAGAATAGATATTAAATAAATTTATTTCAAAAATGGCACCTAATCAAGAGAAAAACGAAGCTAAAGATTTAAATTAGAATAAATTGTGAACGTTCTTTTTTTTTCTTCAGGAATTTTGTTCCTAATGAGGCTTCTAGAATGGAACACATTGAAATTAGAATAGCAGATTTTCGTTATAATTTATTTATTTTTTTTTAAATATTTTTTTTTTATTAATGGCGGACTTCTTCTTATTGAGAAAATATCAGGTTCATTATGCGAATTGGTCTTATTCTTGGAGCTGAAATTTCGATTGGGTCTCAAGGTGTTGATTATGCTCCTATAATGGACCTTCTTTTTAAAATTTTCGTTCGGCAATGCCTTTAAAGAGTGGTTGCAAAAATTATCAAATGAAAAACTAATAAAGGAAGCTTTCGAATTTGGTCCTCTAAGGATTATTGCGCCATTGCTGATTAACAGCGATCAGCGGAATTTATAGAAATTCTCAACAATTCAAACTCATTTGATGAAATGTGAGTACCTATTGTCGTTAGGAGAAAAAAGCAAATACAAGAAGCTGATATCTCTTGAACATTTTAATAGAAAAAGGAGGAATCTTAAGAAATCCCTTTTTGATTTTGACAATCAATTTTGGAAACACTGCTTCTTCTTGATATTATTCATCTTTTATTCTTTTTGTTAGTTCTTCCTTTTAGACGGCTCAGTACAACTTCTGAAACGCTCTTTCTAATGGCATTTATACTTTGATTTTTATGGTTCTCATTTGTTTTTATTCCTAAAAAGGGCTTCCTTTAACTGGAATTGTTCTATTGATGTAGCAAAACGATACAGTAAATCAGTAATATCTTTGGTTGAGGCCTCACTGTTTTACTTCTCCTAATCAATTTCCAGATCCTCCTGTTTCACAAGAACAGTCACAATTGACTTCTTCAAAGAGTGGCTTTTGCTTGCAAGACTTTTGGGCAGACTTTTGACAATTAAAACATTAATTATGGCCCCTGGAAACTCTTTCCTGCGAAGCATTGATATCCTTTAATAAACATTTTCTAGTTATTCGTTCTTTTAACTTCTTAGTACACTCATAGTTTCCCCCAAAAAAAAAAAAAAAAATGTGTTCCTCTTCAATTTGATTCCATCAATCAACCGCCTCAAATGCCTCTCGAACTTAATTCCCAAAATTTTTTGAATAGCATTTAAGAAAAGTTCTTTTATATTCGAAATCTTTTCGGGCATTTTTTTCGATCAAAAGAAACCTCATGAATTGAAAAAAAAAAATCCAAAATAATCCAAAAAAAAAAGAGAGAACGAAGATGAAAAACAATTTTCTTAATGCGCTTGCAAATCGCTGCTAATGGCATTCGAGGGAAAGCAATCTTGTAGTAATAGCTCAAAATAGTCGTAAGCACGCATTCCATTCAATTGATGCGTTGCGAATTCGGTTTAATGCCACCCAGCAATCTAGCTGAGTGGGTGAATTCGGGTAATCCAGACCGAAAACAGTAAAGCATCAGAATCATGAGCAATTGACAGTCGATGTGCGTGTGCCTGTGTGTTTGTTCCCTGAGTCTCTGTGTGCAAACATGACTGATGCGCTGATTTAAACGGCAATTCATCAATGTCGTCGTCTCATATGCCGTCGGGAAGAGTTTTGCGGCATTCGAACGAAAATTACATTGATTCAGATTCAGATTCAAATTCACGTTCAGACTCGAGGGGTTGCGTCGTATATATTTTCCACTATTTGCAGATGATATTCCTCTAACGGGCGGCTGCGTCGATGAGGATGACGACAACGACGACGACGACGTTTGTAATTTAAACTTTGAGGTCAATTACATGCATTGAAAAACAAATAAATTCCAAAAAAGCAAATCGCAAAACTCATTTCCGATTCACTTATTCCTTATCGCCACGCTTGCCATTCGAACTTCCGTTCCGTTCCGTTTTATTTTTCGGAATTAGAAGCATTTGGCGTTGGGGGCGGAAGAAAAGTCTCGTGGATGACCGCAATTCCGTTTCGTAACGTTTATCTCATAATATTTTATCTTCAGCTCTCACCTTAAGCACATACATACATTCGTATGTTGTTTGTATGGAAGGAAATGACCAAAGGCAAGGCCACAATACAAACTATAAATGCCGAAACAGAGAACACGACAGCAAGACGAGAATAGAGGGACATTACGAAACAACATTAAGATTTCTATCGATCCATCGTTTCGGAGCGAAATCTTAAAAATTAAGTTAAGCCACTTTTGGTCAATCCGGAATGACCATTTCAGGACCGGACAAGCTCTACGAAACTAAGATAAACAAATAAGAAATGAGAATAAAAAATAAAAACGGAGAAAAAGTAGTGACCGGAAAGGAGTAGATATTCCTGTTATTGTGCGTAAATAAAATTTTATAGGTTTGTTATTTTCTTCCTCGCATACTAGTATCAATATCGGGAGCTCGCAAGACGAAATGGAATGTTCGGGTTCGAAAATATTAACCCCTTTTTCTGTTGTGGATTTGTAATGTTCAGGATTTTATGCAAACGCTTATCTGAAACTATCGATTTGGTCATTCAATGTTTCCTTAAACGTTCCAAGTTTACCGTTTTACGTTATTATTGAGTTTGTACTCTTTAACCCTTTTATGTTGGGAGTGCTCCCTTATTGGATTTGTGCTGTGTGGCCATTTGCTGTGATTTCGGAAATTGCAGTTTCAATTTTTTCTTTTTTCGCTTTCCTTTTTCGACTTTTTATTCGCAGTGAAATGTGTTGCATAACAAACTTGAAGTGCTTCCGCTTTAAGTCCTTTTGAAAATCATCCCATAACAGGCTTAAATTGTAAGTATTGATGGTCTTGATGGACTCAGAATTGCCAATAAAATTCGCTTAAAGTGGTTATCGCGTCAATTTTCGTAAAAGATTTATCCAATTGATTGGGAATTATTCTTTTTTTATTTCAGTTAAATCTCTAGGTTTATTTTCTAGAGGAAAGTGCTTTTAAAAATCCGTTTTATATAAGTAAAGTAATTTTAGGTTAAGCATAACATCCAAAACGGTCCCCAGAACAAGAAAAATTGCTCGAACTAGCGTCGTTTAGTTAGGATTCTTCAGAGAGATGAGAAACTAATTCCAAGGCTAGAATAAGGCTAATGAGGGTGACCAGGCCCATTGAGAGAAGTTTTGGGAAGTTCTCCTTTTTACCATGAGGACCCAGCCAAAAACAGAAAAGTATGACTAAAAATACAAACTATGCACATAAATTAAAGTCTGGTTGTCACCCGGTCTGGGTAGAAACTCGTCTGGCTTGATGGGTCCTTTCGCGAGCACCGGGTTTAGAAAAATAAACCTTGTTCCCAAAACATCTCCAAACGGTTTTGAGTGACTTCTTAGTTGTATCTATAGTGGATTCCAGGTGCTCTGACAAATTTTTTGCAGAGCAAAGTTGAATGATCAAACTTTTCAGATTATAGAGTACTGCCCAAGACCTGGAATTTTTTACACAATGGGTACCATGTAATCCGATAGTGGCATATCATATGATAATATTCTATATGCTATACTCTAAGGTAAAAATGTTGATATTTTTCAAAATCTGGTCGTTTTCTATGACACCTTCTGAATACTAGTCATGTCGGATTACAATGAACTCCAGATCTTTCAAGGGCCAGATTACCGGGGGTCTACTATATTACCTATTTAAAACATGAAGGATGTTTAAATAATTTTTGTATTGTTTTGATACTCTTTCTTGTCAGTCTAAAGAACTTCAGTCCAATTCCCTACCGGAAGAAAAATATTTGAGCGACATTGCAATAGAAATTCGTGGAAGAAATATTCTTCCTTGTGGTGCTCTGCCTCTCGCTAGGGTGTTAATATACCAGGTATGGAATCGAATAAATCGAATGAATGGTAATTCCTCCGATTGGAACTTCCTCAACATTACTTCCTCTTTTCCTTATATTCTCAAATTTGAATTTTCTAATTACTCTAATACAAGTAATTATACAAACATTGATGAGTTGCATTTTTGTTGTTGTATTTGTTTTTTGTTCTCCTTTTTTTATTTTTGCTACACCTTTAGCCAAAGTCCATTTGCAATATTAATTTGCTATATGCAAAATAATTAATTACTGTCACGCCTTTTTGTATTACAACGCGAATGCAGAGCACATACCATCGTCGCACCATACCATACCATCACCGTCACCATCACCATCACCACAACCATCACCAATGCAATCGCCATTCACCATAGTTCGCGTTTAATTGCCCAGACAGCCTGAGGTGTCGCAGACAATAAGCAAAAAGGAGGCGCAACGTGCGCATTGCAAATATGGAAGACAATAATTTCAATTTCTTTAGGCATCGCGCACTTGGAAAATGAATTTAAAACAATCACCAGCAGCAACAAAAACAACAACAACACCAAAGAAAACGATAAAAAAAACAACAGCAGCAAATGCTACAAGTGAAGTCAACAACTGTCAACAGTCAACAACGGCAACAAATAGGTTGTGTGCAACATTTAGCAGTTCGCGGGGCAGCGCTCGAGGAATGAGAGCTCAAATGGATGAACTGTTTTGTCGACATTACTGTCAGTAATTATACCGTATTGAGGCAGTCCGCGTCACCGTCTGCGTCGCCGCCACTGTCTGCGGCCGACGGTATTTTATGCCATTCGCGGCAGCAATTTACATTTCAAAACGGACATTGTAAGAAGTCTTAAACGAAGTTTTGTAGCAGCCATAGTGGCAAAAAACAATGAAGCATACATGTATATACATATACACGTATATATGTATGCATATGTTCAGCTGACAACGATGGCGGCGACGACGCTGATAATGGCATTTGCGAATTTCAGCTAACACGTCCAAATGTGTTAAAATGATAGAAACTCATTGCGGCTGTCTATTTTAAGCTCGAATTCAAAGCTCAACCGAAAATTATTTTTAGAAAAATTCAACACAAAAAAGGAAGAAAGATAAAAACTGAGAGAGCTCAAAAAAGTCGGCCTGTAGGAGGAGTGGTTGATTGCATTGTTGTGCCTTGAGCAACAGCGAAACATGCCCCCATTTGTAATGCATCTCTCTGCCATAATTATAGCCACTTTTGCTTGATTTCTGTTTTGGTTGGCTGATCGCTAACTTGTCTTGCTGCTTTTCGCGATGGTTTTTTAACCCTATTTCGGTATAAACATTTTTTTTTTTTTTCTTTCTTTTACTTTTGCACTCATTAACACAGTTTAAAGACTTGGCGGCTGTCTGGCTTGTACGTGCCGCGTTTGTTGGCCAGCCTATCGCATTCATTGGCATATTTTGTTGGCATTATTAACGTCGTCGTTGGCGTCATTAAATCGCAACGCGCGAGCCTACAGGCGAGACTGAGACGACGGCATTGTATGTCAGTTCAGAAAATTTTCTTTTTCGAATTTTTAAAGTTTTTTATTTATTTTTTTTTTTTTTTCTTAATAAAGGACGCACTCAAATTGGTCAAAAGCGCATTCCTTAATTATATTTCCGTGTTCGATCGATTGCGTTGCAATCATAGAGAGTCGAATAGATCGACAAAAAAAAAAAAGAAACCACTCGATCACCCACACCAACTTCGTCACATTCGACATAAAACGTTATCGAAATGTCCCCAAAAATATTGCAATGTCTCACCAGCCGGCAAACATATCCACATAAAATCGAATTGGTTATTTGCTAAAAGCCATTAATAAAAATTGGGAAGGAGTACAATTTTCGGTCTGTGACTACATTACGTAAAATGTACACAATTTTCCTCTTAAGCCAACACTCATTTCCGTTGAAACCAAATAACTTGACTTCCTGCCTCCAGATTCCAAAAGAAAAAAAAGACCCAAACACACACACACACACACACACACACACACACCAAAAGAGCACAGAAAAAAAGGACCGAAATGAACGATTCGGAATCGAAACGGATCCTTTGCCTCCTCCTTTTTCCGATGGTCATCATTCACTTTCGGTTTAAATTATATGCATTCACACGTTTGCGTTTAATGTACTCCAAATAAGAGCGAAAATCCATGGCAGGGAGTGAAAGGACATTCGATTCGTATGCGTTGGTAAAGAAGGTCGGAACCACCATTGAATGCACTTAATCTGACGTGTTTTTATTATTATTATTTTTTTTCTCTCATTTTGTTTATTTATTGGAAAATTGAGCTGCCGAAATCGAGAAAAATTTACAAACTGACTGTGGAGTTTTATATTGAGATTTATGGTATGAATGTCCCTTTTACTCATGAAAAAAAAATATGGCTTTTCTAAAACCATTTCTTTCGGATTATATCTTCTTCAACAACACAAAACACTTCACAACAGAAAAATAACCATACAGAATAAAAAATGTCTGTTCCGCAAAATTTGCTAAATGTTATGTGGTCAATTTTGGTGTTATCCCTCATTCCCATGTTTCCATTTGAGGGCTAACGATCCAATATTTTATGTAACAAGGATATGTCTTATTATTACCTCACCACATGCAATTTTATGTTATAAAACATTGCATACTTCGGAGCGTTGCAACTGCTGTTCTAATGTACAATTGTTAAGCCAATGAATGAAACATTTTTCAGTCTCCAAACGACCACACAGAAGGACATCTTGGATGGCTACCTTTTCTCATATCAAAATGAGAGAGAACAACAAAATTGTTTATACATATATATTGCGATGCATGTCACTTGCTTCGTTACATACAATGTATAGACACATCCAAGTAACTAGTTCGATGCAATTCACTATTGGCAGTTTCCTTTGGTCCTGTAGTTTATGCATGCACATTGTCTTGGCGACAATATTCGAAGGATATACACTCAATTTGTTCTCTTTTTGTTTCTTTTTTGGTGATTTTTTTGTTATTTTTTTTTTGTTGTTGTCTAGCAATTTCAATTCCGTACTTTTGCTATATCTAATATATTGATTTGAATCTTGTTCATGCAAGTCCATGCATTCCGTATAATCTTACTCTCTCTCTCTCTCTCTCTCTCTTTCTCTCTCTCTCTCTTGCTCGTTGTCGTTTTCCGAAATTGTTTCGTGTATCTGTCGAGCACGTCGAAATTGTCATTTGCTGCGTGAAATTTACTGGTTTCTTATGCAAGAAATACGCCTTTTCAATAGTAAAATGCAATATCTCAGCAATTTTACCTGTAAGGAAGTCATTTCGAGTATGTTATGCCAATTGAGTACATGCATCGAGAATATATATATATTGTATATGTACATTTTAATGCATAATAGTACAACTAAAACAGCAGCAGTAACAACAACAATAATAATACTAACAACAACTACTACAAATTTTGCTAAATTGAAATTTCAGCAGGTTTACCTTCATCTTGTACTCCTTGAACACACACTCTCACACTCACATACGATTACGACATCCATACCTTATGCTTGTTCTTGTTGCTATTGTTATTTTAGTAGTTGTCGTTCTGTGAACTTATTATCCTTTACGATAAATGCAATTTCGTTATCCTTGCTTGAACACACCCACAAGAAATGTTGTGCATATCTTCTCCTTATGCAACCTTATGAACATGAATATACGAGTAGAATGCAATCGGAGCTAGGGTAAATGCATTTTCTTTGTTCATAAATTTAACAGGGGAATGGTTGCCAATCGTCTCAATTTTTTGTTCTTGTTCTTGTTGTTGTTGTTTCATTGAGGAACGAGAAGGATTTCGATGAAAAATACAAAAGACCCTTTGATGGGTCAGAATAGCGAGAAGATGGTATACTCTTAGAAGAGAGGTATAATTTCTCTCATTTTTGGCCTGTTAGCTCATCGTAGTATCCTCAGAATATTAGTAAACATTAGGGGTATTCACAAAGGCGTGTTAAAAACGTTGGAAAGTCGGAAAATCGGAAAATTGCGACTTCTTAAAAACTTTTTAAACTTTTTTTGTATTTTGCACAATTTTTTAAGCATTTAAAATTTTCCGATTTTCCGACTTTCCTACTTTCCGACGCCTTTGTGAATACCCCTATTGTAAAAAAAAACACACGAGAAGCTAATTTGGGGATAAAAGCCTTAAATAAAAGGACTTTTAACTCTTTCCTGATAATAAAATCTTTGATAACATGGCTTCCCAGCCAATCACATAAGGAGTGATGCGAAAAAGAGAGTATAAGGACTCCTTTTTAACTCCCTGACGAAGTGTTTTCGGAGCATTTAGGGAGACTAAAGGAGTCAATTTTTACAAAGAAAGATACATTTTGAGATCCCAAATATTACACTTTTTCATATAAGGCTCCGTGCAGTTTTCTCCCAAAAAGACGATCGTGTAGAGCTCCTGTCGGAGCGGTTAAGTTCCGGAAAAGGAGTCTTTAGGAGCTCCGTTCGGACTTTTATGATTGGCTGGGTTAGAATGCCTCTTTGTGGAACAATACATTATTCCTTCCTATTTAAAAGGTATAGAAATGTTATTGGATCTCTCAACTAACTAGGTTTTCAAGGTCTCAATAATATTCAATCGGCTTCTTTTGAAGAGATTTAAAGCAAAACAAGCGGGATCGAGAGAGAGTTCGAGAGATCGAGAGTTAAGAGAGAAATCTTAATATCCTTCAATTAAAAATCTGTTGCCTTGAAATTGATAGGCTTGCCGGTTTATTTTTCATTATAATTTTTTGCTCCATTTTGTTTTCGGAATTCCATTCAAATTCAATCTCCCTTCTTTGCACAAATAAAGTCACCTTGAATCCAAAACGCCCACATCTGCCGGAAATATATGCATACAAAACAAGCAACCCTTTTTTGGCACGTGCTTCTTCTGTACTCACAGAGGCAATTGCTAACTTTTCTTTTCAAAATCATTGCAGGCACAAATCAAAACTCAAAAGACTAGGTTTTTTTCTCTCTCCATATTCTATATCCGCCAATACAAAGCGCACGCATGCGTAGTGAGTGTAAAAAAAAGGATTTCCAAAGAAACACCACAAGCGAAGAATGCCTTTTACAAAGCAACCGAGGACCTCTGATCGAACAATGCACCAATTGTTGAGCGAATTCAAAGGGAACACACATAATTGAAAGAAAAATTTGAAAACAAAAATAATGAAATAGAAAACAGCAGCGATTTCCGGTATATGTAGAAATAAAAAAAATCATAAAAAATACGAAAAAAAAGACAGCTGTTTGCGTATTTATTTAAGCTACCGTTTTAACTGTTAAACCACCAACTGCAGGTACCCATAACCACTCGATCAACATAGTTTTTTTCTTTCGATAATGCTCAAATAATATTTACTAATTATTTGTTTGTTTATATAACACCAAAGACATAAGATAAGCATCGCATGGGCGTCCAAATTTCAGATATAGCAGTCCATTTCGTTCGATACCCGTACGCACGTGGAGCAGGCGAAAAATCGAAAAAGCCTTCGATGGAACTCCGATCGTTGACAAATCATTAAGTCAATATTGAATTAATGCAACACTTATGGGACAAACAAACAGATAGAGAAAAAAATTGTTATTTTATAAGCGCCATTTACGGGCGCTTGACTTTCTCCGGTACCTACAAAATGCAACCGTAACGATGCAACAATTGTTGCTAGAAGCACCAAAATATTGATGCACAAGTGTTTCATATATTTTTCGGTTAAAAATCAATTCAAATTTTTTTTTGGGGGGTTGCCTAGAAGAACTCTTCATATGGATTTCCCTTTTTTTTTCTTCTTCCATATTTTGTTTACTTTCTGACGCCACATTGGCGGCGAGTTTCTATTGCAACCGAAAAATGGAGAGAAAAAAATTCAAGATTTACGATGGTGTTTCTGATAGGTTGCATTACTCTTTTTTATTTTTTGGTGCCCAAACTAGGACATTCGGTGTTGGTCGTGGTGGTGTTGATAAGTGGAGTCTACAGCTTGTTACTTTCGTTTGGCTTTATTAGGGGGGCTCATGGCGTTTAGGCTTTGCGATGATAGTGTCAAAAATTGTGTAATTCGAAATGATATTTTGTTTATACAAATTCATTTTTGTTTCTCTCTTCCTTCAGTCACTAATTCGTGTTTATTATGTTGTCAATAGAGGCGCATGAAGTTTTGACAGTTTCGATAAGGTCCAAAAGGTGAAGAAGATTGATTAATGTGATGCGTTTGGGGTGCTTTGCTCTTCAAAAGGGTATTGACTTATCTAAAGTGCAGTTGGTCTTTTGGAGAGTTATTGTAATTTAGCTTTTTTAGGTGACACTTCTTAGAGATGACTTTTGGAACTGTTTTGACAACATTTCGATTGAATTGCAAGAGAAATCATACCAATGGGAATATATCTATGAAGAAATCAGGCGGTATCAAAATATATACGAAAGAAAATCCTACACAGTGGGAGGTGAAGAATCAAATGTAGGCTCCCAAAAAGACTCAAAACTGAAGGGCTTTTAATTTTAACAAACAAATAAATCGAGCCCTTAAAACTTTGGAAACAATCTGCAGCTAATTGAACACAAAAAGAGTGCCCTCTTAATTCCTCAGAAATATTTCAAAAATTAAGAATAGTCATTAAAAAATTCGAAAAATATTTAAAAATTTCTTTTCATTCTTTCCAGCATCCCTACCCCTCCGAGGACCAGAAAAAACAATTGGCGCAAGATACCGGCCTAACGATACTGCAAGTTAACAATTGGTAAGAAAGAGATCACATTTTCATATATTCTAAAATATTATCAAGATACATTTGGATTGAAAAAGGTTTCCGAAGCTATCTGGCGGTAATTCCCAATAAAGCTGCACTAGTCACTATACCAATATATATTTTTATCGGTTTTAACCACTCCTACATTTATGTGTTCAAAAAGTACGCCTCTTGTAATCGATTGATGGTCAACTGGAGCCTTTTATCAGTTCAATGAGTTCAATGGTTTCTATTTGATAACAATTGGACTCCCTTTGATATTTTGACCTCCTCATTGTAAGCAGGGTATCTAAAGAGCAATATCGTCAAAACGACGTTTATATAAAGATTGGATGTGTTTTCAAATTAAAAGAGGGAAAAAAAAGCGAATAAGTATAGAAATAAATTTCCAAGAATCAAAAGGGAAAACAATTAAGTTTTTTTTTTTTTTTTTCTAAAATGTAATTTTGTTTTTCTTTCGAAAACTTTTTCGATTACGCTCTCAACTAAGTTCGACAAATTTCTCGTAAAGTCCTGCAACTTTCCAACTTTCGCTGTCTTTCCATAATGTGTTCCATTTCTGCTTTAATTTTTTGGTTTTTTTTATTGTTTTTGTTTTTTTTAAATACTTTTTGCATAAAACTTTTTGAGCTACTTCTTTCTCGGTGTTCTGAGATTATACACATAAAACACACCCACGGCGTCATTATCAAAAACAAACGCCATTTTAACAGGCCTACGCCTACAGATGCGTATGGGAAAAACGAAAAAAATGGCAGAGGACGACCGTGCAACCTACGTTACTGCCGCACAATCGGACTTTCCCAAGAGCCAAGCAACCCCAGCAACCGAGTAGTAATGCTTCAAATACAATAATAGGCGCAGACGCCACATCATATTGGGTGCTAATGGTCGTTAGTTGGTCATTTAAATTGCTTTCTGGTCCATTTTCGTTTTGTGTGCCGCCGTCGCCATCGTTGCTGCGCTTTCCCTTGCTTATTCCTTGCTCTTCCGGTCGAACGCGCTTTCTTTAGTTAATTCTCTTACATATTTTCACGACAAGGAATAAATATAAATTTACTTAGCCTAAGTTGGAAAAGCGGGTTTAAGTATCGCTGCGTGCTTTATAGCCAAATGTGTAGCCATCGAGTGTTTAGCTTTTTTCCCAGAGGGCATTGGAGGCGCAGAGTCTTTGCTCTTTGTTTTTCTTTTTTCTTCAATTTTCCCGAAGGAATTCCTTTAGCTTATGGAAGATTGTTTTTCTGACAATTTTCTTTTTTTCGGTATTTTTTCTTTGTTTTTTTTTTTTTTTTGTGTTCTTACGCCGCCTTAAAAGCTTGAGTCAAGCAAATCGCCAAGGTATCAGGCAATAAATTATCAAAAGTGTCTACCTTCTGTTTTCTATATTTATATAAATTTATCTGTAGCATTGGGTAACTTTCGTTTCCATTTCCACGTCCATTTTCCATTTACATTTCCATTTCCATTTTACATACTATTTATACAGTATAGAGTCTGTGTGTGTGTGTGTGTGTTTGCGTGTGTTTCATTTGTTTCATTGTTTCCTTGGTTGTTTCTATGGCTATTTTTAGCGAAAGTATGGAGTATGGGGAGTCGCTTTGAGTTGAATGGTGTGAAATTATTGCTTGGTTTTCTTCTTCACGCTTTCGTGCATATTTCGACTGAAGTGTGGCGGAAAAATTTCGTTCCTCAAGTGGAAAGCCGTATAAATATATATATAATATATAAATTTATATATAAAGAAACAAATATTTATATATATGGATAAATCCCATTTCCAGTTAATGCTTCGATGGGATATTTATTCAATTCGGTGTGCCTCGGTGATCTCGAAATTTCATTTAATTGAAATCGTTTCTGAAAATGAGCCATTTTCATTTAAATCTTTTAGGATTTTTTCCCCTGGATTTTACATTCATTAAGACCGGAATATTCTGTTGAAATTCTTCGAAATGTCACAATTCATTTAAGCTTTCATAAAGCCAAATGTTCTCATATCATCTTAAGTGCAAGCGAAATTTTATACCTTTCTGAAAGAAATTTTTTTCGCTGGAAAATATGCTACCCTTTCCAAGTGCAATTGTCAAGATTTCATGCATTTTGCATCAGGTAGAAAAATTGATGAAGTCATCCTGGGAAATGCTTCCTTTTCAATTTCAATTTTTATTACGGCTTTTAAGGAATTGTGCTGCCAGTTTGAAAATAATATTAGGTGTAGTAAAAAGAAATCCATTATTTTTGCATTAAATTGAGGGCTTTATTTAAGATAGTTAGAATGACCCTATTTAGGTCAAATATGCGCCGTTTTGTTCGAAAACTTGTTGCCATTTTAAAGGTAATTTCATTATGCCTCTCTCATAGAAGCCCTCGTTCCTATTAGCAAAAAATTGAGACAGTCGAATTTCAGAAGCCTCTCTTGAAGCGAATCTTTCACCAGCAAAATTGTTCGCCATGGACAGGAACAGATGGTAATCACTTGGTGCCAGGTCCGGACTATAAGGTGGATGCAGAAGAACCTCCCAACCAAACTCCCGGAGCTTCTGGCGAGTCACTATCGATGTGTGTGGCCTGGCGTTGTCCTGATGGAACACAATTCCTCTCCTATTGGCCAAAGCTGGCCGCTTATGGGCGATTGCTTCCTTCAGACGGTCCAATTGTTGACAGTAGAGTTCCGAGTTAAGAGTTTTGCCGTATGGGAGCAGCTCATAGTAGATAATTCCCTGCCAATCCCACCAAACACACAGCAAAACCTTCCTGGCCGTCAATCCTGGCTTGGCCACCGTTTCCGCCGGTTCACCGTGTTTCGACCACGACCGTTTTCGCTTGACGTTGTCGTAAGTGACCCACTTTTCATCACCAGTCACCAACCGCTTCAGAAATGGGTCGATTTTGTTGCGGTTCAGCAGAGATTCGCAGATGGAAATTCGGTCTATGAGGTTTTTTTTGCGTTAACTCGTGTGGCACCCATACATCGAGCTTCTTTGTGTATCCAGCCTTATTCAAATGGTTCCAAACGGTTTTTTGTGCAATCTTTAGCTCTTTTGCAATCGAAACAGTGCTAACATGACGGTCGGACTCGATAATTTCCATGATTTTATCGACATTTTCGACAATTGGCCTTCCAGTGCGTGGTGCATCCTTGACATCGAAGTTACCGGAACGGAATCGACGAAACCAAAATTGCGCATGATTGGCTGTTACAGTATCAGGTCCATAAACGCTATTCACATTTTCAGCCGCCTGGCTTGCGTTTTCTCCCTTATCGAAGAAAAACTGTAAAATGTAGCGAATTTTCTCTTTGCTGATGTCCATCTTTGACAAGCTCTCAAACAAAACTGAATCAATCAATCAAAAAAGTGTCAAAAATGCTTTTTTAGTAGCAACTGTCATCTTTCTAATGCCCCCTAGCGGAACACGATCGGACTTATACAACGCGAGATGCAGATAAATAACGCCATCTATTGGAAAAATAATGGATTTCTTTTTACTACACCTAATATCATCCGATGGATATCGTTTCTGACTTTTTGGAGTCTTTTTCATTGCATTTACAGGATTTAGGAAAAGAGGGGAGTAGGAAATTATTTCATTTATTTTTTAATAAGCATACGAAATGGCCAAAGGAGGGGTCAATTACATAGGTCTCCGATGGTCAAGGCGGCTTTGCGGTTCGACAATTTCTAGGAAATCTTTGGTCTAACGTTCTTTTCTACATTGGAGGCAGTAAATTCATTCCCCCTGAATGGTAGTTGGATTGGAACTCCAGTAGTACTTTTAATAGGTAATAGGGAACGGACGGTAAGTAACTGAGATCAAAAGAGAACAGTATTGGGAAAAAAGGGAGAACTTTCTCAACAACTTACTTCTGCTGGCCCATCGCAGTGCCCTCAAAATGCTCGGCGAAAAGTGAGATTCGTGGTAATAATTTTTGATTAAACCGCCTTAAAGGAGAGATCTGAAATTTCTTTAATACAGCAATACTATCCTGCCCAATTCCAAATATTTCTGTGGAATTTTTTCCTGTAGATTTGAAATATATCTACCATTCTGAACACACTCGGAGGGGAATATGAAGGGAGCAAGAACTTTGGATATTTCTAAGCAAAGAAGGTACCTTTTTGGAGATAAATGTCTAGGAAAAAAATATCCGAAGAATATTATTTTAGAATAGGTCTGACTGTCTTAAGTCCTGTATTCGAAAACCTTACTGAAAAGGAACGGATTCCAATAACCTTCGGCAGAACAAACCCTGAAAGAATTCGAACGAAAAAGGAGAACCAATTTAAATTCGTTTTCTTATATTAGGCAATTTAAGTCCTCTAAAGACTTAATTGAAGTACAAACTTAAGATTCTGAATGAAGAAAAAGCCTCAAGGAATTCATTGACCCCTCAGCTCCACGTAGCTGTGATATTAAATATGATGAAAAGTATTAAAAAAAAAAATTAAATAAATATGATTTCTTTTCTTCTCTTCTTTGCCTGTAATAATTTCATATCCGTTCTACTGCTAAAACTCATTAAAAATCTCTTTAACAAAGATAAATCTTGTACGGTCGTCCTTTTTAAATCCGATCCGATCCATTCCAATTCAATCCAATCCAAAATGTACTTGATGTGAAAACCATGCCAAAAGCGTCTGGACCAGTTTCTCAGGCCAATGGCAAAATCGATTTGTGACGTTCGTTCCTTTTGGCCGTTGCTCATTTTGTAGCGTTTCTCATAACTTTTTCTTTTCCATTTTTTTCTTTTTTGGTCTTTTTTGCTCCTCCATAAGCAGTTG
Source organism: Chlorops oryzae (assembly GCA_020466095.1). Taxonomy (NCBI): domain Eukaryota; kingdom Metazoa; phylum Arthropoda; class Insecta; order Diptera; family Chloropidae; genus Chlorops; species Chlorops oryzae. Next base: position 7,033,309 of record CM035807.1, on the reverse strand, counting down.
CCATCAGCTTACCCTTCTCGCTATGCTATATGCGATATAACGATATATATCTCTTACTGTATAACTTGGCGGTCACTAGACTTCCTCTCAACGGCAATTGTCATTTGATAAACGAGCAGATTTCAGGGCGTTGCAACAAACGAATTTCCGCAGTGAACAGAAGAGAACAGAAGAGAAGAGAGAACGCCTCAATCGGGCAAACTGAAATGGGTTTGTAAGTGTTCCAAAATCGGTAGAGAAAAAATTATAACAAACAGAATTGAAAAGAAATGACACTGACCGTTTTTTGGCTACGCTTACTTCTTCAATAATAACAATTTCAGTGTGTGGTTGGCTTCAACAAAAAAAAAAAAAAAAAAAAAAAAAAAAATTGGACCACGTCCATTAAGTGCATTCACCCCTGAGGAGGCTTTGTGAGTTACCTTATTTTTTGTTGTTTTGAATTGGCTTATAAGTGGGTACCTAGTAGCCACTTTTACCTGACGGAATATGAGTTAAGACATATAAGCTTCCGGCTGTTGATGATTTCGTCTCCTTCTATCAATGGTTAGGGGGTTTTTCATTTGACAATTTTTGGCAGATTTTTATAATAAAACGGATTTTTTGTTTTTGCTTGCTTTTCCCCTTTGCTTGCAGCCATTTTTTGTTTGTTTTTTTGTTGTTCAGCCGACAGATTTGGACTTGGCTTCAAGTACTCGTCGTACAGCGCGCTTCACATACGATTTGCTTTGGATTTGTTCTCATGTCTTGAGTTTTTGTCAACATTAAAACCCATGACTGAGAGATCATACAACGTTATCCGACAAATTTTTTGTCTTGTTAAGTTGTTGTTGTTGTTCCCATTTCAATTGTTGTGCGCTCGAGTTCTTTTGATGCTCGTAGCCGGGTTTTTTTCCGCGCTGCAAATAATAGCATCAATTGGCGGCATTTTCGCTTTTATCACAATATCATGTATTCGTTCGATCCTTTTTTTTTATTCCATATTTCGACCAGGTTTTTTTTTTATTTTGTTATGATATTTTTTTGAGATTTTGTTTGCTGTTGTTCTTCCGTGTAATGCACCTTATTATTTGTTATTGTATTTTTTAGAGTCAGATACGAAAGAACAGACAAAGAATGGGTTTGCGAAGTTCGTTTTAGACCATTGCAAGCGGTGATTTTTCCGCTGGTTTATGAGAGGTCGACACTGCCGTCCATCTACATATGTATGTACGTGAGGGAAAACTCTCATGCTCATATCAAATGGGAGTTTGGTTAAGAATTTTCTAAGCTTTTAACAGCAAAATTTTAGTCCATTCGATCTCGCAGTTCCTGTCTAACGTGATGTTTCATATATCTTCTATTTTGAGCTCTGAATTTTCCTGTTGAAAAGAAAGGTCCCATTCCTAGCAGTTTTAATGCAATGGAGGTTTTATTTACAATCCTAACAGCAAGATTATTTGATTGTCTATAGCCAATATCTCGACTGTGTCACTTACTCCAATTATCAATTGATAGTTCACTGCTATTCTTAAGATACACAATAGTCCTACAACGACGATTGTTTTCATAAGTTGTATTCAAATGGTTTTATGGAAGCGTTACTGAGCGGCAATGGTTTCATTTAACAGGTTCAAATAGTTGAAAATATTGTATAAAATATTAAATTTATCAAAATAATCGCATTATCGTTATCGAAGCTTTTGAATATGAACTAAAGAAAAAACCCCTTTTCTTTTAAATCCATTCACAGGTTTATCAACGCGAGACGGAGAATCGTGCAGCCAATGATAGATCAATCAAATCGAGCAGGTAAATAATTTGCATAACCCCTTTCTCTGAAAATACCTACTTTTATCGAAATGATATAAAAAATTTACAAATTTCCGATTAATATTAAATTTAAAAATATATCCTTCACTTTCAGTCTATACACCGCATGCTGGTCCATCAGGCTATGGTCATGATCCTATGGGCTATATGATGGATAGTCAAGCGCATATGATGCACCGTCCGCCTGGTGATCCAGGCTTCCATCAAGCCTATCCGCATTACCCGCCAGCCGAGTATTATGGCCAACATTTGTAATGGAATGTTAATTAAATCAACAGCAACAACAACAAAAACAACAACAAAACAGTCAGTACCAAAATCATTAAAGGGAAAATAAAAACGGATCGAAGAGAAAATAATAAAACAACTAGCAAAAGATTTAACTCCTAAAACGCACTTAATAAAAGCCAAGATGGAAAAGGAAAGAAAAAACATGAATGGAACCTTTTTTCGACTACAAAATTACCGAAAATACGTAAATGCTTTGTAAGCTCCGATTTTGTTTCTTTCGCTAAACCAACAACTCATTCTATAAACCCCAATTGAAAAGGAAATGGAAAATGCAGCAAATCAATCTGGCTTTTTCTATACGGCTAGAATTGATGGTTTTTTCAGGTGAGTTGATATCATTTCACAATCAAGTTATTGCATTTGGGAAGAGCGTAAACGATCGTAGATAGAATGAATTAACGATTTGCGATTGTCACCTCGTTCCATAGGCTGGGAGTTGAACCCTGAGCCACACGCATTGTAAGTTGGCATCTCAACCAACTCCGTCACATAGACAGAAAGGCGTCTAAATTACCCAGGGTAAAAAATTCATCTAGACCACAACATTAAATTTCAAAGAGACGGGGGAATCAGAAGGTGATCTCGTCCGGTGAAATATTTCTAGCATATTATAAAGGGTAATTTCGGGTTTTTTTCTTACGATTCTGGGTAAAAATTTTCCAGCTCTGCAGTGGCAAAAGCATATGACGAAGCGCTCAGATGCAGATAGTGTACTCCAAGAAGTTTTCCAGCTATAGTTTTTCTATATCTAAATGAAACAAATTTTTAAAAATTCTTTCCGGTTTGGGTGATATGGGCCAGAAATATAAAAAATAGATGAAAAAAAGCTGGAATACTTTTGCAAGAGATTTTTGCAAAATGTAGCTACTGGATGAAGTTTTTTCGCTTGACTTAGTACTTCATCTATTTTTATCGAGTCTTGGGCTAAACCTTTGTCATAGATAGGAAAGAAAAATATTGAACGAGTTACGAGATGAAGCCATAAGTATGTGCGCAACCTAATTCTCGGCCAAAACGTTTGCGATCGATTAAAAATAAAACTGGAGCCAATCTGAAAAAAATCAAATATAGGGAGTTCGGTACATTTACCAAGTACTTTCAGAAACTGCAATCAAAATGATGGTTACATTCTGTATCCTCAAAAATGTCCACAGTGTACTACAGCGCCTTATTTAAAAAAGTGAGCACCCAACAGGTTTTTTAAGCAGCAATTTGCTTCTTTATTTGACTAGAGAATGGCGCTTTATAATAGTGGTCTTAGAAAGAACTCAAAGCGAAATAAGCTCTTACAAGTCTTCTAATATCTTTTCTTATTTTCTTCTATTTCAGGTACTTAAAAGCTTATAATTTTGTGCGTCATAAGTTTTGGTATCCTTCAACAAAAAAAAAAAAAAAACCAAAACTATCACGAAAAACCAAGCGAGAATAAAAAGCCCTTTTTGGTGTCTTCAAAACTTCAACCCAACTCCAAACAAAAAAAAAATTATCGACCTTGTTTCTTATCAAAAATATCCAACGCTTGAGAACGAGAGAGAGAGGAAACACATTGTTGGCAATTCAAAATTCATAAAAAGTATGCAAAAAACTGTAATGCATAATTTGTGATTTATTTTTAACTACAATTAGTAGTAAACTTAACTTAAGAACTTTCGCTATAACTTAATTTCATTTAATTTTTCCTTTAACCTTATGCTTTAAAAAAAAAAAACGGGCTTACAGGAAAAGTTATTTTCATCCGAGAAGAAAATTTTGCAAACAAAAAATTAAGGCAAATACGAAGGCAAAAAAAGAACATCATACCTAAATGACAAACTGAAATTTTCGGAAAGTAAAAGCAATCAAACAAAAACAAAAAACGGAAAATGATCTCCTTACATAAGGCGACTGAATGTGCGAATGTGTAAAAAATATTTAAAAAAAAAAATAGTTAAAGAAATATGGAAAAACAAATTTAAATAAAGTGGCAATATAAATAGCTAAAATCCAGTTCTAAAGAATCAGCATAGCAAAACCCACACACACACACACACTGAGAAAAAATATTCACTGAATGATATTATTGAAAACGAAAACAAGAAAACCTTAGAACTAAAAAAATTAATAAAAATTTTTTTGTTTTTGCTTCAAGCTTTTGACTTCTTCTGATCGTCTGCATGGAGCTTAAATAATTTTTAAAAGAATATGTAAAAAAATATAAATGAAACTACTTGTGTATACTATTTTGAAATATGAATAAATATTAATTAAATATTTATATAAAAATTCATTAAATATAAAAGATACAATTAAAAAAAAAATACTTTAGTTTTTAAAATAGGATATACCTAAAAAAAAATACCATAAAAAGATTCTTAAAAAACTTAACGGAAATATTCGATAGTTAAGTTGTACATCACACTTAAATAGACGAAAAAAAATTTTTTTTTAAATTTAAAAATCAAAAATTATTTAAAAACCAAACTGTAATATAAAAGCTAAAAAGTAGGGATGAAGGAAATTGAAAACTTAGTGAACGGAAAGGGCGCCAGTGCGTTTCTTTTATTTTATAATGTTTTTATATAAAATTAAACACTCGAGCTCTATGTTTCAGACAATTATCACTTTAACTTAACTTAACTTGACTTAACTTATCTCAAGTTAAGTAATGCATAGTCAATGAAGAGAAGCCGACTTTAAGTTAAGTCACTTAATGTAACTTCGGCAAAGTAAACACAATATTATTTGACATTTGCTGCGTTAACGTAAATTTATTGAGGTTGTTTTAAACAAAACGTAACTTAAGTTCACTTAACGCAACTTTAGTTGACTTAAAGTAACTTAAGTTCACTTAACGTAACTTTAGTTGACTTTAAGTAACTTAAGTTCACTTAACGTAACTTTGGTTCACTGAACATAACTCAAGTTACGTTTGTCGGTTCATAGCCTCAATGTTTCTGTCGTTTAAGCTGTGAAAAGTTTAGATTTTCCAAAAGCTATGTTAGGTTAAGTCAGGTTAAGAAACTTGATGAGTGACTGAAACACCCCAACAAGATTTTCAATTTCAATAAAATCCCGGAAAAAAAGATTTTGCAAAAACAACTTCGATTTCTTTTCATGCTTTTGATTTCAAATAAATTAAATAATTTTAAATAAATTTTAAAAGATTTGTAAAATTGTAAAAAAAAAAACTAATTAATTATCGCGTATATTTTTGCTTCATAATTGTAAATTGTTAATTTCTTTCGTATTTATGTTTAAAATTAAAAGAATTTAATATACCATTTAGTCTGTTAAACTTTTAAATAAGTTAAGGCTTAATTTACTTTAATTAATTGTTTCTTAATATATGTCTTTGTTTTTTTTTATTTTAATTTTATTTTTTAAACTTAAGAATGAGAAATTTGAGAACTTTTTTTTTGTGTGTAGTATTATTACCAAACTTAATTTTTAGTGGAAATGAGTTTATAGATCCTTGTATTTAATAATTTCTTATTTAAGTTAATTATATTTTAATGGTTTATTACTTTAATTAATTATTGAATATAAATTAAAATGTGAACGATTTTAATGAGAAAAAATAGAATGGATTTAAATATATATATTTAAAAAATTTCTTTTCGTGTTTTATTTGCATTTGGTTGGATTTTTTTAATTTTCCCCCGTTAATTTGCTTTTTCTCTTCTTTTTTTTTTTTTTCTTTCAAGTGAAATTATGGGGAAGACAATTGGTCGTAAATCTTATAAAGTTTTGTGTAGGAATTTTTGAATAGCTTTTGAATATTTTTTGAAGATCAAAGCCAAGCGAGTGTGGGAGGCAGAGAGGAACATTTTTAAAACTACGAACTCGCGATCAGGAAATAATCAGAATCATTAATGAAAAGAACAATTTTCAGAAGGGAGGTTTTTTCTGGCAATTTTCCTGCAACGGAGATCATGGAATTATTTGTAGAATTCTCTTTAGACTCCATTTTAAAATAGTATTTAAATATTGTCTCCAAGTTGCAGTTCCGTATGTTTCCCTATTATGAGCAACGACGACTCTACCGTTTCATGTTTTAATAAATGATATTTCAATCCGCTTAGAAGTAATTCAAAAGCAGGTACCACAGGTCAGTCTTCATAAAATGATTCCTCGATGATCTAAGGATGTGTAGAGAAATTGATTGATTTCGATATATCGAAAATCGACAGTTAAAATCCAATATCGAAAAAGGATATTTTTGCATCATCGCCTGTGTATGTGCCCATCCCTACTTAGAAATTTGAGGTTAAATGAATGCCGGTGATTTTGGAAATAAAGAAAAGTCTCGCCAGCAAAATTGTTTGCTGCAAATCCTCCTATGAAGCCAAATCGTTGCGAAAAGACCCATGAAAATCGATTACCCAAGACAACCCAGAACTAGATAAAAGTTTCGTATACCTTCTTCCTTCGCAATCGGTCATTATTTATCTTGTTCAACTTCATAATAAATGTCCTTGTAGAATACTTTCGAAAGGGAACAGTGCAATCAATGGTGATGTCTCCTCGTGCTTCTCCGATTAATAATTATTTTCATTCTATTTTTAATTGAAAAAATATTCTTCCTTTAACGTTCTCATAATTTTCCTTTCAAAAAATCCTTTTTTTTTAAAAAGAAATAGTGACAAAACGAAGGAAACTGATACGAAAACGAAATACGTAACTCGAAATGAAAGAATTTTTCGTAAAACTTAAACTTATTCTTAATGCTTAGATATACTTATAACTAATAACAACTTACAAAGTCAAATTCTTATGTACCTTTTCCATATCTTTTTTGGTTTTTTTGTTTTTGATTTTATTTTGTATCTTTAGCTGCAATATATTGCAAATCCTTCGAGCTTCTCATCTTAAACAAACTGTTTTTTGAATCCAAAATAAAAATTCTTGTTTTTTATTACTGTAAAATTGTTGAAACAATCACATATAAAAGTATACGACTTTCTCGAAAGCAGAAGAAAAAAAATCACTTTAAATTATACGAAAAAAAATACAAATTAAACAAAAATTTAACACTATCGATTTGAAGTTTATTTACAAAATATTAAATTAAAACTCAACAAAAACAAAAAAAAAAAAAAAAAAAAAGAGTCTCGAAGATATCACCAAAGCGAATAGAAAGAAAAGAAATTAGATTATAAATATTTCGTCTATATCTCACCGTGTATAAAAATTGAACCATACTAAAAATTGTAGATCATATTAGATTTAAAAATAAAATTAAAAATAAATCTATAAGTGAAAGGAATGATTTAGTTTAGACTAAGTTGAAAGTAAAGCTCGCCTTAAAATATGTATACGATTTATGAACATGTTCTAAATAAAATTTCTTAGGCTTTCTTTAGTTACTTCTTTTTAAAGTTATTATTTATTCAGAAAAAGAACCAATTTTTGGTGTAAGTTGTGTTTTTAGAATGTTTATAAGCAATTGTAGAATAGATTTTGTGGGAGGAAAAAAATATTAAATTGGAGCAAACGAATGTTATGGTTTCAAACAGTTTTGGGGAAAAAAAATTTGCTTAACAAATTGAAAAGCAGTGCGTGGAAAACTTTAAGACAGTGAGTGGAACAAGAACAAATGCTTGCCTTTTTAACCTTTCTCCATATCGCAGTGCCTTAGTGTGAGAGCCATTTTGAACTCTTTTGTTTCACAAGAGACTGTACTTCCTTAAAGAGACAGTTAATTTTAATAACTAATTTTAGAGGTCTCTCAATTAAATAGTAAAAAATTCTTTCGCCATCCTCTTGTTGAACTGTTTATTTTAGGCTATGGGACACGCGAAACAGTTTTAAAAAAGAAGGCCTCTTCAGGCACTTAGTTTTGATAGAAATCCTTAATCTCGAAAAGACCCGAAGTCTGACCTCAAATATCAAAATCTCTTACCAAAGAGTACCTTTTAATAAAGTGGCCTCAATTCTTCCATTTTCAACTGCTATTTTATCACAGTACCTCAATTTTATATGGAAATATATACTCCCCCTGTTCTAAATATTATTATGTGGGAAGTTTTTTCCTAGGTATAATATTCCGCGGATAAAAGAAGTATTCTAAGCGTCAATAACAGAAAGAATGCAGAGACCTTTGCTTAAAAATGTTGGCAGTTCATGTTCTTTCTATCTCCCTTCAGCACAAATGTAGCGTCTGAATGAGGCTCAAGTTTACGTCAAGTTCCGCCGATGGGACAGAAATCATCCCCGGAATTTAGAGTGGATGCAAATGATAACTATCATTCATGGTGAACTCATGTGTTGAGATACTGCCTTAAAAGAGGGACACTATTCATTCTAGGCAATTAAGCTGCCTTTGTCAAGATAGAGCTTATCTCCATTTTGACAGTAATACGATTTGAAATTGACTCACAGCTACGTGATAGGTTCCCATTGTTCCGGGCTATAGAATTCGTATCAGCCAACATGCGAATAGATCTTTAGCCGGTTTATGTGGTTGGACTTTATACGCCACATTTATAAGCTGCAGAAATCAATAATTAGACAGTCTCAAGCTTCTGAGCATATATTTGAGGTCTCAAAAGCAGTTGCAGGACTACAGTGAGTTGAGATTTTAAAATATTCCTTTACGTGAGACAATTTTCACATGGTCGTCATTAGGATTTTTCATATCATAGCGGCTCTCATTGGCATTGCTTTAAGACTTAAAGAACCATATAGAATTTGAAGGTTCTCGATTATTCTCAAAAATTCTTGAAATAAATCTTCGAAACCGGCAGAACTCAATGGCCTACATTCTCCACACTCCATTCTCGCACTCGCTCAATGTTTGAACTGTAAATATTGCTGGAAATTGTGGTCTGACCAGCAAGTGAGTAGTAAAATCTGCAGTTTATATAAAATAGATTGTTGCAAAACTGAATAGTATATAGTTTCTATAAAGTAATTTCATAACTTAATAGAATGAAGGACTTTAAAATAATGTTTAAAATTGTTTTTTTTTTCTCTTTTTTTATTTCTTTTAAAAAATATTTGTATAAAGTCAGTGTGAATAAAAGGCTTCAAAGCACTCGAATCGTAGTCTAATAAAAATGGAATTTCCCCCATTGAAGGATCTTAAAATTATATATTAAAATAACCTTATAAAAAATAAAAAGAAAAAATAATTAAATTAATAAAACAAAAATTTGAAAAACCAAATTACTTGATAAATAATTTAAAATCGTTTATAAATTAAAGAATTTCTTAATTTTATGAATGTATGTACATGTGCTGTATATTTATGTGTATTATTTTATAAACGGAAGTATGCAATTTATATGTTTAAAGAAAACAAAAAAAAAGAAGAAGTAAAGCTGTCACAATCGAAAAAGACGGATTCGCTTGAATGTATAAAAAGGAAAACGATTTTCAATTAAGTCTAAATAAAATATTAAAAAATGAATAAAAGATGGAATATAAAAAACAAAAAAAAAAAAACGCTTGTTAGTTCAATTAGAAGTTTTGATATCCCCCTAGGCATTACTTCAAACCATTGCCTTGCAAAATTGAAGCTTCTAAGGAACAAATGAGATCTCTCAGAAAAAGGCTTTTACCGAAAATTTTGGTGGTCATGAACAGCTTTCTATCACGAGGACCTCATGGAAGAAACTTCCATTAATTCTCCCAACACAAAAGTCACGGCCCACTGTTCTCGATACCATTCAGTGGTTTCCGTCTTACAATCGGTCTGCTCACCAATGCTCAATATTTCTATGGTATTCATATTATCCTTTTAACAACGCTCCTGGCATCTTTTAAGTTTTTTTTTTATCTATGATGACTCCCTTTGTGGTACCATGGACATCCACCAGTCCGATTCTAAATAAATATTTCCCGGAAATTTTTCCCTAAACTTTCTTACGCGGAAAAGGGAGTAATCATGTTCAAGATTTTTTCTCCATTCATATTTTTTTTCAAATCCGTAGGGGAAAATTCTCTGATAATATGGAGGATCCTGAGAATTATTACCCTAGACATTTTTCTCCGCGAAAAACGACAACTTTTGCTTAAAAATCTTGGGAATTACTGCTCCTTTCAAATTCACTTCCCAGTTTGCTCCGATTCGGCGAATTTTTTGAAAATCTGGAGCAAAAAGTTACCCGGAAATATTTAGCATCGGGCTGTCTAAGAAGCTGGAATAACCAAGATCAACAAGAACCGAAAGCAACTATTGAAGAGGAACTTTTTCGAAGAGTTCCTCCAGCTCGTTCTGAACGTATTAAAAAGAATCTTATTTCCGACAGTTTCTTTACTTCTTTATACAGTCGAAACTTTATAGCGAATGGCAATGGACTGTTAAAAAAACTCCGTTAAGAGAATCTGTTATAAGGAGAAAAAAGGCACTAAAATTTAGAGAAAAAGCCTTGAAAATATTCGCTATAGAGAGAAATTCGTTATAGAGAAGTTCTTTATAGAGGAGTTCGTTATAGAGAGTTTCGACTGTGATCTTGATGAATAGGTCAACGCGGTCTAAAATGAAAGATTATCATTGTAAAATGTATTGTTTGTTGGGTTTCTTCGTCCAAATGTGTATTTTTAATCAATGAAATTTATAAATGAAAAATTAATGTTAAAACTACATAACAAAATATCTATCTTCCTACAGATTTCGATTAATGTGCCTTTTTTCACTTAATGCTTATTGAGCAAATCTCACGCGTGGATTGCTGGATTTCTTCTTCAGCGCCTTCGTTTGCTTCCGGATGGACAACTGCAATGAGTTCAAAGAAAAAAGAAGAAAAGACTTTCATCAAACTCATTTATTCCTCGTCAATTACACATACCGCCTTTTTAAGTTCTCGGCTATCTCTTTCATGAGAATTCACACGTTCGACAAGTGTCTTAATATCACTGTCTCTTTCCTTCAGCATATTTTCCAGTGCTAAGACTTTTTCTCGGATTTCTTGAATATTTCTCTGATATTTTTGCAGCTGACGCGGTGGTTTCATCATATCACCGATTTTCTCGATTCTGTTTGACACTAAAAATCGAATATTTTCTATTGTAGAAAGTTTCTTTCAAGTCTTCAAATCAAAAAATTGATGCTTACGATTATCGCTGCCAATTTGCTGCTGACTGCTTTGTTTCGAAAACCTCGATTGTTTCATCGGTTTAACACTTTTACAGTGCATTATTGCCCATAGTAGTCGTTCAACGTATCCGTAAGTTCCACTTGCCAGTATATGGGTCTGCTCATTCGTTAATGTCAGGCCAATTCGATGTAGGACCTTATAGTTCAATGTTTGCCAATTGGACATTTTCGAATCATGATTCAATCGAGGCTGATAGTTATGCAGGTCAACGAAGCGTGGGTATAATTTCTTCAATAGCTTCGCAACGAGCAGACCATCCGAATAATCCCGATGAAGGTATCGATTCACGGGCATTCCCATGCAATGCAACCAATCGTATAAGGCCCGGAGTTTGTCTTCGTCCAATGGTCGGAGGAGAGGCATTATATTTATTGTCCAAAATATGTATGGTTTGAACGGGAACTCAAAAGATGCACTGGAAATTTGAAAATAATCTGCAGAACTCAGTTCCGATATACAATAGTTTTTTTTTATTTAATTTTTCTTATAAATTCTTTCGAAATTTCCCTTGTTTTTTTTCATATGATATCAAGGATTTTGTCTTTGCCTGGAAATGGAAAGCTTACTTTGTAGAAATCTATTTGGATATTTATTTCTTCGAATTTTTAGGGTCTCATATCACAAGAAGAAGAATAAAGGTGCCGTCAGACGAAGCAAGGAAAGTGCTTGCAGCAAGCGTTTTACTTGCAGCAAGCGAAACTTGCACCGTGTGACTATCCAAAAAGTGCTTGCATGAAGCTCTTGCAGCAATTTATTTGTTTGAATGCAAGCGCTCGCTTGCACCGTGTGACTAGGTCGCGCAAGCGTTTGCATTCAAGCAAATCAGTTGCTGCAAGCATTTGCAGCTTTCACGTGCTGTAGTGGAAAGTTTTTCGTTTGCATGCAAACAAACGTATATTTTCAAATATTTTGACTGAAAAGCAATGCGTTAATGTTGAAGTGTGTTGGTTTTTTCATAGAAAAATGTCTGTTTTCACTATTTTGGATTATGTATGTATTTAGCATCCAAATACAGTGCAAAGTTAGGGTTAAAATTAGACCATGGCTTCGATTCGCGAAATTCGCAAAATGTTGATTTTTATTTCTATCCTTCATATGCATATTTCGATAACTAATTTCATCTGTTGTTTATCATAGCACTCTTTGCAAAATTCTTCATTAATCACGATTCCTCTCTTCTAGTGAAATAAAATTTTTTCGAAATTCGCGAATGGTGATCATGGTCAAATTTTAACCGTTAGAGGACATTTTGTCTAGCTGCGAATTTCGCGAATGGTGGTCATGGTAAAATTTTAACCGTTAGAGGTGATTTTGTCTAGCAGCGAAATATGTTACTCAATTCAAAATAGTGAAAATAAAATTTTTTCGAAATTCGCGAATGGTGATCATGGTCAAATTTTAACCGTTAGAGGACATTTTGTCTAGCTGCGAAATACTCGATTGACCACATTCTGTTCACTTCTGTATTGAATTATTCGTAGAACCATCTCTACGAGAATCAATTGCTGTGATTCCAACAATTCTTCTTCTTCTTCAAACAATATGTCGTTCATATTTTCCATCATTAAATAATTCAAATTCGAACTGAAATGAAAATGTCAAAAAACTACGCACACAGAGTCGCAAGTCACTTTCAACAATCACTTGCAGCAAGCACTTGCAGCTCGCATCGTGTGATCACACGAAAAGTAGTTGCAGCAACTTTTCGTGCAAGCCGCTTGCATGCAATCAAAAATTCGCTTGCATCAACCACTTTCCTTGCATCGTGTGACTGCTATCTGCAAGCATTTTTGAAATCAAAAATTTTTCAACGTTTGCTGCAAGTACTTTCCTTGCTTCGTCTGACGGCACCTTAAGGGGAAGTAAAAAAGGAGATTTCTAATTTAAAGTTTTTTTTTTTCGTAATGTCTCTTAAAGTACTCTAAAGACTTTAATGAAATTTCAGGCAGACAAAGCAACGCCCTCAATGTGTCGCTGTTTTCTCAAGGCATGCACATTAGCAGCCAAACAGTCAGGCAGGCAGCCAGGCAGGCAGGCGGGCGGGCAGGCAGGCAACTCCTTCTCGACGCTTTGCTCTTGTGCACATCCTCGTATTTTCTCTCCAATTTGTTTGACAATCATTAATCACTCGGTGCGCGACAATTCCGGGCACGGTTGAATGCTATCAGCAGACGAACGTCGCTCGAAATCGACAATGCTGGCATTGACGATGTCGGTGGCGGTAATGGTGACACAGTCTACAGTGTAAGCGCACACAATAACGCACAAACACACATGCAAGTGTATGCGGCGCAATGGAGTCTACGCCCCCACCAGTGTCAGCGCCCGGGGCTTGCAATCCGCTTTACCCACTTTCAATATTCTTTAGTTCTATATTATTTTCATTTTGTTGATATATTTTTTTCCTTCTTTCATTCTTTTTTTTTTTGTCCCTCGCGCTTTGTACGGTCGATGTTATTCATTTTACAAAAATTCTTTTTAGCTTGATTTTTTCTCGTTCCTTTGTTTCGACATGTTTTTTGTGTTTTTGTTGGATGGGATTTGTTATTTTTGCTCTTAAAGCGGGAGACTTTAATCATTCGAAATTTTAAAGAAAACTAAAAAAAAGACTATCAAATTAAAAAGGATGGAAGCTTCTACAATCCCCAATCAGCCTCCCAAGTAGCACAGAAACCTATTGTTCTAAGGCTCTTTAATGATTTCAAAAAGTAAGGATTAGTTAACGAAAGGTTTGTCAGACTTGAACAAAACTGCGCAATAATTAAGGGGACTTCAGGGAGTCCACTTTGCATTTTTATGACTTTCTTCTTATTTCTTTATTGTTTATGTTTGTCTTTCTCACTTTTCTCCCTGGCTATCTAATTCTTGATATCTTTGTTTTATTTTTTCCTGTCTTTCTTTCGTTCTAACTTCCTATCCTTCTCTGTCTTTCTATATATATCGCTATCTGTCTCTTCCTTTCACTTCTCTTTCTCCGTGTGTCTTTATCTTTCACTACTCTTTCTCTGTATATCTCTGTGTTTCTCTGTGTTTCTCTGTATTTTTCTGTCTTTCGTTGACTTTCTCTGTCTTTCGCTGACTTCCACTTCTCTTTCTCTGACTTTCTGTGTCTTTCTCTGTTTTTCTCAGTCTTTTTCTGTCTTTCTCTATATTGCTCTTTATTTATGTCTTTCTCTGCCTTTCTCTTTCTCTCTCTGTCTTTTTCTGTCCTTCTCTGACTTCCTCTCTCTTTCTCTGTCTTCCTATTCTCTTTATGTGTCTTTCTCTGTCCATCGCGTTCTTCAAAACAATTTTGAAAGAGTACGCCCTTAGGCTTACTGAAGTGATCTTAATGTGGTCTTAATGCTCTAAAGGACTATATATATCGCCTTTATAGATCCTATATAAAAATCACTTATAATCACCATCATATATTCATGGGTTAAACCTCTACTTTTCGAAGTGGAAAACGCGATTTTCCGAACTGTTTTTACAATAATTCTTTCAAAGTCGAAGCCATAAGCCGGCAATCTATAAAACTTCGTTTCATTGACTTAATCACTTCTGTTTGAAGTCTCTTTCATGCATGACTCAATTGTTCACCGTTGTCAAATTTACCTTTTCAAAAACTATTATCTTACTTCAATATTCCTTTCCAAAAATATTAGAGAAAAAAAAAACCAATAAATAAACAAGCATCCATAACTATTCTTTCGAAAGCTTCAAAATAACCGAAATCCCCTGTGGAGAATTTCACACCATTTGACACCACATAATACCAGATTTAAGCGTCACATAACAATAGACAAAACAACAAAAGGTATGCAAAACTTCGTTTCCACCGAAACGTCACGTCACATATGCGACGGATTAAACTATTATACAAAATTGTAATATTCCAACAAAATTGGGTGTTTCTAGACGACGGACTTTTTGCTGCGCCCGCTCGCCCATCGTTCATTGTCCATAGCCTAAGTCAATGGCGTGCGTGTGCGTGTGGATGTGTGTGGTGCATTCGCATGCTTCATATACACGGTGAATACGATGATTTTGTTGAACGTCCACCCCAACTTTTGGGAGGTTGTTGTTGTTTTCTTTTTTTTTTAATGTTAAGTCAAAAAGTAGCAAGTTTATGGCGGCTTTGTTTCTCTGGTGTTTTGAATTTTGCGTATGCATTGAAGACACCAGGAGACCGACCATTCATATGCTAAATAAGGATAATGGCAGTCAAAATGCCTCTAGCGATGTTATAAAACAACAACAAAGTACAACAACAAGACGCAAAAACAACACCGAAACAGATTTAACTCATTTTTTATGCATTTTGGAAAAAATAAAGGGAACAAAAAAGGCAGAAAGCAGTCGCGTTCAAAATTCTTATAAACGAAACAGGTGCGTTGGATCGAGGGTGGAATCGTTGTTAATATTGAGATTTGAGGAGTTTCCATCTGAGGGTTGCTGGTCAGTGCGCATTCGAATCGCATTAGTGTCGGACAACGTTTGATGTAAGGTGAGATCGTTTGCATAATTTTATGACAAATGTTTTAAAAATTGCCATTAATGCGTTGTAATACCGTAAACAGATCATAAAAGATGTAAGCAAAGTTGGGTGCAGTCAAAGATTAGACTATAAGCAAAGAGGTTTCTCAGTTCTCTCATTTATATAAGTGTTCCCAAAATAAGTGGGTATCTCGAAGATTTTTGCACCTTTTTTAAACTCAATTTTTTGCTCTAGAGTCTAGAGACTACTACCATAGTTTAAAGGTGTTAAGGGTTCTTGATACACTAACGGAATCAGTTAACCGTTGACTGCGTGATAGATTACATATGTGGGGAAAAAGGTTGAATAGAAGATCCCTTTTAACAGTTCCTTATATGCAAAAAGGGTCCAAAAAAGAGGTTTCCAATGAGATATTGTGACACATAAAGGTAACACGATTTTATAACAAGAAAAACTGGGGAAGAGTTGCAGCCTAAGATTGGAATCGGTCAAATTGGAAATTCGAATGAGTTTAGGAAAGTAATACAGAGGTTAAGGATAGCCCAAATTAAATTTAAAATAAAATAAATAGAAAAAAATATAAAAAAATGGTCACACTGAAGGAAAATCACTTGTAGAGAGCGGATCGATGTTTCTTGTTCGGGTCTTCAGGTGAAATTGAGACGACATCCAAACCAATCTTACATTGTATTTCGTCCTCGCGGACACTCCTCTTAAGCGGACACGTCTGTTGAGCGGTCATTTTTTCAGTCCCGCACGTATCGGCTTTAGAGAACACTGGATAGTTAGTGCAATAAGCATTCTCATGTGATATCGCCTGAGGACCTCAACACTCTGGTATAATTTGAAGAAATCCTTCGAGAAGCATGGGCGAAAGGACGCATTAGAAATCTATTCAAATAAACGTTTAATTAAATATTTTTATGCTCAAATGCTAATGGTTTATTATTTGAAATCATTAATTATATTCACCTGTTTCAATGAATTCCGAAATCCCGCACAAAACCACTTGCACGCATTGATATAATTGATGACAATTTCCTACTGTAGGTATTCCTTGCTTTCTTTATAGTATTTTCTTTTTCGTTTTTTGTTTTGTTTTTTATTTTCATCATCAATGAGCTAGCTCATTAAGTCTTGTGAGAGATTAAAAATCTTAACGAAATGCTCATTAATTACTAAAAATGTCAATTGCAATTTAACAAGTGAGAACCACGGAAACGATCGGAGCGCCCGCGGCTAAGCCCCACCATACATAAGTGATTAACTTAATGAAATCACAACAGCAGGATGAATATTCTACATACATACATATACAAAAGCATACACTCAAATTAGGTACAATTAGAAATTATACAATTAGTAAGGGGCTGCGACTTGGACTGTATGGACAGCGGCACACACATGGATAAAGAAAATAATTCCCGCATAATTACCAGTAAGCACAAGCAATTTGAATGCTTTCCTTTACTTTTTCCTATTTCATTTATTTTTTTTGTTTTGTTTTTGTTGTTGCTTCTAACAAATTGGCCTCGGAACAAGGAATGTTTACGATGCAATGGAAAATCATTTACGGAATGATTAAAAAACCATTTGTTGGCCAACACCTTGGCTAATTATTATTAATTGGTTCTCAGAGACGTAAACGTAGAACTCACCCACATGCTGCTGTAGGGTGCAATGTGTGTTCGCTGGCCGATCGTCTTGAACGCACAGTTTAAGCCTCAACGGAGCATGTGTGAAATTTTTGCTAGCAAAACAGCTGCCAAAGTGTTGAAAATTACTTTTCGATGGTTTTCGGTCTAAACTTAATTATTTAGTATGAGTATTTTTGTTATTGGTTTCGTTTTCACGCCATGAGCCAAACACGGAAGCGGAAACCCATAGGAACCAAATACTCCACCGCTGACGACCGTTGACCAGTCATCAGTGTCACTGATGTCCAGTTCAGTCCATTGTGCGCTCGTGTGTCTGAGGCATCATGCTTTGTCTTTTATTCTCTGTCTTTACTCATTTGCCGAATTTCGATAATGAGCTTCATGCTCGAACTGAAGTTCGATAATTTCTTGAGTTCATTTCTTATGCACGCACGTCGGATTGCACGCTATTCCCGTTTATCCTTTCGCGTGACCTTTTCATTCTTCATACATACACAAATGAACTTCTTCGTCTTGGTGTGGCTTATGTTGGTTTTTCAAATTTTTTCGATAATTATAATTAGTTGTGGTCATCTTTAGGGATTGCTGTTTATAAGGGTACCCAATGTTCGCCAGATGGCACTCTCGGTTATCGTTGAGGTCGGTCCGTTGGGTATGACGCAGTTTGGCACTTTCAGGACCGAAGAATTTTCAATGTTGACATCAAGTTTAGGTTTCTTGTGACTTTGTAACGACAAGTTCAGACAATCCTGCTCTGTTACCTGACAGATAGATTAGAAATCAAAACGGGTGCTCTAATATGACTTGGCATAGCTAAAAAAGTATTTAATGGAACAGGGTTGTCCCAAATACTAAGAGATAATAAATTAATGGGGATACAATCAGACCTATGTTGAGGGATTCTGGTGTTCCATAAAGCGAAATAAATAGTTATTTGATAGCCATAAAGGTCTTCATTTACTTGCCTCTCTATCTTTCTTTCTTAATCTCTTTTTATCTCTCCCTTTCTTTCCCTCTTTCTCTCTTTCTCCTATCTCTCTCTCTTCTTCTATCTCTCTCTTTTTCTCCTATCTCTATCCCTCTTTCTGCTATATGTATATCTCTTCTTCTCCTTTGTCTCTCTTCCTCCCATCTCTATCTTTCCCCTCTCTCTCTCACACTATTTCTCTCTCACACTATCTCCCTCTCACACTATCTCTCTCTCACACTATCTCTCTCTCTCTCTCTCTCTCTCTCTCTCTCTCTCTCTCTCTCTCTCTCTCTCTCTCTCTCTCTCTCTCTCTCTCTCTCTCTCTCTCTCTCTCTCTCTCTCTCTCTCTCTCTCTCTCTCTCTCTCTCTCTCCTTCCTTCGCTCCATTTTGATCCGGATTTTAGTAAAGAATCCTTGCGAAATAGTTAAATACATTACGACCAGTGAAGATCCGCTATCATCTGGTTTATAGGTTTTCGTCAAAGAGGGTTTAGAATCTGAATTTAAGATCATTTATCCCCGCAATTTCTATTTAGGAATATTTAAGATTGTTTTCTGCTTTAAGAATTCCTTGAATTTGGAGCTTCTGAAACTGCCATTTCCAATCCACTGCCACTCTAGAAGCAGCCTCTTTTCTAAGACTTAAAAAAAAAATGGCAATCTCTTTAAATCTTCAGAAATCAATCAGAATGGAATCAAATTTTAAACTCTCTTCAGTAGATAAGAGATGACACCTTTTTAAAACCATGTTGTACCCCATTTAATCTTGCACACAATCCATCAGCTGTTGAGTGCCCACTTTTATATTTAAAGTACAGTGATCCACTTAAGAGAAAAACTTTACTATAAATAACCAAGGGTAGTATGTATATCAATGAAAAGCATAAAGAATAAAGACTAATGAAAAAATGTCCACACAGAAAATGTAGTGCCATTGTTGACCACGTCGATATGTTTCATTCACGCCACATTACTCATTCATCCATTTATCCATTCATTCAAGCGTCTATTGAGTGCCCGCTGGTGGATGCTGTACGGACGGAGTACATTCACGTTCATTGATAGCACTGTAGCGATTGTTCTTCCACTGATTGCATTTATGGATTTACATAATTGAATTTGTTTATATTATTGTCACATCTCGAAAATGTTCTTCAACAAGCGATGGATGAGCTATGAGTTACTATGCAACAGTTTCACTGATGCCAAAGTCGTCGTTGTCGTCGTCTACTGCGAGTATCTCGCCGTCATATGTACAATATCACGTTGAAACAATTGATAGATCCGGTCGGACAGTCGGCGGTCGACGGCCGGCATTCAACATTCGGCACATGGAATAGTTATGTCAAAAGCGCGATACTACCAGCACTTTCACAGTGCGATTTCACCGAAGCGAAATAGTTATTCCGCTATGCTCAAACGATAAAGATGCGATGCGATGAAGTCACTTGGATCGGATGCTTTTTGAGTGTTTTGTCTGAGTTTTGGATGAAGATTTTTTGATGGATTTTTTTGTTGTTGTTGCTTTTTTTCAGCAAATGTGTACGTAAGTGGGTTGTGCGATGATATCCCACTGTGTGCTATTGAGAGAAGTGTATTAAGCGTGCTAAACGCAAAAATCACCGCAATTTGTCAATAAAGAGTATGAATTGAAGCCGAGTCTTTGCGTGCGCTTAACTCGCTTACGCATTGTTCATTGTTGATTTGATAAATGTTAAGTTCTTGATTGCAATACAAAATTCAATTGAAGAGCTCTTGACGCGAACGATGACGGGGATGGGTATGAGTATAAGAATGATAGACATTTCGTTATTTCGATGATTTGAAACACTCGTGTTTTTGAAGAACATCTCAACAGAAGAATAATAGAATAAAACATGGGGTGAAAAGAGTTATTCATGAAAATTCACATAGGACCTTTTTCTTGTCAATCATTAGGATTGATTCTAGGAAGAATCTTTTCCATTTAAATGATAGTCAACGCCTCTCATATTTGTCAACTATTCATGCTTATTGTATGGCCAATAGATACATCAAAATGTATAGTGGGAGAGGAAATGATTTTCTTTGGGGATAGTCCGTTAAAGACTAGAAATTACCCTTAATTTAGGGGATATATCTAATAACTGGCAACAGTGCCACAAACTCCCGAAATTGTATGGAACATTTTAAATCGGAAGCAGAAGAAGAACCTTTTTTTATAATTTTATATTTTTTAAATATTTAAAAAAAAAATTTCCGATAAATGTTCCCGGGGAGTTTTTCAGTGCGGAATTGAAAAACATTCTGCCTTTCTAAAGGGGGTCAACTTTTGAAGAAAGGAAATCAGAGTTGAAATTTCGATGACAGGTCGATAGAAATATAAAAAATTTATGACTTAAATGCAACTCTGTGAGTCCGATTACTTGTAATTAGCGTATGCGTTCAAGTAGTGAAAGTAAGCCAAAGTACTTCTTTTTTTTTTCTACAAGTGTTTGGTATAGGAAATTTACTTGCTGCTTTAGAGGAGTTAAGAGCCCTGAATATAAAAAAGTTTTAAACTTTATAATATATTTTTTTAAATAGTTTTTTTTAATTTTACTTAAATTTTGTCGATCTTTAAGCCGTAGTTGGTTGAGATGCCAGCTTACGAAGCTAGAAGCTCTGGGTTAAACTCCCATCTAAGGTCTTGGATGTTAGTGTCGTTTTTTTTTCTGTTTCTGTACTTCTTTATTGTCCCATTATTTTTGGTGCCCGCCACAATAACCTAACCTTATACTTATTTTTGATATTTTTTTATGAGAATGCAAAGAAAACCCCACTCGGACCAAAAGTTACCTACTACCGGACTTGTTATAGTTCTGTCTCTCATCTCATCTCACCTCACCTCACTTTACCTCATCTCATCAAATCTCATCCCATCACAAATCTATTGAGCACTTGAGATTCGAAAACTTGAAAGTGCATTTCAATTTCAAACTTCTCTTCTCATTTTAGATAATTTTTTTATTCATTTGTCGCTTCGATATCGCATTTTCCCCATTCAAAGAGCCTCATTAACATAATTGCGCGTTCGCTTGTTACAAATTCCAATTCAATTTTGGCAAACTTCCGCCCTCACGTAACGATGATATACCACAAGAAGAAACCGAAGTGGAAATTACGAATAAGAAAGGCGGATACAAAAAAAAAAAACCGAAAAGAAGCTCGAAAAATGAAATTCGCGAATTTCTGTCTGTCTGTTCCAGAAGAACAACGAAATTTTTTCAAATTGAATTTTCATGAAAACGATGCAAATTCAATTAGGCATGAATTTTATTGGGTATAAAGAGATTCTCTGCAAACGGTGTATGGTGTGTGTGCGTGTGGGTGTAGGTGTCCGCAATATCTTTCAATTCTTCCATTATTATTCCTCTTTATTCCCCTTGAAATGCTTTATTTAAATTACTGCAACAATAATAGGCACTGTCAAATATTTAACTTTTTAAGACATTTATTAAGTCTAGACTCAAGACTCAAATGAACTCAATTGCTGCATATATGCATATACATATTTTTTGTTTAATTTATATACGTAATACGGTTTAGGTATGTTGTCGGTTATTGTTTTACTAGATTTATGAGCAATAAATACAAATGCTTTTGACTGCTGCAGGCGGAAGAACACGGACATTCGATGGCCTCTTTCAATGCGTGCTCGATAAATTATCGCAAAATAATTTTGACCGAAAATTTTGAGAAAACATTTTACAATTGAAAGCATTTTCCAAGAAATTTTAAAATAAACATGCCAGCAAGCAAATATATTGGGTGGTCGAATTTAATTGAAGATATTTTCTCTTTGGCAGGTTATTTGAATGAGTATTTTGTGTGGTTATGAATTTTTCGTCCTTGGACAGGTTTTGAAAAGACAATAGTTCGATCGAAAGAAAAACATTTTTCAATTCAACTCCTTAACGAATGTATTTGAACACTGATAAATAAACGGTATAGCTAACAGCTATACTAACAGTGCAAGTCACCTTTTGTTACATCTTTCTATCTTCAGTAGTTTTTGAGATATAAAATTTTGAAAAAGGGCTTATTTAAAAGGATTTTTCAAGCATATTTCAAGTACACTGTACAAGTGGAATCTAAAACTCGGTTTCTAGAGTTTTTTAAGGTTGTTTGATTAGTTTGGCTGCCACCAAAGGTGACACACTTCGGCCTCAAATGGGCCCGTTGTGATACCATGGAAAATGGGAAAACAAAGAAGAACAAAAACAGAAATAATGACACAACTAACATCCTCGCCCGAGCTGGGAGCTGAAACCATAGCCTATCGCTTTGTAAGCTGGCATCTCAACCAATTACGGCACGGAGGCTCGACATTTTAAACATTCAAGAACAGACCCCATTAAAGCTTTGAAAAAGTTCCAAAGAATTTCCAAAAGGCTTGATCAAAATGTGTGTAAATGGATGGACCTATAAAGAGAAATAGATTCTTATCGGAAATATTATACAGTTGACTAAAGATTTAGGATAAAGTGAATTAACTTTGCAAGGCCTCTTAATATTACGAAGGCCCTTCACACTATTGAGGCTCAATTTTTGTATGATTGAGAAAATCATTTTTTTTTTGTGTTTGGTAAAACGGTCAGGTTTTTTGATCGTCATCTGAAAAGCCTAGGTTCATGTGTTCACAGTAGCAAACAGTCCACTCTTTCTGGGTTTCAAACTATCCACAGTCGATTGTATTGATTTATAAGCATACTTTTTGGAGTTGAATTTTAATATTTTCTCTTGTCCTTGTCATAAAACATACAGGATGGGTCTTCCAGATAAACACTCTCCTTGAAAGCAGAAAAAATAAATAATCTCTGACCATTTGAAGCTTCCTTTTACACGTGAAACTAGAAATCTTTCCAAATTTCTTGCCACAAAAAAATCCATTCGAATTTTTTCCTTTACCCAAAGTACAGACCAGCACACATACACCTTCATCTTGAATGACTCCTAGTGAAGAATTGCAATTAGTTCTAATATCTTTGTGTAACAATGAAATCTGAACTCATATTTTCTCAAAAAACAACAGCCAAAGGAAAAAGCTGCACAAAATACTGTAGGTACACAAACACATGTGTGTGTTTGTAGTCAAGACTTTGCTTCTTTTCTTGTTCATCTTCGTCTTAAGCTTCGCCGTTTTCTTCTTCTTCGTCATCCTAGTTTTCTTCTTCTTCTTGGGGTTTTATCTTATAATCGTGCATGAAAGTTCTTGACAATAGCTGAGTGCTGATATCACTAATACTGGCATACAATGGATGTGCTTAAAAGTAACTTGAAAAGCTCATGAGCAGAACGACAGGACACTTAAGTAGAGACTGAGACAATATTCCATTCAATGCCACACCGTTCCATTCCATTTCGTTATGTTCCGTTCCGTTCCATTCGGTTCCATTCCATATCAATGTCTCGTTTGTTTTTCTTCTTCTCAATATGACTTCCTTCTTCCGATTCGATGTACATACGTTCAAAATGCATGCATACGTACACACACACACACACACCACACACACACACACACACTCATATGTACTCATGTACTCGCACTTTTGTTGTTTTTAATGCAACTACCCAGCGGGAAATGTCACCCTGACATCACCGGTGAAGTCAGGGTGACTTGTCACCCTGGCATGCGTGACAATTCATAGGACGCCTAGCATGACATTTGTACAGGAGTTGGACAGTGATTTCACCGGTGACATGTCCTCCTAGGAGGAGCGATGGCGAAAAAAGCATTTAAGAGAAGCACATGCTCTTTTCTCTCTCAATGTTAATTAATAGAATCCATAGCTGGTCAGTTGAAAACTCTCTTCTTTGCCCTCTCTTTGAATATTTCGAAAATTTTTAAAAATCAATTTTTAATAATTTTTGTTCGCCTCGGCCAGGGATCGAACCCGCGATCTTCGGATTCAGAGTCGAGCACTCATCATTTACGCCACTTCTTGCTAACGCTGAACTGACGCGAAAACCTTATTTAAATTTCAGTAGCCAATGAGAGGCAAGCACATGAACAGCATCCCTCCACGATGACATGTCCTCCAAGATGTCATGCATGACAATGTCACCTATATGTCATCGATGACATCACTGGTGACTTTGTCATGCAGGAGATAATTTTCCGCTGGGTACTTGATAGCTACACATCCTTGTCACTTCGTCCTTTGTCCTTTATGGAAGAATTTCAGTCAATTTTCTTCTTCCAAGTACAAGCAAAAGATTTTCCAACATTGACAATGACATCATCATCAACATTATTGTTGTTGTATTATTATTTTGTTTTTGTTTCTATTTTTGTACGTGTGTGTGTTTGTATTGTTGTTGTTGTCGTCGATGTCACAATCCTTGTTAGGTTTTTCGAAATAAATGAAGTAAAGTAATATGATTGCACTTAGAACGCATTAATGATAAAACGTGTGGGGGTTAAATCTGACTTCATAATGCGAACGGATGGTTCAAAGAGGAAGCCGGGCAGAGACACAAAAAAAAAAAAAAAAAAAAAAAAAAAAAAAAATCGGCAATACGGTACAAAATCGCGTAAGATAGTATTTGGAAAAAGGGTAGAAACCGTAAGGGGTCTTGAGAGTAGAGCATTTTTATGTTAACGTCGCTTCGAAAGTGGCTAATGAAGAATGGAATAAAATCCGAGAGCGTTGGAGAAATGGTTGGGAAACAGTGGAGGAGGGAACTAAAATTTTGTGCACCATACACTGTACGAGTTCTTAAGAAAGCATAGAATACTAATGCGTCCAAGCCTTGGTTAAAGAACTTTGGAAGCGAGTACTTATGCAAGGGCTTTAGCTCTTGAAGAGAGTCTTGAAGAACTTCGACTTGAGCTAATCCTTCAGTACAGTAGGGACACTGGATGGGAGCTGAAGTTTTCCAACGTCCTACATAATTATTGTTAATATGATCGATCTAATTTTGAAGAATATGAATGGTTGAAGCAGGTCCCGATTTAGGGGGTAACAAGCCAGACAAATGTCCAGAACTTGCATACTTATATATGCAGAAACAGTGCTCCATTATGGAAATGATTCTTTTTCCCAGACCGCAAAAAGCTAGATCAGACAATGGCTTGAAGAAACCTTAGACCTCATTTTAATCATTACTCCCTGCATATTTACTTTTGACTGGACCTGTGAGTGATCCTTAATTGATTTAGTATTAAAAGACTATTTTTAAAACTAGGTACATACAATCGCGCGTGCAGATCTAGGGCATTGGCCATTGTGTTTTGGGTATTTTAATCTAAGAAACGGCCAAAAGAATGGGAAATATTGCCAAAACGACTTTTCAGCCTATAACTTCGGAGATTGACCAATGTTCTATACCAGTTATTTAGATTTTTCACTACCTCTTCTCAGGCCAATCTGTTTGGGACCACTACTAGACTGTATAACCCTCCAATTTTAATTAATAAGGAACTATGTAGCATCTACCTTTACAAGACAATCTTCAAATATGGAAGCACTTATGTTTTAAAAAAACTAGAAAAAACCCGAGAGAGAAAGACGATAAGACGACGTTATTTTCGGTTGGTGGGATAGGCCATTAAGATAGTATGGACACATTCTTTTGGACCTAGAAGGAGGGCGCTCAATAGTGGGCGGGTACAATGGCGAATCAAACCAAGTTCAGGCAAGCCTTCGTTTAGAGTACCATTAAGTAGTGCGGAATATTCTTTCAATATTAGATTTCACTGTTCCAATACATTGGGAACTAAGTAGAAGAAGAAAAAGTTCGGGTGTCTTCTCGGCACTGATGACGACGATGAGTTTCATAAGAACATTTATTGGTATTAAGAATATATGACCGTATTAAAATTTTATCTAACGACTTAAAAAAGGGTCTTCGATATTTGTATCTCTAATCGTTCTGATCTGAATGTCTTCATATGTATTCCTAACGAAGTCGTTACAAAATGCAGCTTGACTGCATCGCTATAAAGGCAGATACAAAACCTACCCCTTTCCGACCTAATTTCATCACTAACTCACTCACTCAACCAGTCGTTCTCTTTCTCTCACTCGCTCTCTTTGCATGACAATACTTTGAGAAGGAGTTAACAAAAGCAAAACTTGCTAAGCACAACGGTCCCCTTTCTCTTTCGCCTGGTCTAACTCTTACTTCCACTGTGCACTTTGCTCATGGCTTGCCATATACGCCAATGGAAATTTGCTGTTGACATGATTTTGCACTTTCGCATTGACTGCATTCTGCAATTAGAATGTCATATAAAGTTGCTTGCTATTGCAGTTGTTGGTTGTTGTTTTTTTGTTGTTGTTATGTGTTTTCATTCATTTGGTCTTGTTGTTATTATTTTTCTTTGTCACTTTCTTGTTATTATTGTTGTTGCTTTTGCTGTTATAGCGCCCTCACAATCATTGCCATTTTCACTGTTACAGTAATAGTTCCATTTTCGTCCCTATCTCACTCTCTCACTCTTCATATCCCTATCTCTATCCTTTCTCTGCGAGAATATCTTCAAAATTAAACAATTTTCACGGATTCCGTTGCGCTTTCAGTGGGTTTTCTTCGTTCTTCGTTTCTTCTCTTTATTCCCTTTGCTTTTTTTTAATATTTTTCATTTGTTTTCATTATGATATGCTTCAAGTTTGTTTGGAAAAGATCAGATACGGTCTGGGCGTGGGAAGGACGGAGACAGCGTTATCCTGCTGGTTCATAACTATAACAATTGTGTGCATTTTCCATGTGCTGTCATTTCGTTGTTGTACTTTTGACATTTGTACACTCGAAAACGAAGCAAATAAAGTCGATGGGAGCCACACAGCATCGACTGCAACGCATTTCATATTAATACACAATAATGTTCATTGTCAATTTGGGACAGAGAGCCAGAGGACAGTGGTGGCGATCATCTAACGAAAGCTTTTACTAAACATTTAGATTTTCCGTTATGTATACTGAGAGGATTTCTTTTGAGAGGACACTTCAGAATTGGTTATGTAGTTGAAAAATATCTAATATGACACCCAGAAGAAACTACACCACCACTACGCCACTGAACCATTGCGAATTTAGTTCAATCTGCAATGCAATACAATTTCATTTTCGACAGCATCGTGTTCATTTTTAATTGTTCATAAATGTTCTTGCGAGCTTAAAAATTTATCGAAGCGATGCGAAACAAAATTGTAGGAATTTTTGAAAGGAATTTACGTTCGAAAATTTTGAAAAATGGTCGCAGTCACGGGATTGTAGACAGCAAAGTGATGCAAACAAATTTTCATAAAATACATTTGACCATTCAACGCGCCCAGAGATAGGTCTTTCCGCAAAGAATGAAATTAAAGTGTGTGGGTTATAGCAACACTGTAGAGACTCGGGTTTATACGAGGTAAGTCCCCGGGAGCAAACTCCCTGAAATGAGAGATTTTCTTCCATGTAGACAAGTGTCGTGCTTTTCGGAACTTCCGTGAAAGTAATGTTAGCCTCATATTATGTTGAAGGAGCTTT
This sequence comes from Chlorops oryzae, assembly GCA_020466095.1. NCBI lineage: Eukaryota > Metazoa > Arthropoda > Insecta > Diptera > Chloropidae > Chlorops > Chlorops oryzae. The sequence continues at coordinate 7,005,520 of CM035807.1, read as the reverse complement.
TTTTCTTTTTTTCTTGAACATTCCATAATGTTTGTGGATGCTTCTGTTACAGGTCTGGGCTAAACGAAATCTCTTCTGAGACTTGACTCAATCTTGGTTTCATAGCATCAGTTTGGATCATAAGATCGCATTGGGAGTTTGTAGGGTGGACAGCAAGTAAACTAAAATTGAATAGAACTAAGGAATGGTAGCAGTTAGGAGTCTCAAACCATTGCGAATCTATTTAGTATGTTAACTACAGACCGTCTATTTTTGGAAGTCTTGGGAATCTGTTTATTTAAATAAAGAATAATATATTAAAAAAGGATTCTTAAAAGTGGGCAACAGGTTAATAAATGCTCTAGCAAGTGTCCTCAACCTACTAATATACCAACATTATGCAAACTAAATGGGTAATTTCGAAATCTACATTCATCGAAGATTTCCACGAGGGGGGCCTTTTATGGTTTACGGGCTTGGCAAACCCACGTACCTAAGCAAACAGTTCTGAAGACTGGGTAAAGAATTGAACTGTTAGCGGCAGGGGCGGATTGAGACAGTCTGCCACCCTAGGCAGTTGGTATTTTGCCGCCTCACACAGCAACCTAATCTTCGCATTTGCCTATATGTTGGCTATATGGTTAATCCGTCACTGGATAACGGCTTTTCGGTTACGAAAGGTTGACCAAATGACCTTGTTAGCTTAATACAGCGGTAACCAGAGCCCGCGTTCGGAACACCCGTATCTGATCTTTGGGAGGCCTCCGTTTGGGAGTTTCGCTGGGTCTGTGTTTATTGAAGACGTGAGGATGGCATCGAATCTCCACCAAGGATTTTGATTGTGGCTTCACCCCTTTATAAGATAAAATTGCTACCCTGTACATACATACATTTGTAGAGTGAAACACTCAAAGCAAAGTAACGCCTCCGGAGCTCATACTTACAAATAAAAAAATCTTATATAATTCCATGAAGGAAGGCCTCATTATTATAGTTACCCATAATAGCTCATTTTCCAAATGAAGGTACCACTAATCTTATCCAACATTAGAGTTCAAAAATAATGATAACAGGCAAGAATCTAGGACTGTTCCACAAGCATTCTTTCACCAACAATATTGATGAATTATGAACAGTGGAAATAAACCATTGATCCAACTCAATAGACACGCATAAATTGGAGATTTGCGTCATCCAATGAAGCGTAATATTGATTTTATTATTTTCTCAAATTATTTAAAAGAACTTTCGACATGACGAGAAAAAGGAGAAATGGCGCAAAGCTGTCAGCCACAGTGATGATCTGAATTTGATGTCCGTTATTTTTTTATATTTTTTTTTTTGAGTTCTTATACGGCTGAGGAAACAGCTTTCCATTGAAGAGAAAACTCAACAGGGGCTCTTTGTTCGAGAAAGAAAAAAACGAGTGGAAAAAACCTTTACAGCGTGCAGAAGAAAGCCTTTTTTTTTAATGACATTTTAAAGGAAGCTTGAAGCTCTGCAATTGCTTTAATGAAAGTGTCGTCCTTCGTGAAATATTTTATCGGTTTATTGCACTCTGGGCGTGAGGCTTTCTCCTCTGCTTCTCACATGAAAATGTAAATTTATATGCACGCATATGTATGTACGTATGAACGTGCGACTGCAATTTCTGTTATAAGTCCTTGGGGCATCGTTTAATTGCTTTTACCAATTTTGGGTTTTCAAGTGCTATTAAGCTACAGTTAGATTGCCAATCATACCGACAAACGTACATACATACAATATAGACAACCGTAGAGAGAAAATCGCTTTTATATACATATTATTTGAAGGCAATTTTCCGATTTACCCATTTTTTTTACCCAATTTTTTTTATTTTTGGTCTTGGGGTGTAATTATTATTTGCGCCAGTGCCAATGACGCATTTGGTGAAAGTGAAAGCAAGGAGCAATGAAAATACTTCAATTAATTGGAAAATTTATTAAAATTGCCTTTTATCGAGACTTTTGATGTCGAATTTTGCAAAAAACAAAAAAAAAATTACCTTTTATATTTGAGATGAAAAAAGTAAAAGAACGGCCCAACCGTTCCCCATCATTATCACTGCATTCAATCTTTTGAAGAGCCTCTTTGAATCCCTTAGCCATATTTCCATAATCCGGCGCTTGAAAATTTCCCTTCAGGCAGGCCTTAAACTTCTCTTTCTCCCTTCAAAGTCTTTCAATAATATCGTTCTAAGAACCGACTATTCTCGGAATCCCGTTTAGCTTGTTTCAAGCTCAAGAAGCATTTGAGAAAATTAAACTTCATCTCTCGTGTACGACATTTCAACTCACGCAATGTATAATCCAGATTTATGGCTAATTTATTTACTTTCATATTTTCTCTCGCAGCGAGCTATTTCAGCACATTCTAAGACTAAGCTTATTAAACGTGACAAATAAACAAATATAACAACATATAAATATATATCTGTATGAGAAGCAATCCGAATAAAGCAGAAGCAGAACGAAGATGGAACACTTCTTGCAAAGCAATCGCAAAATTAAATGATAAATATTGACAACAACGAAGTGACATAAGTAGACAAAACAAAATGGCTACACAATACGCTTGGGCGATTTATTTATTTAAATGAAAATTTTTTCAATATTCCTTTGTCCTCCCCTCTCTCACCACTCACTCACGCAAACAGTCTTCTTCTTTCTCGGCTTCTTTGCTTTTCAAAAAACCCATTAAAATTTTCCACAATGCTCAGCATTTGCGTAGAGCCTTATCCTTATTTTTCCATTTTCCATTTTGTTTATTAAGAAGCAGCAAATATGGGAGCAGAAGGGGCAGGCAAAATATATATATATATATAAAAAAAAAATGGACGAAAAAAAATTTGATTCACAAATTCAACAGAAAAGCTCGCACTTCATCGCCGAAAAAATAAAAATGAAAAGCAAAAAAAAAAAATTCCAAAAGAAAACAGAAAAAGTTGTTGAAAAAAGAGCGAGGAATAAAGAATAAAAATTGTATAAATTGAAGTCCTTTCGGACCATATATCACTTTACTTGACAGAGCAATTCCCTTATCTTTGAGAAATCCTGTCGACTCAAATAGAAAAGTAGCAGAAGAAAAAAAACGAGAAATAATGAAAAAAAAAACCTACAATAAAATAAGGACGAGAAAAAACTAGAAAAGGGGATTGGATTTCAACATTCACCAAAGAAGACGACTACGACGAATGCTTCAGTGTTCAACTTAACGAAAGGATAAAATAGCAAAAGTCCTGAAATCCTGGGTAGCTGAAAATTGCTAAGATGAACTTGGGTTCTCTCACTCCTTTTTTCTCGTTTTTTTGTGTCTTTTTTTTTTGCATTTTTAATGGAATTTCGTCTAAGGAGGATCTGCTACCAAGAATGTTGCGAGATTTCATACTGTGGTAAGCTTTTTTAATAGGAAACCAATTTCGCGTGGGTGAATGAAGCATTCCGAACGATGGGAAGAAGCAGATTGAAACGATGGACGAACTTTAAAATAAGCAATATGATTTTTTTTTTTTGGCAACTATTACGACGATAATATAAAGATTTGAATACTAAATAAGATATCAATCAAATAAGAACTTGATCTACAGAATTGATAGGATATAGGTACGTAAAAACAAGAACATTTGAACTTACCAGAGGAGAGCTGTGCTAAAGTTGAAGAATGCCGTCGTTGGAATGAAGCTTCCTGATTCGCTATGATTACAAGAATTTTGGACCTGAAAAAAAAGAAAAAATTTATTAAAAACATTTCCCTTTTTAAAATTATTTCCATTACCCTGGAGTATCATCCAAAAAATAAAATATTCTATCATTAAACTAAAAACTACCCTTCAATTTTAAATGAGACTACACCTTCATTTTCCTTTTATTTTATTTTATTTTATTTTTAACTGCATTTTTTCTCAATAAATTATCCCAGCTGTAAGACAATTTCATGAACTTGTTTAACAGAATTCAATCGAATCAATATTGTAGTGTCATCAAACATTCGATTTTTTGCACCTTTTTCTACCGTACACACCTACACTGTTAAAATCAAATTCTCTGACAAGGTACAAGACAGGATACACCTTCATCGAACAAGCTGAATAAAACACTTCATCGGTTGAATGCCAATACCAAATGCCAAATAATGCAAAAAAAAAAAAAAAAGAATTCCTTAACGACCCGACGATTTTCTTTGCCTTTTGTGGGTGTTTACCTTGAGAGAAGTTCTTCTGGGAGTTTTGACTGTCTAAATGAAGAAGTCAAATTTGAATTTCCTTAACAGGAAATGAGGATAAACATGGAGAGATATTGAGGTGAGGTGAGCCTTCATATTTGCCTTGAAAGAAGTCACCAAGGGTTGTATTAAAATTTTTGAAAGTCGCAATAAATGTGCGATTCAACTCAAATAGATTATGTTTACCGGAACAATGATTTGATGTACTAGAAGTTGCCAGTAAGAAGATCAAGAGGACGTCTGAAACTGAGATTTATAGGTATGTGAAATTAATGCTATGGATAGAAAAATACGAAGAACAGTATAGGCCCTGAATTTACAAAAACATTCCCGATTCCTTGAACTTCTTCGAAACGCTAACCCAAAGGATGTCACCAACACTCCCTTCAACTTGAAATTGTAAGAAAAACTCATTTTATCGCATCATTCATCGCAATGTGCGATTTTTCCTGTTTTCTGCTCTCTTTTTTATTTTCATTTCTTTTTCTTATTTCCTTTCGTCTGGAAAAGCACCTTAATAGCATATTGCGGTGATTTTTGTAATGGAAAAATGCTGAAAAATGTTGTAAATGTCACCGTTGGGAGTAGTTAGAGGCGAATTTTTTGGCGGCTGATATACCATGTAATGTCTCTCTGTACACCCCTTTCGTTGCGAAAGCTCCTTGATAATGCATATTCGAATATAATGACGCAATGAAGTTGTAAGAAGTCTTTTTTTTTCATTTCTTATGGTAATAAGATTTTTTGAAATTTATTCATAGAATTCATAGAATACAGATGAAGGAAAATATATTGCCTCGAAGTATAAAATTTTTAATGGGACGGTAGGGGTTGTTAGTTCCGATTTCTCAAAATAACGATTATCGTACTTCGTTTAAAACATAACTCATAATAAAATTACTTCACAAGTTCAACTATTCGACTATCGCCTACGAACCCATATATTGCACATATATATTATAGGTATACCATCCAATAAAACAAAAAATGTGTTCCCACTACATATGTTCTTTTTTGAGTTTCTACTGTATGTATATCATGGAGTAAAGGGTTAAAACGATTTGGCAATAACATACCAAAGGCACTAATTTAAGCTGAATTTCTTCCCAACGACGTTGCCAGACTTTTACAGCTGCCTAAATTGTCGTTGAATCGTAGCGCGCTGAATTGTGTAATGAGTACTTAATTAATTGCATGGGTGAGAAACATTTTTATTTTTTTTTGTTTTTTGCCACTGTGCAGACAAAAAAATCGGATTGTAAAGAAGCTTTTTGTATGAACGTATAGTGAAAAACAGAGTGCGATCAATAAGTATAAAGAAAACTGCTTCCAAGTCTATTCAAAAGCACTCATCACATGATTTTAAGAAACACTAAATCAACTAATCGTAGCATTCAAACCAATGCGTTACCGATTACTTTGTAACGAGTTAATTGGGTTTCTTGAATTTTCCTTAAATGTCATTAAAAATTTCATAGTATTATTAATCTTTTTATATATTCTCATTATTTCTTGATCCGTTATACAATTTCATGAATGATGCAGAATGGCTTAGCTACTGTTGATGTGGCTGCCGCTGATGTTGTTGTTGTTTTTGTTGTTGCTGGTGTTGCTGTTGCAATTTAGCAAATCAAAAGAAGACATTATAAGCGTACAATAAAAAGAGACAAAGACGAAGGAGACCAGAGAGAAATAAGCAAACGGAATACACTGTTGACAAGGGGGTCCAACCAGACAAGGCAACGAGTCAACATATCAACGGCAGCTGGGCATGATTTATTAACTCTTTGCTCAGAGCTGTGTTGTTGTGATTTCACTGTTTATCTCATTTTCTTCTGTCCTCGTTCTTGTTGTTGTCGTCACGAAAAGAAAAAAAGAAAAAAAATAAAAAAAAAAAATAAAAATCACACAAGATAGGTTTATTAAAATATTTCACTTGACATAATTGGAATTTATTAAACGAAACATAGTCGCTGATGTTGCCGAGTTGTTGCGCTAATTAAAAGCATTTCGTGTCAATTAATGCTGTTCAACGATAATTTAGAGCACACATCAAAGCCTTTCGTGCAATGGCTGTGAGCCACTACTTTTCATATTTTTAATAATTGAACTTTTTTTTTGCTTTTTAAATATTTTTCTTTTTCCTCGAAATACATTTCCTGACAAATTTAAATTCAAAAGATAAAAGCTAATCCTGGCCATACAACAATATTGCCGTTTTACCTAATTGTTCGCAATAATAACAAAAGGAGAAACATCGGCCTCTCACACCTAAAAATATGCTACCGTTTCAGACTTTTATTGCGACATTACTTTCAATTGGCAACGTCAAACAATGGCATTAAGCCGCTCAATTTCAATGCAAGTGTTCGGGTTTTTTTTTACTCTCTTGTCATTTAAGTTGTCATCTTAAATGTTGATCTCGTCGGAATGGCTCATCAAAACATCCATAAAAGCCATCAAATTCACTGAATGCAAACAAAACTCAAAGCCAAAGACCGAAACAGCAACTGAAAGACCAACCGAGCGACCGGCCGGCCGACCGGCTAAGCAACCCGATGGAAATCAAATGGAAGAATGGCAGCACTGCTTTGGATAACATTTTCCCTTTTGTTGTTGGGTTAATGTTTTGTTTTTTTTTTTTTTTTGGCTGTTTTGGTCGTTCTTCCTCCAGGGAACATCAAACAAATGACAGTTGATTAGACAAGAATCTAGACGCACGCTGGCGCCCTGTCGTTTCACCATACTCTATTCTACCCTAACCTACTAGCATTCGACTCGAGGGCTATAACATTAAGGGGCTAAGGAATTACCTTAACAAAAAATAGACCATCAAATGGAAAATTGTAAAATTATGCAATTCTCGCCAAATGAAATGGCACGCACGCAGACACACTCACGCACAGAGAAAGGAGAGCACACAGCAGAAAAAGAGAGATCTTCACGTGCCGATAAGATTCAGGATTCAGTAGGATTCAGCGTAGCAGTGGCTGCTGCCGCCTGCAGCCGTTAGACGTTTAACAGGATTTAAGTTTAATTTCGTAAAGAACCCAACAACAAGGAACGGATGCGTAGAGTACAGTTCGACTTGACTTGACTTGTCTTGACTTGGCTGGAGTGTATGCGATGTATGTAAGTAGTTTGGGTCGCCCGAGCGAGTTCTGTTTTCCGGATTGTCTATTGTTCGTCTAATGGAAATTTGAAGTGCCCATTTCGAGTCATTTCGGCAAACCTCATAATCATCGCCGGAAGCGATTCAGAGGCTTGAAATTGCTTGCCAGTTTACGATATGGAATATAAACAAACAATTGCGAGATGGAAAGCGTGAAAAAAAGTGAATACGGAAGATGAATTGAATTGCTTTGGAGGCAACATACGTTTCTCTTTTAAGAAAAAAAAAAAAAAAACGAGGTGAAAAATCAGTTCTATTTCCAAGTATATTGATTGAGGTGAAGTTATTAGTTAGGTAACAAGTAGGAGTATTCTTCAAGTAGACTAGCTCGATTGTTTCGGAAGGATCTTTTTTGTGCTGCAACTTTATGAAGAATCGTATACCCAGTTCACTAAATCTTGAGCTTCTTCAAATTCAATAAACATATTTAATATCCGTTCGACTAACTATTACCACAAAGGCACAGGAGTGAACACAATGAAATCAACAGAAGGAACTTTTCCATTACAACAAAAGGTCCAAAAGGTCATCAATCAGTCTTAGAACGAAGTACATGAGTTTTATGGGCCCCTTCCGGGGAAATATACCCAGGAGACCAACCCCTTATCCTGTCTGTTCTATAGGCCTGAACGTCTTACTAAATAGTGGTTATGGTTATGACGATAATAAAGAAAACCTGACTCTTACTGCAGATCCTCCAACAAAGTCAGCCTCTCATATGAATACGAAGGCTGCTTTGAGAGATCGGAAAACCAGCAGAAAGCTTGGGGAGGGAATGTTATATATTCCTAGTCCAGAGGAACTTTTGAAACTTTGAATTCCATAAAACTTAACCATCTTTCTCATAGTTTCAGGTTAATCACATTTAATTGTATTTTATGTTTTGTTTTTATAGAATTGACGAAGGAACTATAAAAAGAGTATAATCCCGTGCTTACACTTACAGTTATGGTAAATAAAAATCACACACTCGATTTCAATACAAGTGCGTAGTATATTTGAGCTTCCGTCTTTATATCTATATATATATACGGATGTCGGAGAATACGGATGTCCTTTGACACTTCCGGTTTTTCTTGCTCACTGATTTTTATTCGCTGTTTGAGGATACGCAAATGACCCATTTGGGGGTTGTTATTACACTACCACACTATGAGCTGAATTACACACAAACGCACAGACACGTCCACATGCAAATGTAGCTACAATACAAAACGCAGACAGTGTAAACTTCTTTTCCTTTTCATTTAATGGCACATGCCAAATGGGCACATAAAAAGGATAAAGAAATTATTTTCACATTGCAGGAGCACATTACTTGACACAGCGTGAGTGTGAACAGAAATAAACGCACCCATACACATGAGTTGACGTACGTAAATGCGTGTGTGTGTGTGTATGTGTGTTGCTGCATAATCGTGATAAGGACTTTGGTGATTTTACTAGGTTAAATCCTTTCACTATGCGCTTTTTTCTTCTCTCTGCTATCCTTTTGAATACAAACATCGTTTTTTTTTTGTCGAGCTTCTGCATGGATTTTGATGATATCCTTGATGTTGCCATTGGCCTTTGTTTTTGGATATTGCGTTCAAATGGGCGTGTAGGGAATTGGGTTCATTGCTGTTGTTGTAGTTATTGTTGATTAAGTTGTACTTTTGGTGGTCGTGAATATTGTTGTTGTTGTTTTTAGAACGAATGTTAAGAAAAGTTTGACAATTGTTAAGGTTTTTATGGGTGTCAAGGAACAGGTTACCTAATCATTTTGTGGATGTTTCTTAAATTTTTTGTATCAAAATTCTATTATTTGATCTTATGACTTTCAAAAGTACGCGATCTGTTGGTGAAACTTTGAGCCCTTTAAGCTATTATTATCATTAGTTTGGAAGGGAAGGGAAATCCTTTAGTATAGACTATACTGCATAGGGCTGGCGATACCTGTATCTACGGCTTCATCACACTTCAATAGTCTCTTGTGTCAACATTCCTGTAAAGTGAAGGGCCTATGCTAGCATCTGTAATCAACTTCAAACATAATCATTAATATTATCAATACTTAATTCCAAATTCTTGTTCATACTTCTGTAAGGAATGACTCTTTAGAGAGTGCTTCCCTGAGCCCGAGCTCCATGAACTGCTTCATTTGGACGCCTATGCCACAAAGGCTGGCCCAACAGAGGAACCTCTATAGAGAGGTTGGCGGAGACCCTGAGGTTCCCTCGGACTCCGTGAAAGGGCCCAAAGGCACTTCCTCCAAATAAAAGCCTCTTGTTTTTGGCCGTAATTTTCTGCGTCTTGTCGAAGAGGGAAGAAACCGGAACTCCGAACTCCAAATTATTTCTCTATTGGCTCTCTTAAAGCCCATATCTCCTTCATCCAGTGCGTAGTCCTAGACTGCTAAATACGAATAACTTTCCATTCCAAAGAAAATTCTAATGAAAAACTTTTGAGAGTCAAGGATATTATCCCTTTTACGAGAAAGGTAATGGCTGCGAGCCAATTTCCTACCGTGAAACCAATTAACTTCCCTTTAACGCTTAGGGAAAAACAATTCAAAGCATTCCAAACAAGCAAACACGTTTGAAGAGTGCAAATTACTGGCTGTCATAATCTGACTGTCAAATTATTCGTCAAAGAAGGTATTTCGAGCACGTGCTGTGGGTGCAACAATCCCGATACCTTCAAAATAATTCGAGGAAGCTTAGAAGCGACACGTTTAGCGTAGCTTTGTGTATCCCACTTTTCACATTCTACAATTCACGCGTGCCAGTAATTAAGGTCCTTGAGCAAAGAGTGCAATATACCTCAAGCATAATTGAAAAGCAGAAGCAAAAAAAGAGGACAAAATGGAAAAAAAAATTGAGAAATCAAGGAAACATAAAGCAACCCTTCTTTCCACTCGTCCCGTAATGTTTTGTCATTGGCAATACAACAACAACGTCGTGGATACATAATTATGTTTGTGTGTGTGTGTTTCTGCGTTCGTTCTTTGCAATATGCAAGGATCAAATTGCATTCTTGTTTTCTACACTTGGTGTCCTTTTGTTCGACCTTTTGCAACATCAACCGACAAACAATAACGACAACGGCAAGAGCAGAAACGACGACAACGTACTGCACCGCATCACATCATCGTGCCACCATACCGCACCGCACTGCACCGCCCGCTACCACACCGTAGAACAACAAAGAAAGCGGCGTAACACAACCGCAACAGACGACGCACGACCATTGTTCGCTTCAATGTGTTGCCTTCTTACTTGCGTGGGTGTTTAGCTTTTCTATTTCGATATATGTATGTGGGAGTGTGTGTTTGTGTGTTCTCATGTTTCTGCGTTTTTACCCTTTCCTTAACAGCATATCCTTTTATTAAAACTTTTGTGTTGCGGTCGTTCTGATCGTTCTTCCTGAATGCCTTTTCAAAGACTGATTTTTTTTGTTTGTTCTCTATTCTTTCTTCAAACACTTTTGTTGTCACTAAAATCAAAATGAAATGAAGAAAGACTTCTTTGCCCCGAAGGCTACAGCAAGATGGGAAGTCAATTCTTTTTGATGTCGGGTTGTTAGGTGCCGGAACTCAAGTTTCCCCTTTGTTGTCATTTAATATGTTAGAGGAAAATCAATGACTGCTATGAGGGCAGCCCCTGAAGAAGTAGTCTCGGAACCGATGATTTTTTTTGTTTGTTTGTGGTCATCGTTTTGGATGTCGCACTATTAAATTGGTTTGAACTTGAGGCCCGGTCGTTCTGTAAAGGGCTTCGAATTGTTAAGCATTTCTGTGGGGCGGTCTGAGGACCTTGTCTTTGGGGTTTAATTGTTTGATAAAACTCAAAGGGAAAATCGCCTCCTAGATCGAAAGTTTTATGTGCGGGAAAATTTTTGGTTGGTCCCAAAACTTTGAAACATTTTTCTTTGATTTTACCGTAAAGTTGAGTTCACAGAATCCAAGTAAATTAATTGGATTAAAAGGATTGAGGAGAAAAATCATATTCTTTAGAATTCATGCATTGTAGAGTTAGTTTGTTTTGCAGTGTGTTACGAAAATGTCCGAAAATCTATGGACCTACAAAAAACTCTATCCTTCTTGTCAGGCTAGTCCTTTATAAGAGAGAGCTATGTTCGACTAGGAGAAAAGAAAATCACTAAGTCATTACGTTAGTAAGTAAGTTCCTCAAAAGGCAACTGCGAACCTTTGCTGGATCTGCTCCTTCTTCTTCTTCTTCTTGCAATTTGTTCCAGTCAATCCTTGGGTACGCATACCTGCCCCTATTATTCGTTTAATATGGTTTGAGCCTTGAGCAAATAATTTGTTACCAAAAGATCTCACTAGACCCAGTGCCGTCTTTACGAGCGGGCCCAATGGGCCCGGGCCGGGGCCCCGAGCGGACAAACGAGTCTCGAAAAAAAAAAATTGAGATATAATCTTGCTTTGTTTGATTCACGTATGTGGTAGGATGTAACAATACTGGTCGAATCAATTAACTAACTAGGCATCATAAATTTCAATATGTTCAGAGAAGACTCCTATGAAACTCATAAAAGTCTTGTCTGAACATATTGAAATTTATGATACTGCTGTTTTTGTTTGAAATCACTATATCGGTTGGGAAGGGGGGCCCACACCCCGCATAGGCTAAAGACGGCTCTGACTAGACCATTAATCGCGGTTTAAGGCCCTTTAAAATTGACCAGATAAGCCATCAATTCCTTGAAACTACATCCATCTTAAGAATAATCGATTCTCAATGGTCAAATATAGTCATAATATCATTATACTTCCTTGAAGTTCTGACATTTTTGAAAAAATAAGAAATTCAAAGCCTACATACATGAAGATTAGTGCCCCCAAAACTTGCTGGAATCCTACCTTAAACCTTTTTTTTTACTTTCAACCAATAATGTAATGAAATACTTGCTTTGAAAGCTCACAAGACCATTTAATTGATGTTTGATCCCGTTATAATTGGGCCGACCCGACGTTCAAACGGGCGCCGAAACTAGACAAAGCCCGTTTTTAATCAAGATTACTACAAAAGCGGCACTCCTTGCCCAATAAAATCAATGAAGTCCTATCAAACTGAACAAATTTTTCATTTAACAAAGTATCTCCCCCCGCCTTTCAAACCTCTTTAATCTATAGAGCCCCTATGATGAATGTGCAATTCAAATTGCGCGAGTTATTTCGCCTCTCGATCTGCACACAAACTAACTTCTTAACCCATTAACAATGTATATATCGAGCACTCCCTTTTGCACGCGCGTTGCAGATTTTCAATCTGCACTTTCCTACGCACTCCTCCAAACGAATTTTAGTACATGGGCTTCTGTTGTTGTTGTTGTTGTTGGAGTTGTTATGTGGAGTAGGTAGAAACATTCGAATGCATTCCAGCGCGCTGTACGCAGAGTTGTATGTGCGCCAAGATGACATTTCGTCTAATTACGAGGTGTGTTGCATGAGTGCCGACTGCGTTGGAGACGCGCACAACAAACTCATGCGTTCATGCGCAACGCAGGCATTTTGTACACAACGTTGAATGCTGCTACATTTGCCATGCGAGATTCCAAGTTCTCCAAGTGGCTATTTATGTATGTGCAAATGTATATATTTCCACGTGCATATGTACATATAGTCTGGCAGTCAGGCAATAAAAAGATGGGGGAGACCAATGGAAGCGCGCTTCGCAAAGTGCGTTGCATCGCATGCATGCGTGCAGCTAACGACATTTCGTCGTTTGTAATTAACAGCGCAATGAGCGCCAAATGCGAGGTCTTGCAGTCTCCGTCCGCCCACTGCGCGCTACCGTCACAGTCGACACCGACAGCGATACCGCGACGCGGCATGGTGGCATGTATCGCCTTACGTTACCCAAAGGATTATCAACCCAAACGAGAATGAGAATGCGAACGCGAAGGCGAAGGCGAGGGCTAAAGCGAACGCGAATTTTGCATTCATTCATTTCGTGTGTCTATGTCGTTTTATGGAGTTGCTTTACTTCTCGCCTTTAAGATTAATGAGGGATGCACGATATTTGCTGGCAGCATGGAAGAAACAAAAATTTATCATCGGCGCAGTCAAGCGATATCCAAGCGTAATGAGTTTTCCATACATGCGCCCTCTTATTGCTAACAACTTAAATGTCGTCTGAATGCCTATTTTGGGGCCTTTTTTTTCCTCTCTCTCTTTCTCTTTTTTTTCTGGCTTTGGTCTTTCATTAGACATTTTCCTTTTGGACGTTTGGATCGTTTTATCGTTTTATTGCATGCGATGTGCTGCGGCGATTTTCGCGTTTTTCGCAAACATTTGCGTAAATTTACGCGCGCATGTGTATTTGTCATTGTCAAACATTTCTCATCTCATGCGTCTCTTGGGCGCTTTCATGCAGGTGATTAACATAAATGCGAAATGTCATGTTTTGTGCGTGTTATTTCTAAGGAAAAAACGCATATCACTTTTCTTAGGATTTCCTCAAGATTATAGAAACGAAGGAAAAGCGCTCTAATCTATTGCGATTTCCTTTGCGAAGTTCGCATTTTCACGTTGTGAGTTCTTGCCGGTGTTGATGGAAAATACGAGTATATATGTAGGTATACATAGTTTTCAAAATCCAACAAAACTTTCGAGCACATTTTATTCATGAAAGAATTCCGCTATAATTTTATTTTTCCTTTTCGCTTTCTCTCTTTACGTGGGTTGGGCAACGAGTGCATTTTCTAGTAGGTGTTGCATTTTTTAGCTCTCAACATCATAAATCACTCATATGTACGCATGTCTGATCGAATTAGCATGTCGCTTTAGCTTGTTGCAATGAAAGGAGTCATAATGCATAGATGGTCAGAGAAGGAGTGAGCTTTTTTTTTTAAATTCATTTTTGAAAACGAGATTGCGATATTTATTTGAATTTCATTTTACGGATGTCAAATAGTTTTAGAAAGTCTCCTTCCCAATGAGAACATAAAATGTGACAGCTTGAGATGTATTCAAAGAAAAGTATTGTTTACCCTTAAAAAACTATTCAGGGATCAAGTTAAGCCGATGGTATCAAATACCTATTTTTAACAGAAGAAGAAAGAGGTTAATCATGTCAATCTAAATCAAATATAAAGAGAATAACTTGGAAGGATCTATTCAGTAAGATTTTCTGCGGATGGTTATTTTTCATTGATATATTGATATAATGATATAATGATATATGATATATTGATATATTGATATATTGATATATTGATATATTGATATATTGATATATTGATATATTGATATATTGATATATTGATATATTGATATATTGATATATTGATATATTGATTTATTAATATATTGATATGTTGATCCATGGATAGCTATATTGACGTGTTGAAAAATTCACATCTTGACTTATTGACATCTTTACATAATGGCATATTGACATAAGTATTTACGCAATGAAATATTAACGAATTGGCTTATTCATATATTGAAATATTAATACAAAAAAAATTAATGTAGAAAATTTGTACTCAGTTACACGAAATCATCTGTTAATCCTTTTTGTTGATTTGGAAGCTTGAGCTGGAGAGAAAATTCAATCAATTCTGGTTTCAAATTTCGCAATTCATAAATGAAGATTTTTCCCTTTACGAAACCTCTTTCTATGTAGGTACCTACAAAACATATTTCTTATTGAGCTGAAAGTTTGGGAGCGGTTAAAAAATTTTCTCAAAGCTCAAACTGTTTCTCAGCAAATCGTATCTAACCTACCGAATAACAGGATCATAAATTTAAATCAACCGCTAAGTAGAATTTAATAACCCAAGCAAAGTAGTGAGTAAAAAAAAAATGGTTGAAAAACGAAACTGCAATATGTCTACGAGCAATCAGCATTCGGACGTCAAATTTTGGTTCCAGCTGACCAAGCAACCAACGCAAAGTACCCGATCATTAATTTGCACATTCACGATTGTGTAATTCAAAGCGAGCCGGCTCAACCCGACCCAAAGACCCATTCGTGAAACTGGCTTTAAAAGAAAAGTTGCGATAATCATTTGATTTTTATTTCGAAGCTCACATTTGACCTTGTTCGGAACACAGACAGACCGTTGAACTTTGCACAGAGCGAAGGCGTTATGCATATTGGACGTTTGGGTATATCAAAATGTGACGAACTCTGATGAAATGGCTTCAAATATATTTGCTTAAGTTTTAACAAAACAATTCAAAGATTGTCTTCGATATGGAGTGAGATCGCTAGAAGAATAAAATCCCCATTTTTCCTTAATAGACGATATGCCAAGACACCATGGACCATGGACATCACAAACTCATTACTATTTTCATTTTATGAGTTTTTTTTTATTGCAATGTCAAGTGAGTTTAATTCAAATGTCTAAAAGAGCAACGCGAGGGCAGTTCAAGAAAGTCCAATTGAAATGAAAGCAAATTTAGAAAACGATAAGCAAAAAAGGACCGAAGCGATGCGCCATGGTACACGAAAGCGAGGCGATGTTAGCCTCAAAGATGCTGTCCGCAGGTGCAGCTAGTTTTAAAGTAACAGTAGATGCAAGAACGATGAACATTATTGCTGCCACAATTTCCATTTGCAGTCGTATCGTAATGACGACTCTAATCAGCGATTTCCAAAACATCGCGTTGGTATGTCATTGCAATAGAAATGGTGCAAAAAGCGAATGGAATTTCGAAAGATAAAAAGAAAAAAACTAAAAAATAAAAATTGCAAAAAAATCGAGCATAAAAAAATTTAAGGTATTTTCGATAGTGATGGAGGCGGCTGAATCGAAAATTCGTTGCTTGCTATGAATATGGCACTTAATGAAGTCGCTTTCAATGAGCTACTGATTGCATTGAATTGCCATACTCAGACTCGAACTATTGAGGATGCAATCAAGGCTGTTTGGATGCTGTCTGTTAAGTTTTTTCTGATTTTTCTTTATTTGATTATTACTATTCTTTTTTTTTTTTTTTTACTATTTTTAGTTCTCATAAAGTGCAAAACGGTAATGAGTTTTTAATGACTTGAACAAAATATTGAAAACAAGTGACCTGCTTTATTTAATGCTGATTCTAATAGCCGTCGACAAGTGGATACAAGCGAGAGACAAAAATTTATTGAATTGCTGACAGATTTCAATCCAAGGTCTTCTTTTTTGGAAAATATTGGAAAGAAAGAACGGGAGGCTCAAATTTCGTAGGATTCTAAAAAATACCAGTAAACATCTCGAATAGTTACCTATGATCAAATTGTAGACCAGGTCTTTTCAAACAAATGACTGGCATTTCGCAATACAAGTACTCTCTTCTAAGGTCACAGCTCCCTACAAGAGCAAAAATCGGTACAATTTCTGTACTTGATTTTATTGGGCTCGATCGATCGTGTAGATTGAACTCCTTTTCTGTTATTAACAGGTGAGTATATCATGAGCACCCCGACCATGAAAATATGCTAGCTTAGTACTAAACCTTAATTTTAGTTAGAATTTTGTCATTCAGGAATTACGATTGGATCGAAATATCCTTCGACCCTTGTAATGGAAGTGCACCAATAATAATAATTTGAACAACCTCTCATTATAAGCGAAGAAACCTCAAAGAGATCATCACAAATGGGGTCCAAAAATATCAGCCAGAGGAAAATCTTTTGTGACTTTTGAATCCCGCTGGTCAACCAAGAAACACTGCAGCCACTAGCACTAAAATTTTGATCTCTGTTCAAGAGTAGCATTAGCCCATCATTGTCGATACGAGTCGCTCGTGGAAAGTCACATACTTTATGAGGTACATATACTTTGCATATAAGAACTTCGGATAGAATTCTTCATCCCTCTCTTCATATTGAGCTCCGAAGATCAACAAAAAAATTTAGTTTTCTCAAAAAAAAAAACTTTAACTCGGAAATGGAAATAAAAATTGAACATAACATCGGAAGCTTTTACACAAAGTGAAAGGAAATAACGGGAATAAAGCGAGGAAAAAATGGAGCGGTTGAATTGACGCCTGAACTTTTGGCTTCCTTGTTGTAACGATAGCTCCACAACAGTACTACCACCATTACCATGGTGTATTGAACCGCACTGATGACTTCGGCGATTTGCGGGTTTTGCATTTACACAACATCAGCACCACAAGAGAATGAATGCAAAAAAATTTCCTGCAAACTTTCAAAAAAAGGGTAAAAAGCAATAAATTTACTTCAAGTGTCGATGTTTGCAAACGAAAAAAAAAAAAAAAAAAAGCCAAAAATAATAAAAAATATCCTTGGCAACATCGCCAAGGCGTACGAGCGCCAGAAATGGACTTAACTGCGGGCGCAGAAAAGCGTTTCTTCGCTCTACGCACCGATGCCATTATACTTATCCCATCCGGATTGCTCCAACAACAAAAAAGGCTAAAAAAAAAAAAAAAAAAATCAACTAAAAAGACCGAGGACGAAAAAATTTGCAAGTTCCTTTTTCTTTGCATATTTTTCTGCCCATATTCCTTTCCTGTATTTTTCCATTGACTTTTCTGTATTGATGCTTTTCCCTTTCGCCGTTGTTGTTGTAGTTGTTTTCGTTGCTATTATTGCGTATACCATTTTCGTATATCCGTTTCCGTTTGATTTGTATGCTTGGACCTTTAACTCTTTGTGTCTGATGCATCGGTCTCAGCAGTCTCAGCTCAACGGCTCAAGCAGGGGTGCCACCACTCATGGGAAGTACTTTATTCTCACATTTTACTGATTTAATAGCGCAAAAAGGAGTCTATAGCTTACGAAAAAATTGAAAAAAAATATATATATTTAAAAAAAAAAATAAAACATGATTTTAATGATATGTCGAATTCATACATAATCCGCTGGATCGACATTTCGAGAACGCCTGCCATGGTCGAGTAGGCGGACTTAACGTCTTATCCTTTCATTTCCGCAAACTTTTTGCAACAAACGAGTGTGATAGAGAGAGAGAGAGAGAGAGAGAGAGAGAGAGAGAGAGAGAGAGAGAGAGAGAGAGAGAGAGACAACGAGAGCGAAAGAGACGACTGTGCGGAAAAAATAACGAGGTTTGTATAAATTTGAATTATAATACGCTATATCCTTCATCCTTGCAATTTGTGTGCAGAATATGTTCTGGAATATATTATTGAGATTTCCCCAAGGCGGGTAAGGGGGAAGGCGCCAAACGCGCTTTAAGTCAACGCAGTTAGTTGATTTCCACGCGCAATTGATAGGAATGTGTTCAAAGGATTTTGCAGAATATTGCAAACCGAAGAAGGTATGTAGGCGAACATAAGCAAGAAGAAAGGCTTTAGGCGATCGATATAAAAATAGGAATGTGTAAGACAAAGAGAAGAAGAAAAAAAGTGTGAAATATAAAATATTGGAAAATAAAATCAGGCTTCCTGATAGAACTTTGGAAGGAGTTTGGTACTTTGGCAGTTGCAGTGATTTATTGTTTAGGGAGCTTGCATATTAAGAAAGCTTTTTACGCGTTCGCATTAACAAGGACTTTGAGCAGAGTGCTAAAAGAATGAATAATACTTAACGCTTAATGGAATTATGTATAAAGTCGAGTCTGAATAGTGTGAATTCTGGATAGAGTGAACGTCTTGGTGATGTGAACTCATGGACTGGCAAATCAACATAAAAAATTGAGTCTCGATAGTGTGAACAGTCTCGGTAACAAGAACAGCCCTTGCACTAATTATTTCGCTCTATGCAGATCCTCGATAATGTGAACAACCTCGATAGTGTGAACATGCTCGATAATGTGAACAGCCTCGATAGTGTGAACAGCCTCAAAAGTGTGAACAGTCCCAGAAACATGAACAGTCCTTGCAAAAATTAGTTTCCTCTACCCAGAGACTTGATAGTGTGAACAGTCTCGGTAACATGAACAATCCTTGCAACAATTAGTTCACTCAATACAGAGTCGATTCCACAATGATGCTGTAGGAGAAACCAAACATTAATTGTACACAATATCGAGATTTGTTAGCATTTGATGAAAATCTCAAATATCAAAATTTTGCCAATTTGTTACTATTTAATCGATCACCAATCGCTTAGATGCCATCACATCGATAAGCCATATAAAATGAACATACGCTGCCTCAAAGGCATTTGTGCGATCTTTTCCAGCGTATCATGGGCGCGCGTATTTTGAGCACAAATTTAGACATTGCGCGCAATCAATAGACTGAGAATATCGCTTTTAGATGATCGTATGCCATAAATCGTTTTAAACGACATTTAATGCTCCGCTCCAATGACAATTTGAGCCGATCAAAATATGTATGCACCGACGATGCGCCCACTCCAATTCGATTCAATGGTGGATGACTATACGGTGGTGGTGGTTCACAAAGCGATTACGTTTCTATTTTGAACATAAATTTAAGTTGGCAGCATCGCATCGGGTTACGGTGATTTGCCAATGAAATGCATACATTTTGCGCATGCGCGCGCGCGCCCTACATCTCTATATATGAGTATGTATGTACATACGTACAGTAAGTTAGTCAATGTGTAGCGCAATGCGAATCAATGGTGCACATACAGTAGCGATTAAATCGCGATCATCAGTCAAACAACAAACAACCAATGTCTATCTCCTGCAATGGCAAGTTGATCGCATTGCAGCTGCAGCGCCCACAAGACAACAAAAAAGTAAAAGAAAAGTAAAAACAAGTAAGGGTGTTATAGTCAGGCGAGCCTGACAATAGAATACCCGACACAGACACTTATGTTCGAATAATTTTTAATATCAAGAGGTGTTTAAGGACATATTGGGCCCATATACCGACTTTTGTTAAATTTCTTTATAAAACCCGCCCATTTGCCACGCCCAATTTTTCAATTTTTTTGGGATTCTAATCGGACCCTTATATAGGTATACGCTTAAATTTCTAAGTTTCATTGAAATA
This sequence comes from Chlorops oryzae, assembly GCA_020466095.1. NCBI lineage: Eukaryota > Metazoa > Arthropoda > Insecta > Diptera > Chloropidae > Chlorops > Chlorops oryzae. The sequence goes on along the minus strand of CM035807.1, from coordinate 6,985,235 downwards.
TTTCAATAAAGTCGCTTTTGAGGCATTTTTGGGATTTTTGTGACAGACCCTAGTACTAGAGGTACCCTTAATAATGTTCTATCGAAAAAATTTTTGGGAGGACGTTACTGGCTATCAAGGAAGCATACGTGCCAACTTTCGTTCAAGTCCCATTTGTATTTCGGGTGTAGGAGACAATTTTCGAAAAACGCCCTTATGCCACGCCCACTTTTCAAATTTTTTGAAATCATATTACTTGCCTTTAAACATGTTCAAATACCAAGTTTCATCAAAATATCTTGAAAAACTCAGGTTTTAGAGCAGTTTTTGTGATTTTCATAACAGACCCAGTACTGGAGGTACCTCCTAAAAATGGTCGTATCGGGTCCATTCTCGAACTTGTTCTTACTCATGTCCCCGTGAGCACGCATACCAAATTTTGTTAAGATAGCTCAACTCCTTCGATAAGATAACTGTATACAAACAGACGAAGACGGACAGACGGACGGACATGTCTAAATCGAATCTCCTGGTGACGCTGATCATTTCTATATACATTTTGTATGGTCTATCTCGACTGGTTCTGGGTGTTACACACAACCCAACAAACGCAATATACCCTCGACACAGAGTGTGTCGGGTATAAAAAAAGGAAAAGCTCCCGAAACGCTTGACTAGCGACTAGCGATCGTATAGTAGAGGTATGCAGTCACCGAACGATAATGCAAACGGAAAGACATGCGTACACGAGTGCACGTCGCCATTTAGACGTTTGGGGGTACAGTATCGGACTGATTGGATGATTGGCGAACCGACTTCACTCACTCTCTCTCTCTCTGGCCGGCCGTCCGTCCATATGTCCATCCGTCCGTCTGATTGGCATGCATACTTAGCCAGCTCGGGTTTTTTGCTATTGTAGCGCCTAAGTCTACAGATTGGAGCCGCTGCAATTTTATGTATGCACTTCGGGTTCGATCTTTCTTTGATTCATTTACCGCTCTCGGGTATGCAACGCGGTTACTTTTGGCATTGCCAATTGCTGGCGTCAAGTCTTAATTGTTTTTCAGATTTTATCGGCAAATTTCATCGGAATTTCAAAAAACAAAAAAAAAAAAAGAAAATCGTTATTCGCTCTAGAAATTAATTTCGAATCGGTGCAACTTGCAGTGCGTGATGGGACTTAATTTTATTTTTTCTTTATTGGTTTTTTTTCCGAAAGTGATACTTGAGACTTTCTTTGAGGTGTGAAAACGCCGGCTTCTGTTGATGCTAGCGAATGATAAGAGTGGGGAAAATTGACTTTCAATTTGATTAATTAATAGTGAATAATTACAACATTTATTTGAAGAGAAAAATTCAATTGGTTTTGGGTAAGCTAAGAGTTTCATTTTAACACGATCGTCAGGCACAATAATCCTCAAAGACAAATGCGGAGGTTCAAATACCATTCCTATGGTAAATACTTGATATTTCTTATAAAATTTAGGGACCTTTTGTCCAATGTCAACTTTCAATACTAAATGCTTTCAAAAAATTGTTTCGATACAGTCTCAGGTTCAAAGTGTTGATTGGCCTTATAAAGATAACTCTCAAGAGATTTCATCACAACCTAAACGAAAGTAGAAGAAAGAAGATTTCGTGTTATGGATATCCGGACTGACTCGCCTTGATCTTGTTCCAAGCGAGGAAATTCGTAGCCATTATAGAGTTGTTACCAATTATTGGGAAAATGCGCGACGCAAGGAGCAAATGGGGACAGCTTGGCAAAAAGGACTTCACACACTTCAAATACAAGATTGAAGGCAACGAGGGCGTCCGAAACAGCGTTCGATGAACACAATAAAATAAAAAGGCTGTAGGAATGCCGTTCTTCTTGCCAATCGTGAAGCAAATCTGTCAAAACTTCTAAAAGGGATTGAACAACGGTCTTCGAACATCAATAGACCCCATTGCTGGCGACGGAAACCTATAATCGGCGTTCAATAATGGGTCTGATTAGTTTCTTGTTCCATTGCCTTGAAATTCACAACGAATGCATAATTCCTCTCAAGGATGAAGGATGCTCAAAGTCGAAGATTCGAAGGGAATACGTCTGTACATAAGACTGTGCGAGATCCACTTTCTTCCTTTCTGTCGCAAATTGAGACAAAGCAATCTTCTGTGACACCTCTTTAAATTGAGCTTTATCCCCATTCCACCTTGTTCTTTTTGGCCTTCACATGGCACTCACAGAAGAATCGTTAAAAACTTCATTCAACAATAACACAAATTACGCAGCATATGGTGCCAATGATTTTGCCCTTTTCGACGTCGCAAATAAAACTCAACAATTGCTACCACATTTCGTAGGTAATATACAAAAGGCATAACCGCTCGCATGTGTGAAAGCTTCTTCCTCCAGATAAAGATGAACTCATGTGTGCCGGCCTGCGTGTGAGTGTGTGCATGTGTTTGGGTAAATAAAAGGCGCAATCCTTTCTCCCCGTTTTCCTTGTTGTCAGTGATTTTAATGCGTTTATTTGAGTTCTGTTACTTTCACCGTTCTTCGTTTTCAAATTTCAATTGAGCACATTGCTCGCGGGGCTTCCAAAAATAAAAAGGGTTTCTTCCCTCTCCCTAATCGTTGGAAGTTTTCTACTTCAGTACTTTTTTTCTTATTTTTCTTTCGTGAAAGGGGTTTTTATATTTTTTAATCTCAGGTGACGCCGCTTGGGAGTCGTAAATCAAGTATTTTTTTTTTCTTACTTGCTTTCTTTCATTTGCTTTGGATTTCTGTGGGTGTTTGCTGTGTCTGAACTCACATAATTGCATTATGAGAATTTCCTTAACATGAGGAATTGACACGATGATATGCGAGATAAGGAAGCCATTATACCGTAAAAGGTTATTGGATTTGAGGGAAGGACTAAATTTTTAAATTCATTCTTCCGCGTTAGATGAAAAACAGCTCTAAAGACCCTTAAGAGACCCAAACTTTAGCCTTTAGTCTTATTATTTGTAGCGAATATTAACCTCAGAATTACACACCGATTGAGTTGTGCGAAAAGAACTGAATTGAAAAACTCTCTCAACAGGAATGTTGTCGTTCCGTCAGGACAACATAACAACGACACAACATAAGATGCCCCCAAACAACAAATCTCTTCGTGGAGCATGTGCGTGTTTCGTGGTTATATATCTTCCTCGAGTTTTTTTTATATATTTTTTTTATTACAAATCAATTGAAGGATCATTAGCATAATTTATACAAAACGTTCGTTTAATGATCGAAGATCGAAGCTGGACCGAATTCGATTGGCGACTGGGAACTGGGAACTGGCAGGAGAAAATGTTGCACAGGCATCTTCGGGCAATTGGGAAAAGAGAAGGAGGAAAGCAATATTAAGAAATACTCTTAGCCTAAAGCCAAACATGTTTCAATGGGATTGACATATTCGTTGGCTGTAAATGTCTGGATTTCTTTAATTACCGATAGAGGCATTAGTCATTGAGGCTATGTTACCGGCACCTAATTAATGTTTTTTGAGTACCATATCCTGTTTTTTTTTTTTTCTTCTCTCTTTTTTATGTAAATGGCAATCAGTTTGAGCTTGTTAATGTACATTTGAAATGCAGAGCATTTATTGTGAAGTCAATCGCTGGACTTGGATTAAATGGATTTTTATTTCTTATTATTATGGCTAATAAAATTCGAAATAAATGGGGTCTTACGAAAGGACAGGTGATTTCGAAGTGGCTATAAATTTTTCTAGTTAAAAATATACGTCGCAATGACATCGATAGGTTTAAAATAAGGAAACAACTGAGGGTTCTTTGCCTTGCAGAAAGATTCCAAACTTTACAGGGTCCTGCTGTGTGGAAGCATAAATCCAATATTCCCCATGATCGACCGAAGTAAAATTTGTTATGAGGAGAGCGAGCTTGACCTAAGACTTTAAAGCGAAAAATTATACTGATGAGATCTTTATTTACGAGCGGTGTACGACTCAATGTTTTTTAGAAATCTGCTTCTTCCTTCCCAAGACAGAATATATATTTTTCGAGGACCCTTTGATCACCACGATCATTGAAATCAAACAATACAAAGTACCTAAGCAAGCCGCTGATAGAATAAAGTTCAATGCTCCTTGAAGATAACATCAAGACAAAAATAAGACCCTATGAAATCAAGGTTAAAATCCAGCTTTAGAGAAAACTGCTCAGCCCTTTGGAGCCCCTTGCTAGAACTCTGGGACCTCTGATCAACTGGCCAGGCATGGAGCTCTAATAAATATAACCGCTTCTATTTCCAGAGAGTCCAAGATTAACATCCGTTCTTTTACCTCTTTAGGATAATCAAACTATCACTTCGAAGAATTCCGGCGAATGGTTAGTCCTAACTATCTAAATATGAAAGGGTCAATCACTCTTCAAATTTTTCCTCACATTGTGGATTTTTTTTTTTTTCTTTACTTTGGAGAGATCATTAAGAGAACGCGCCAATATTAGAAGAACCCTTTCGTATGAGCTGCATTCATTAAATCACACATGAGCCCCTTTTGCGAAAACTTTTCGCCCATCACTTAACGTGGAAAAGGCCCCCCGGCCTCCTTCGTTTTCTCTCTTGAGAATTGCCAACCTAGTCACAATCTGCGAATATGGGAACATGCCTAATTTGGTGTAATTACAATTTGATTTATTACAATCTCGAAAATTTGACTTTTGGCGCAAGTGGACTGCACAGATGTGTAGTGAAGTACGGAGTATGAACACCAAGAGTATGCCGTGCATATGAAGAATTGGAGAAGTGAGGATTGCTGGGAGTAAGAAGCGGGGGCGGAGACGAAGTCCTTCCACATTCCATAATAGCAAAAATCCAAATGGTGTAAATTAGAACGACAAATTCTCGAGAACGCGTCGCGCATTGAAAATTATGGTACTGCCATCATCAAGTATGTGGTGTTGAGGGGAAAAGGCAGGGGGGTTACTTTGGCGATTGTTGTAGTTATTTCAGTTCATACTCGTATCTACAGGCAGACATAATGCGACTACCGGGTGTGCCGCTGTCCAAATGCACGAAGAAAGAGGCCCAACCATGTGCGCATACGTAGTCATAAGTAAAGCATGAGCAGTACCAAATGTCTTAATGACTAATTTGTCAGTTGCATATGCAATTTTTGTTGTCCCCCATACATATCGTATTTGGAGAACTGTATTCAGGATGGTATGGGTTAATGGCGGATGTGATACGATGCGATGCGATGCGATGCCATATCGTAAGTTATACTGAATCATTCTTGTTTTGAAGGGGGTGCCAACGGCTGTAAAATTTTCTCGGAAGTACTAATTTTAGATGCATTTATATACGCACGATGATACATAAGTCTTCGCAAGTGTTGACAATTCTGACTCTCAGTAGATTGATGTTATGCGATTTGTCTCTCAGCAGAGCAATTGAGAAGTTTTGTTCGAAATCCCCCGAAGTTCGGTTCGGAATGATCCCTTTTGTGAGAAGGTTTCCACTCCTCTCACATTCCTCACTTCTTGGAATACTATAGTTAAGTGCAATTATGTAGAGGATATTGACTTTTTAAGATGTTAGTATGGGGTGGGGTGGACATAAAAGGCCATTCAGGCTATCCCAAAATCTTCAATGTGATTGATTTGTCTTTCATAGGCTAGGCCATTTAAGAATAGATTCTAATGAGTTGTTATGTCCTCTTCATTCGAACCATGCGAGACTATCGTTTTTCATATTTTTCGAAGTTCGCCCAACAAAGGATTTTCATCAAGTCAATAAGAGGTCAAACACGAGGCTGGGACAATTTCATTTGACAAGGTGTGCCCCTAGTTGGTTGACTATTTTATTCTTAAAAAAAAAAATTTTTTTCCTCAAGCACTTTATTCGAAAAATGATTCTGTGCAAAAAAAAAAAAGCAAATAGCCAACTCTCAATACAAAAGGTCCACAAACTAAGGTCAAATTCTAACCCCTCAACCCCTTATAGTTCTCATAAAAAGTTATGAAATTTGAATATCATTTTGTAAAGCTTACAAGGACAAACGTACCCCCCCATTAAAATTGGTATTTTATACCGAAAAAGGGTTCTTCGGCACAGCGTGCGATATCCGGTGGTTTTCGTTTCGCTATTCGTTGGCGGAAAAGAGCGACACTAATCGCCAAGAAATTTAAATTATATTGAGAGAAAAGAAAGAGGAAGAAAAAAAGAAAACAACACAGGCAACAAGATACAATACTTATGAAAGAGGAAAATTTCTATGGGCATCCGGAGAATGGGGGGTGTGAGTTCTGTAATGGGATTTGCCAAACGGAAATGTCCAAAAAAGTTTTTACTGACATTAGACAGACAACAGTATAAGAGAAAGGCATTTCGATGTTCTGGAACTTCTTGAGGGAAGGAAGCAAATGGATGGAGAATGCAAGGGTTTGTTTCTCTTGTTGCTTGTTGAGCTATGCGAGAGTTAGGTGGCAGCGGAAAGTGTTAAACATGCCAATGGAATTTGTTTATTGGATGCAGGAGGAGAAGCAGGAGCAGAACGCGTCGCGGGTGGTGGTCTTGGTGGGTGTGGGCTTGTGGATTCGGGTATGGGGAAGTTTTGATCTCTTTAGGTTCTCTGTGGTTGGCTTATGTTAATGTTAAGATTCTTGTAATTGTTTTATAATTTTTTTTTTTTTTTTCATCTTTTTGCCTTCCTCTTATTACACATCGAAGTTCTGAGTTGCTGTTTTTGAAGTTTTGCTGTTTTGTTGTTTAGATTTTAATTAAAATTTCACATTATGCCGAGATGCCTTTTGCGAGCGTGGGCGGTGCGCTTCAAATTTCCTTTTGAAATTATTCTCTTATTTTATAATAGTATAAATTCTTTGCTGTCAGAATAGTAAAGATAGCTGCGATTATACCTTTAAACATTTTGAGTGTTGCTAATTTCTAATTAATTTCAAATTGCGTATTATATTAATGTGAAATTATGGTGAGCTGAAGTGTCGGAGAAGTACTTTAAGAAATTAGTTTAATAAAATAGTTGAGTAAAGAGGAATGAATGTAGAGCAACAGAATGATAACAGATGCTACTATTGAGAGCATTTGGTGTTCTGAATGGAATATTATTAGGTATTGGAAAAAATGTCCCAAAAAGCACAAAAATTGCGTTAAATTGTCCAAACTAATGTATACATCTGGAAAGTGTTCTTAAACTCTTTGACTAATGTCCAAAAAAAAATTTCAATTATTATATTCTATCTTTTTCATTTAAATTTTCTTGGTTTGAATTTTGCATTGCAATAAATACGAAGGAACCTTCTCAAAATAAATATTTCTAATGAGTTTTAAGCCATACAAAAAAGACCTAAAGATAATTTGTCAGAGGAATGAGCTTTGAGACTCTAGAAGCAGTTTTTTCCGACCCCTAAAATATTATGTAAAATAATCCAAATTCAATCAAGACAATTTTTTTGAATTTTTCAGATTCAGACTGTTACCACGTTTATACAGCGGAATGAGTGAAACCGCATCAGACCAGGACGCTTTTTCGTGCGCGTTTATGCGCGCACTATTTTACTGATCTGATTCGAAACGCTTTCAAAAGCGCTTTGAAAACAGCACGTTTCACACAAAACAGGGATGTCTACCAATGCAGAAAATATACCTTAACCAGGGCTGCCAGAAAATGTGTGTACAATATCACCAACCGAAAACTAAAACCGCCTAAGCGTTTTGTTCAATCCCTTGGTACGAAGTTGAATAACGAAAATTAACGGAAAATCTTCATCATCAAATCGTTTGAAAATGTTGACAGCCGTTTTCAACGAATTTTACTATAAAAAGTGTGACATAACATTTTTCGGGAGCCCCCTACCTCCTCTGTCATAAAACTGTCACAGATGAGCTGACCCCCTCCCCCCCTCCAAACGTGACATCATTTATGGACGCTCCCAAATTGTATTTCGAGACCGCCATAGACTATCGAAAATAGCCAAAATGGCGAGAAATCGCCAAACATGGCAGCCCTAACCTTAACAGCCCTGTATGTGTCGATATGAATCAGCTGATAATGATATTTCTCGAGGCACTTCGAAGCGTTTATGCATCATTACAAGTCGATTTCACATTTTCATGTCGTTTTGAAAAAGCGACACTACTCGATGCGGTAAAATTTTTCAGTGCGAATCAGTGACCCGTTTATAAATGCGTTTTCGCACAAATCGTTTTCACTGAAATCGGATTGAAGATGCGTATAAACGTGGTATGTGTTTAAAATTTTTTTATTTTTTATCTTTTAATCTACCTAATTAAAGTTTATTAAATAGTAATTATGTAACAAATCTGGTTGCAGTTAGATCGGACAGATATATATAATACCCTATGTCTAGGGTATTCTTCGAATGCAATTCCACATAAATTGGTATCTTCAGTTTAGAAAAAAATCTCTGATACAACACTATTAAAACTAAAATTGTCTATTCCCATTAATTCCCAGACGTCCAATTCACAGACTAACTTATACTTAATTGACATTTGGATACTATTAAATTTTAAAATAAATTTGAAAATCGCTATTTCTGGAAGCGAAGAGAAAGCATAACCCACCCGCTCCCCAGCAAAAGACACACCATCCAGCATCACGACACGGAAGCGTTTTAAAACTTCAATGATAACAACCGATGGCATATTATAAAATTCTAATTAAAACCGTAACTTGACAATTATTTAATACTTTTGCCGAATTTTCACGTCGCGAAACGAGTCTAAAATTCTGTCCTACCCTCTTTTCGTCTGCCGGCGCCACCACTCCACCCATCTTTTTGGAAATTTTGAGCCACAGGCAGGCAGAATATTGCTGTCGGCAGAAAATTAAAAACGTCTACGCTTACTTATCAAATTACATGAAATATTTTAAAATGCATTCGCATTCCATGTAACATTCCACTAATTAGGCAGCGAACGGATTCCGTTCGAATGTCAATTCGTCTGCCAACAGCCAACAGGCAACGGGCAACAGCCAACGTAGTCGCTCGTTGTGGCAATTTACGCTGAATTATGCATTTCGAAATGCAATCGAAGCGGTTTATTATTATTTTGGTTGCATTCTTTTTTTCTGGCTTAAATTCCTGCCATTTGGAATACTCCTACACATTCAGCTATGGATACGAGATTCGTCTACAATGTCAGCCATTTTATTACAAATAATTTTTGCTGATTTAGCAGCGCGTTCCTTTTCAGTTCATTATTTTTATTTAATTTTTTTTTTTTTTTTTTTTATACAAACATATCTACCTACCTACAATTTCCTTTTTTCTTTGCAGGCACATTTCATTATTTAATATTTTGCTCGATTGCAGTCATGCGGCGCGCATAATTGAAGTTTAATGCAATCGGACAGACGGACGAATGGACGGATGAACGGGCGGCCGGACGGACCGGCGGACGTACAACTGAGGTTTGTCATTTTTCACTTCGGTTATGGATTCCTGTGCGAAATAATAAACTAACTACGTGCCGCCATCCGCGATCAAGTGATTCAATTGCGGAAGCCACATATCAGCGGAAACGGACGCTGTTGGAATGGTGGTTTTGGTGATGCTGAGCCTATTTGAGGGCTTCCCTGGGGTAATGTGACCGTCAAATGACTAAATGGGAGCACACTGCAGTTCCTCGTACAGTCTTTCACTCGTAATAACAATAAAGAGACTCGAAGTGTCATCAAAAGGTCAATAACCAAGACTCCAAGTATCAAGAACAGGTCAATAATGGAGACTCCACCAACAGGTCAATATTAATCTCCAACTGGCCAGAATAGTTCTTTTTTTGAGCAACATCGGTGTCGGTGTGTTTAATTGGCAAAGAAAATTCAAGTTTGAAGAGGAAATTTAACAAAGTTGAATGGAAAAATATATAACAAGTAGTACTGGTACATTTGCCACTAGCCTTGGAGTAGTTTGGGACTATTCGGAGCAACAGCCGGCCTCTTGGTATTGTTTGTTGGACGAGCAAGTGTGATCGAAAGATGATATTTAAATAATAAATGAAAAATTTAATTCAAATATTATTTGCCGTTAATATGCACACAAAATATCAAATGACCACAATGGCAGAAGCTCTCTTGGGATTTAAGTGATGGGGGAAAAAGTCTAGTGTTGCATGTTTTCAAGCGCAATGCGAACCAATTACTTTGAAATGAATGAAATGAAGTTACAGCTTCTTTAATGTTAACTATTAATTTATTTTATATTTAAATTTATGTCATCACTTCAAATTGGAGTTCAGATTTTAAGTTCATTTTGAGCCCATAACAATGATTTTTTATATAAGCCCAATTTAAAAGCACCAATTACCCATTGCAATTATTCGTTACGAATTTATCAATGCAACATTTCAACCAATATCAAACCACGTAGGAAAAAAAAAATGTTATTGAAAAAATAACAGAAATTCCAACAGAAATGAATTTTAATATTAAAACGAACTTCGCAGACACATATGAGCATGTCTGAACAGACAAGAATGACACTTCTCCATGACAAGCTTTATTTCGTTTATTATAAGCGAAAAAAACAAAAAACAAAACAAAAAATATTTCAGTTAAAATACAATAAAAATAAAATGTGAAAATAAAAGATATTTATTTATTTTTTCGCAACGATTTTCCTCCATCCGCCTATAACGTTGAATTTTCATACGCATTAACAATCGCGATAAAGCCGGGAGGGTAGACGATTGAAAAACCTCAGAATAATGGAACACACAGTACAACACAGCATAGCACGGCACACCAAAAGTGACAAGTGAAGTGCATGGATATTCCGAATAATTTATGAAATGCATTTAATTGGTTTTTATCTCGTCGTTTTTCTTTTAATTTAATGCCGAACACGTACGAATAGGACTCAATGACAAGATTTTATAGGATTTTTGAATGGTCATTAAAATCGTCACATTCTATTTGCATGAACTTTGGCTTAATTTTGCCTTTAGTAGGTATTAATTGACGGTTGAAATGTTACGATACTTTTTTTTTGTGGATTAAAATTTGGAAAAAATTTTCTGGAGACTCGACTGAAAAGAAACCACAGCATTATGAATTGAACAAACGAATATCGAATGCGCTGATTTATTATGTTTTCAGCTGTGAATACAGAGTACTCTCTCTCTCTCTCTCTCTCTCTCTCTCTCTCTCTCTCCTCTCTCTCTCTCTCTACTTAAGCGGACACCTACGGGACCGATAAATATGTCCGTTTAAGAGAAAACTATTTTAGAAGCAGGAATGCTAGAGGATTCCTACAAAGTGCCCACGCAAGAGGAGTGTCCGCAAGCAGAGAGTTCACTGTAACTTTGTAGCCTTAAAGTGGGCTCGGTAATAGTGGGTGGTTGGGATTTATGTAAACAGCAAAAAGGACAACATTGCCCTATAAGACTTTGCATATCAGTATACCGCATTCTTCTTTAATTTGCCAATGGAACTTTAAGGTAACAATTTAAGTATTTCGCTGATCGTCAGGCCTGGAGGTTGGGTTAATGTTAGCTTGACGCCAGTGAATTTAAAGACCTAGCTATTTCGATCATTTATCTTTGATTTGTCTGGCAAACAATTGATATTTTTATTCGAATCAAGAGTCAAAGGAAAAACTTCTTGAGTAGAATTATGTTTAGTCAAAAGTTAGCGAAGCTTAAGTGGCCTTACTTAGGTTAGGTTATAGTGGCTGCCACGATAAAGGTGACACACTTAGGCCCAATATCGTCCAGTTTTAATATCATGAGGGGAGTAAGACAACACAAACATTCACAACTAATCTGGGAGTTGAACCCAGAGCATATCGTGTCGTAAGGTTTCATTTCAAACCAGGCTTTATTTAACTTAATACTTTGAAAACAAAGCACAGTCATATAAGTGCCGAAATTTATCGTCTACCCAACTGATAGCAAGGAAACTAATTCTTTTAAAATATAGATCATTTATCCAACTTTGGGGCTTTTGATTATAAATATTCTTATTTTTTTTAGAACTTCAGCTAAGCAGCTTCTTTCCGAAACATGCGAAGTTCAAGGGGCAAAATTAAGACTTCCAAAACCACCTCGAAAAAAAAGAGTCAAAAAATAAAATATTTATAAAAATTCAACCTTACAAATCCCTCAAAGCTTTTAAATAGAACTCTTTGAAAATAAATTTTCTGTCGTCTTACCGTGACCTCACAAGAATTTTATCCTAAAATAGAAAGAAAATGTCAATCGACCATTTTACTTAGCCCGCGACAACAGCAGCAGTCATTTGAAAAATCAACCTTACAAAATCACTTAACGAAGAAAAAGGTTAAAAGCCAAGACCTCCATTTCATTAGAAAAAAAAGGCTTCAATGCAATCCAAACAATTTACATTTGTCCAAAAGTCATTAATCATTTGCACACTGCTGCACCGTAGGTAATGCATGATTGGAAATTAAAAGGGATTGGTCCAAAAGGGTGGGAAAACAAAATGATACAGTCGAGAGTAATGATAAAAATAGAAGAAGAAAAAATCGATTTCTCAAGAACAGTAAATTGCAATTATTCCAACTGAACTTTGATATTTTATTCGTGAGATGATTGAATTAGCCCACTGTAAATTGTAATGGTTGCAATTTCGAAACATCAAAATGAATTCAACATCGGAATCATAGTTAGCATCGATAATCGCAACAACGCAACGAAAGAGAATCGAGGTCTCTGAAATGTGCTTATTGAGACCTACAGTCTAAGTCCCGCCAGTGTTGTCGACGACGATATCGATTTCGAGAGATGTTGCTGCATATTCATGGCTTCGAGAAAGCATCAGCACACGCAACTTATACTTAATTTCATACGAAAATTGGCAGTTTCATTCACATCGCCCCAAAAGATGGCAGCTGAGTAGCGCCGCCGCCGCCGCAGCCGCCCCTATCACCATCTGCGATTATTATCATTGGCCGGTTGAAATTCCGACCTCGCGGGCTTTTACACAAAATTGTTATTTCGTATCGAATTATATTTTCCGAAAGAGACTCTTAAGAATAAATGCTTAAGCGGTTCGTTGAAGCCATTGGCTCTTTAACCGGTGTATTCTGTAATGAATGAAAATAAAAATGTTGCTAAACATAATAATTGCTGCAAGGCAACTGGAACGTCAAGTTTCACGGAGAACGAACGAACAACAATCTTGCTACATCAAATTAAAAAAGGAAGGAAAAAATTCTGCTCTCACCAACTTCGGGCCATATGGGCGCCTGGCTATTTTTTTTTTTTTTAAAAAAAAGGGTGTTATTACTGAATGATCTCTCTTATTCGTGAGGAGTTATCAGAAAGTTGTTGCAAGAAGCGCATCATTTATTGCTTCTTAAGAATCTGAACAATGCAGGACGGCTTAAAACTTTATGAACGTTCTCTAAACCATTTTCTTTTCAAATTAAACGATATGAACGCAATTATTGAATCGTGTTACGGACACTGTTATTATATGTATATCGATCTATCGGGCAACATCCTCGATGAATGAAGATTGTAGTGTACTGCATGAGACGGTTGTCATGGCTGGCTTTTATTATATTACGACTCCATTGAAAAGTAAGTTTCCACCTTATCGGTGCTAAAAAGTTTCCTAAAAGGTAATTTATTTTCAAGTTGAACGCGAAAGGCTCTCACTCGGAATATCTTCCTTTTCGGCTAGTAGTACATCTCTCTAACATAGCGCTACAATGAACTTTCGTGTCTAATCGTTGATTTCCTGTCATTCTGTCCCGAGAAAACTTTCAACGTAGACGGAGTCTTTGCAGCGATGGGCAAAAGTTTTGCCCAAAGAAAATTTCCTTCAAGCAGCTTATCAAGAAATCCATGCCTCGAATTTAAGTTGAGAATACTCGCACTCGCTCTCGTACATTCCATAATTTTTATAACTTATGTATATGTGTTTTCCTTTTCTTTGTTCTCCCGTCCCCCTGGTGCTTGTAAACAAGTCCCTTCTTTATGACTTTAAACAAGAATAAACATGGCAATTGATCCTTTTCCGCTTTGTCCGATTTACCACTTTCAGCTTTTTGTTTTTGTTCATTTCCGTTTGCCACTTGTTCTTACTCAACATTCATATCCTTTCGCTTAGAGTGATTTAAGCCTTACAGATTCCCAGCCGCAGTTCCTCCTTTTCACAGTTTCCGCGTATGTTCCTGATGAAAGCATTTTATTCCTTTCACGGGGTTTTTGTTTTTCTGTTTTTTTTTTTTTTGCCATTCACCGTATGCACTCAAGCTTGAAGGTGAACTAATTTCTTTGCCATGCTTGAGCGCATCTAATGAGTGTTTTTAGTTGTTTTCTTTGCTCTACTTCTCTATTTCTTTCGCTGATGGTGAGATACACATAGCCCGATATCCTTTCTCGGCGCTTGGAGAACTTTTGTGGGGAATGCGGTTTATCGGGAAAAACAAGCGTGTTTTCTTTTATCATTGATGGATGTTGAATGGTCCTTTTTGAAAGGAGGAATCCTATTTTTGAGTTTGCTGCTTTGGACGAGAAGATGTTTGCACGTCTTGTTTTTTGGGTACAAAAAAAAATTACTAAGAGAAGTATGGGTCTAAAAAATAACTTTTTCTTGATGGCCTTCGACTGCTGTATTCTTCTAAGTATGAACCGTCATTAAAAATACCTCCTTTCGTTTGACAGAATACATACCTGGAGCCTCTTGGTCCGTTTTTACTACAATTTCTTTTGATTTATTGGGGACAGAAAATTTTGACTATTTTAGAACCGATAACTTAGTTCCACACGCGAAGAGAGAAAAAGAGAGAGAGACCGAGAAGAGCAAAGAGAGAGAAGAGAGAGAGAGAGACGAGAGAGAAGAACGAGAGAGAAGAGAGAGAGAGAACGAAGAGAAGAGAGAGAGAAGAGAAAGACGAAAGAGAGAGAGAGAGAGAAAGAAGAGAGAAGAGAGAAAGACGAGAGAGAGAAGAAGAGCAGAGAGAGGAAAGAGCGAGAGAGAGAAAGAGCAGAAGAGAAGAGAGAGAGAGAGAGAGAAGAGAGAGGAGAGAGAGAGAAGAGAGAGAGAAAGAGAAGAGAAGGTAGAGAGAGGGAGAGAGAGGTTAGAAGAGCAGAGGAGAGGAGAGAGAGGAGAGAGAGGAGAGAGAGAGAGGAGAGGAGAGGGAGAGAGTGAGTAGAGGAGAGGTTTGAGAGCTAGGGAGAGGGAGAGAGAGGTTTTGAGCTAGGGAGAGGGAGAGAGTGACAGAGGGAGTGGCAGACAGGGAGAGTAATAGCGGGAGAGGATCAACGAAAGAGAGGGAGATCGGGGAAAGAAGAGAGTGGGGTAGAATGGTAGAGAGAAGGCACTGAAGAGGTGGAGATGGGGAGTGGAGAGAGAGATAGAGGAAGAGCATAGTGATGAAGAGAAAGGGGCAGAGAGGGGTAGGGAGGGAGAGACATGGTGAAAAGGAAAGAGAAGGAGTATTTGAGAAGGAAAGAGGAGGGTGGTAAAGAGGCAGGGCGAGGTAGACAGAGAGACTGAAATTCAGGAATTTAAGGCCTATGTATTGTCCAATGTTTTCCTGGGGTAGCTTTTTCAATCTCAAGAATAATCTTAATCACTTACTGTTAACTTTACTCAACTGTACTTGACTATAGTAAGTAAGTAAGAGGGATCGATCTTTTGAGCATATAAAGGTATGCTAAAAATTTTTAAGTAACGTTAACTTTAGGTTAACTGAACCAATAAGTATGCGTAGCTCTCAGTACATTGTTATCCTTCTTTCTTCATTCAAAATCAATTGTTTTTACTCCACGCATGAGGAATATGAACCTGATTTACGTAAATTGATAAGCACACAAAGCCAGAAAACTTTACAGACGTACATAAATTATAAAAAAAAAAGAAATTAAAAAGACCAAAACAAACTGGAAAGAAGATTTCATTTCCCCAAACTCCATGTTCGTGAGAAGTTTCTCCTCTCTAAAATACGATAAGAAACAAGCCAACAAGGCAACAATGTCAACAACAGTGTCCACACTTCATAGAGATTCGAACCAAAAAGGACGATTGTTTCACATTGTTTTTTTGCGGAAAATACCAAATGAAAATATGAAAAATTTTGTTTAGTATCATACAAAGAAAATAGGAGAGGGAGAGAGAGCGAAAGTGGAAAAAACTGAATAACAAAATTGCTTTTTATCAGCACATACATACGACGACGACGAGGGAAAAAGTGCTTTCAGCACGTCTCAACTTATTTGGCGAAACAACAAAGATTCCTTATCACACAAGGATTCGTGCTCATAAATTGGCGCTAAGTGAAGAGCTTGAAGAGGAGGGCACGATTCTATGCATACACGCATACAATAGCGTGAAATATTTTTACGAAAAACAAAAACAAACGAAAAACTCAATTTTCTAGAACTGAAAAAAAAAGTAGAAGAAAAAATGTAAGGAAGAAAATATAACAGATCGCATCGAATAAAAAAGAAAGAAAAACATCATGTTGGTGGGTCTGCCATACGAGTATTTGTACATGGCCTATTTTGCGTGCCATATTCATTGGCGAAACATATCACATGAATATGAATAATTCAGTAGATTCTACGAACGCAATCACGACAACTAGGACGACGACTAACACCGCGACGAAGAAGTGAGTGAGCTTGCGTAGGCGGTATCCTTCGTTCCATCAATTCATCTCATGCATACGTGTAGTTTTTCTTTCACTTAGTCTCGAACGCGCTCTTGCAAATGGAAGGGAAAAATTATAAATTGTTTATGTGTGTTTTATCATTAAAAGGATTTCAGTCTTTGATATTTTCCTCCAGCTTCTTTCGGTTGTAAAGCATTTTTTGTCATTTCTATGCAAAATAGCTTCTCTCCCTCTTTTCTTCTCACTGCTTGCGATGAATGCTCCCCAAGGAATTTTCGTTGTATTAAAGCCAAACCAGACACTCACCAAAATGGGGAATTTTTCCTCTCTATTATTTCTCACATATGCTGCGAGATTTTCTTTTTGTCACAAACAATTTTCATTTGAATTTTTGAGGTATTTTTCTCTTTCATTATCCTTGCAGTTTATCATTTTGAATGCCTTTGAGAGTTCACTACAGGATGTTTTAAGGTAAGAAGAAGCAACGAGACGTGTTAAGAGTGCTGATGAAAATATTCATTAAAATATACCAATTATAATTGTATATTTGAGAAAGAACTTTAAAAGGCATCCTTAAGAAAAAATCGTTTGCATATACAGCCAAAGTTCGTCAATTTAAGGATTGGGACTTATCAGAAAGCCCAAAGATGTTACAAAACTAAATATCTATAAGACAAACAGATTTTTTCCTCAAAATTTTTGGGTTACCTCGAATTCAGATAGAGACAAAAAGATCTTTACGTCCTGGTTATCCGTACTACGTATTCTCAGTACTGAAATAGCAAGAATTCACTCATTAATAGACTGAAATGAATATCCAGTTTCGACCAAAATAAATTGCCAAAATCTCTAGGCCATAACATCTAGTGATTTAGGGCGAAATCCAACCGTAAGAAGTCTCAACTTCAACATAAAATTTACTTTCTGAATATCACTTACCTCCCATTCTTACACAGGAGGTCCTGCGATATATATAATTTTTGGTTGACGGGCATGGCAAACCCGAGGACCATAACCAAATGCCTATCAGTACATGGTCGAGTACGGGGTCAAAATGGAAGTGCTTATTGCCTTGGTATATCTATGTACGAAGGGCTAACCATATAACCTACAATTAATTTTGGTGTGTATATATATAGTTCTACTAATTATAATTATATTCACAACCTAATCTAAACATGAAAATGGTACCACGGGGACCGGAGCCTCAGAATACATTTAAATATTTTGCACGGTCTTTGAGTACGGCCCCTTGGAGAGTATCACGATGGCTGTTGGTATTTTTGAGGAGAGGATAGCTCCGAAACTCTATCAAGGTTTGCCAACTCGATCCAGTTCTCCCTGATGAGGCGGAATTCGTACACATTAGGAGGTGGCGCTCCCAGTTCTACTGGGAGAATTTTCGAACACTATATGGAGAGGCACTGACTTGTTTAGATCTTATAATCATCCTTAAGTGGTAGGCCATTCGCCTCTACAAAGACTGAATTAGGACTGCATCGCAAGACATTTGTGGATGGGTAAGGGCCGACGGGTTTTATATCCTTGTGTTGGCCTCGTGTTGGTGGGACTTATTACTAACAATTTTTCCCAATATATTTATAAATAATCTATGAAATGAAATTTCCTAGTCGATTTTAATATAGTTTCGTGCTGGCACAATCAAGTGTGCCCCAAATTTAAACCGTTGAAAGAAGATATATCACTTTTCCCCAGTTTCAAATATAAAATCTCATTATTTTGATAGTCCTTGCAGCACCCTTTAAACAGGATATATCTTTTCCATTTCACATATCTTAATACTCGACCATTTGATCACATCGCCAGTTTCGAGAGTCCTCCCAGACATTTCGAAATATTATCTTCAATAAAAAATTTTATTTTACTTCTTCTTCCTCGTTTCTTTCTTCATTTCTTTATCTCTGTGAAATGCACGGACAACTTGCATTGAAAAATTGCAGCACTAAACACACCAAAGTAGTGAAGCCAACATGACGACAATAAACAACGAGGACACCACTCACAACAACAGCAGCATGAAATGAAATGAAATGACAAAAAAAAAAAAAAAAAAATTAAAAAAATAAAAACTACGATAAGTCAGAAGGCAAAATATCGAAGCAACATCAGCGGCCAGAGAAACAACGCCGGAGCAACGCAACAAACATGCATATGCATTATTTAAACAAGTCTAAAATGCATAATACAAATGCGCTCATAAAAATGTGCAAAGTGCAAGACGTGTCAAATAACTCTAAAACGCTGGAGTAAACCCATTTCGTGTACCTACACATGAGCTGGGCAGAGATGATACGCAAACACACATACACACACGCACGCATACACGAACTAGCAAGCATATCCTGCATATCAAATTGCCATTGCTGATGGACACCGCCATTGCGAGCGCGATTGCCAACGCCTGCATCGTTGGATGGAGCCCGTTGCATGTGTGACAAATGGAGACGCGTTCATTTTCGTTCATTTTGGCATTTCACTTCACTGCACTCCACTGAGCCCCACCAAACTGAACCGAACCGAACCGAATCAAACCGTATTGCACCGAAACCCTCTCCGCTGAACTGTACTGCGCTGCACTGTGTGTCCGCTTTATCGCCTTCGACCTCTGCGACACACAATGTTTAAGCAACAATGTTTAGCTTCCTGTTGCTATCGTCCTGTCATGTATTTTATGAAATGCTACTAGCTGACGCCTCCCGACCCCACCTACAGCGCCTAGTTCTGTCTTATGGGCAACAGTCTAAAGTGCAGTATGACGTTCTAGCGTAACTCATTGGGGCGCTGTCGTGTCAAAATGCCTAGCAAACACGGCACAACTGGTGTTACGTGCCACTTTTGTCACTGATTCTTCTTTTCCCTTCTCTTTTCGTCATTGTTATTGTTGCTTCTATTATTTACATACTTGATTTCCTTTGGATTTTTATTTTTTAATTTTTTTCTTCTTCCATTTTTGCCGCTTTCCGAAGTCATATCGCGCAGATATTCGGTAAGCATTCGTTTTGCATTTTGTTTGCCTGACGCATTTGGGCTAAACTTCCGCTTATTTATTTGCCATTTTGCCATCAAAAATGCTTGCATATCGTTACGCTCATAAAACATAATTATCTGCAATCCGACACGCCTATTTAGCGATAGTTTACTCGTCGTAGCATGCTAGTATGCGGTGCACAGTGCACTGTTCCTGCGTACGCGCGTGTGGGTGTGTGTGCATGCTCTTAACTGTGGTGTTAGTCTAAGTCCATGTTTTAAGTTCGTTTACGCTTGACACATGCGTGTGAAAAGCACAATTTTGCTTTTACGGAATTTCGAAATCGTGACAGTTTTATGTGCTCCGCTGCCATTACTTTTGCATTGTATGCAGCTTGAAAAAGTCTTTCAGAAAATAAAATGGCGGTCGACTGTCATTTAAAAAGGGGCCACACTCATTGAAAAGACGTATTTGGAGATTGAGGTCCTTCAAGTTTTTAGTTAAATTATATTTTTTACAAAGCGTAAATATTTCGTTTATTCCATTATCTTAAATAAATGCGGAGGGCGCAGATACACTATCGCGGATGGATAGCCGTTAGTGACATTATCAGAGGAAGAGAGGAGAAATAATCAGTAGAAGGAGACAGTGGGAGAGAATAAGAGAGAGAGAGAGAGAGAAGAGAGAGAGAGAGAGAGAGAGAGAGAGGAGAGAGAAAGAGAGAGAGATAGAGAGATGAGAGAGATAGAGAGATAGAGGAGAAGAGAGATAGAGAGATAGAGAGATAGAGAGAAGAGAGAGAGAAGAGATAGAGAGAGGAAGAGAGAGAGAAGAGGAAAGAGAGGAGAGAGAAGAGAGAGAGAGAGGAAGAGAGAGAGAGAGAGGGAGAGAGAGAGAGGAAAGAGAGAGAGAGGGAAAGAGAGAGAGAGGAAAGAGAGAGAGAGGAAAGAGAGAGAGAGGAAGAGAGAGAGAGAGAAAGAGAGAGAGAGAGAAGAGAGAGAGAGAGAGGAAGGAGAGAGAGGAGAAGAGAGAGGAGAGAGAGAGAGAGAGAGGAAGAGAGAGAGAGAGAGAAGGAAGAGAGAGAGAGAGAGGAAAGAGAGAGAGAGGAGAAGAGAGAGAGAGAGGAAGAGAGAGAGAGGAGAGAGAGAGAGGAAAGAGAGAGAGAGAAAGAGAGAGAGAGGGAGAGAGAGAGAGAGAGAGAGAGAGAGAGAGAGGAAAGAGAGAGAGAGAGAAAGAGAGAGAGAGAGAGAAGAGGGAAGAGAGAGAGAGGAAAGAGAGAGAGAGAGAAAGAGAGAGAGAGGAAAGAGAGAGAGAGGAAAGAGAGAGAGAGGAAAGAGAGAGAGAGGAAAGAGAGAGAGAGAGGAAAGAGAGAGAGAGGAAGAGAGAGAGAGAGGAAAGAGAGAGAGAGGAAAGAGAGAGAGGAAAGAGAGAGAGAGGAAAGAGAGAGAGAGGAAAGAGAGAGAGAGGAAAGAGAGAGAGAGGAAAGAGAGAGAGAGGAAAGAGAGAGAGAGGAAAGAGAGAGAGAGGAAAGGGAGAGAGAGGGAAAGAGAGAGAGAGGAAAGAGAGAGAGAGGAGAGAGAGGAGAGAGAGAAAGAGAGAGAGAGAGAGAGAAGACAGAGAGAGAGGAGAGAGAGAGGCAGAAGAGAGAGAGGGAGAGAGGCAGACAGAAGAGACAGGGAGAGAGAGGAATACAGAAAGAGAGCGAGAGAGAGAGAGACAGGGAGAGAGAGGAAGACAGAAAGAGAGCGAGAGGGAGAAGAAAGAGACAGCGAGAGAGAGGAAGACAGAAAGAGAGCGGAGAGAGAGAGAGAGATAGAGCAAAACAGATAAAGACAGAGAAAAAGAAAAGAAATTGAGAGAGATGAAGACAGAAAGATAGGGAGAGTTATGGAGAATTAGATTTAAAAAAGGACAGGAAAGAGAGGAGAAGGATGGAGAGGGTGATAGAAAAAGAATTACAAAGAGAGGAATATAAAGAAAGCATGACCTAGAGCATGACCTAGAAAGACTGCGAAATAGGGTGGAGAAGTAATAAGAGAGGTATATTGTGTAGCACAGGCTGAGACTGACGGAGAGAGGCGGTGATGGGGCCAGAATTATGTTAAGATTGTGGGAGTGAAGGATAGATGGTGAGAGAGTAGGAAGAAATTAGCGAGAGAGATATATAACAGGCAGTATAAAATAGGGAAAGAAATAAAAAAAAGTGTGAGAGAGTGTGAGAGAGATAAGGAAATGGATACAATGACGAGTTAATTTGATAGATTTACTTTTATAAGAATTAGACATGAAATTCCGAAGAAAAACAGTCAAGTGATCAGCAAATGACAACAAGCGCATTTAATGGACTTTTTTCTTGAGAATTTTTATGACTGCGCGTGCCCATAGTAACAAAAAACTCTTTGATATAACAATGGTTTCTTCTGTTGAACGTCGGAACAACTCTCCGCTAGCTCTAAATATTTGAATTAAAAAAATCGTTATTCAATGATTAAACAAGCTCAGGAACTCTGTATCAGACCTATTTTCTTACATCTTCCAAGAGATTATATCATTTCTATACAAAACTATAACTTCCAGATAAAGGACGAAAAAATTAAATGATCTGTTAACAGTAAAAACAGCAATTGTAGTCTTGGGGGGTCCAATCATATCGACAAAAATAACAGTTTTTGTTTGTTTTGTATTTTTGTAAATAAATATGAAATGAAATGAAATTAGGAATCACTTCCATTAATCCAGAGGTATTATATAACGTTGCGTTTGTTATTTCTACCAATCTTCCTGAACGTTTTGTCATCTTAAAAGCCTCAACTATTTTATTTTTTTTTTTTTTTCGTTCCCCATTTGCCACTTAAGGCGTATGCAACTGATGCGTCCAATATGTGGTTAATACCGAGAACATAGTAACATTGTGCTCCACAGCACAAGCACAAGTTTCAATATAAAGAAGTGCCATGTTTTTTTTCCCCCTTTTCATGCCTACTCCTTATCAATGCCCCATGCTTGCTTTCCAGTAGGTACAATTCAAATTTTGCAAATGTTGCGTGCTACGAAGTCATCATCATTGCCATACCCATTCCCATCGTCGACGTCAGTTTTGCTGTTGTTGCAATCAAAAAATTGTTGCATCGCAACGGAATGTTGTTCTTGTATTGGACACACTTTTAGGTTCCAAAAGCATGTTTTGGCATTGGATAAATGGCGTCGGTGGTCGGCATTTCGTTCATCCTCCAATCGTGGTCGCTTTCAAGGAGCACATACGTTCGACGGAAAAATGTAATTTCAGTGCACTTGGCTGGTTGGTTGGTTAGCTTATTGCGTCTCCGTCCAAAGCAAACCGAGGGAAAAAGAAAAAAAAAGTAGGTCTGTTGTCGTCTTGGTACGTCCGCAATGGCCATTTAATGTGCGCATGACGGATGCGAGCACTGCGTAGGTCTGCTTCGCTTGCCAAATGATAAGAAAGAAGCACGCAATGATTTTGGCATTGCAGCGGACCAAGTGACTTTGGTGAAGGCAATTTTTTTTCCACTATGCTCTTAGATTTTTGATACCGTTAGTAAATTGCGTTGTATAAATCTCAATATTTAACTCCTCAAAGTCAAAGGATATGAAAAGAACATATTGAAAAACTATGGAAGTTATTCTAATTTTTGAGTTCCAAAGCGAATTCTTCTTAAATATTGTCTCATCCATTTAAAACGAAACAATGTCTAACTAAAGAATCCTGCAGACAAATGGAATGTGGTTAGACTATCCCGACGCTTTGTGGCTACAATTTCGGTAAAAAAAAAAAGAAAGAAATTCTTCTGCAACGACTATGAGCAAATGGTGATAATGAAGCAAATCGTACTGGCCTAAGCTATGTCATAGCAATATTTTGGTTTGTAGCAGCTGCAGCTGATGGCTCAGGATCTCTTCCAGTGAATAGCCACAATCCACAAATGAAAAATTTTTCAAAAGTCTTTGCTTCTCGTTCATGTGACTCGCTTCTATGTGACCAAAAATGAGAAAATATGAAACGAATTTTTTTTTTTTCTCTTCATAAAGATAGAAAAGGAAATTTAGGTGTCTTTTAGGGATAAGGAGGAAATGAAGATGGAAAGGAATATAGAAAATTGCATTTGTTTGATAATTTTGGATTGGATAAGATGTTATTATTCCTCCTAGATATCACAAAATAAAAAGGATACGCAAGATGGATAAAAGCCATCATAATTACAACCTACTTGATGGTAAGGATGTATACCGTTGAGCTGATAGAGCTTTGATCCAGCTTAATTATTAGGTACTATTATTATCATTAGATAAGGGTTCGAACTAACTATCCGTGGCACAGAGTTTTCTGGAGGGACTATAGTCCCATACCAGAGGTTATTTTCATTGGAAGGTTCTAATCTGTCCTATGTCTAGTTTTAACCGTTCGTTCACTCGTATGATTTTATATTGCTGTGTCTTCCTTCTCTGATTATTTCAATCTGCTATAATGTGAATTGAGGTTTCCTCTTCCTCTGAACAGAAGTCTCAGGCGCGATTTATGCTTGTTCAGGAGGCCGTGTTCGCTCAGTATTCTAATCCAGATGAAGTACACCTCTGGAGTACTTTTTACTCAGACTCCTCTAATTATTTCACTTTATATTTTATTAATTTTTCTTTCTTCTCA
Source organism: Chlorops oryzae (assembly GCA_020466095.1). Taxonomy (NCBI): domain Eukaryota; kingdom Metazoa; phylum Arthropoda; class Insecta; order Diptera; family Chloropidae; genus Chlorops; species Chlorops oryzae. Next base: position 6,960,996 of record CM035807.1, on the reverse strand, counting down.
ATCCACATGTACTGGTGCTGCTGCAGTTCCCTTGGTGTGAAGGATATTTCATTGCGACCAACAATTTTGGTTTAAAACCTTTTCAATCTTAACAGCCTCATGCATTTTTCATCACTTCAAGCTAATCGTTTACGATAAACCATTATATCTCTAGCTCATTTCTCTATTATTGCTCAAACTATAATTTGATCTGGAAAATGTTATTAACTGGTGAATCGCCAGTCAAACAAAAAAAAAATTTTAAAAAAACAGCTTTCACAGTAATCCTCGTTGGAAAATTATACCTTTCAATATTATTTATGGACTTAGCAATTACAATTACAACAACCAACTGACTGGAATAGTAATATTATTATCGACTATGAATGGCACCAACGTCCAAAGATTTTCCAGAACACCATAGCGCAATCCGATCATTATAATTTGTTCATTCGCTGCATAAGAACAAAGCGAGGAACATGCAATCTTGCAAACCACATACAATCATTTCGTAATTCCTAAATCGGGACATTCAAAAAAATATATTTAAAAAAAAAAAACACCAAGAACCAAAACAAATTTCCAATTTCAAAAAGCCCAAAAGGTTCAATTCCTGATTGAAGCTGAAATTGTTACACGAAAAAAAAGAATCAAATAAAAAGAAGACAGAAAAAAATGCCGTCGAGATAAGCGAAAGATGAAAGCAGGCATTGAGCATAAAAATACGAAAAAAAAAGAGAGAAGAAATCAGCAACGTAAAATGAAATAAAAATAACAAAAGAAAAAACAAGCTCCATTGCAATCTTCATAATAGCAACACCACCAACAGCCATTCAACATGGTGGCAACATAGACTTATAGAGTATCAAGGCAGACAAATCATAACGAAAGGAAGGAAGCCTAATGCAGGGACACCCTAATCATCGACTTAAGTGTATGAACTTGCCCGTTGGTTACCAGAGAAGCAAGAACAACAACAACCAAAGAAAACCAAGCAACAACGAACGGTAACAGCATTTAATGGAGTTCCAATACTTGGCGTAAAATGAGCTTAAAAATGCTTGAACCACTGAAAACGGTGCGCAACTCTATCCTCACCATCATCATCATCATGTTGATAATGATCATTGTTGGTTGTTTTGGAAAATCTACCTCGTAGGTAATTATAGTAATTACTTCACGAACTGCAGCGTGCACTTTTGGGACGTTGCAGTATGGAGTCTCGCAGGAAGACCGTTGAATGGTTGCGCGCACTCCGGCATTTAGGCGATGGAGGAAACATAAGGGCAAGCTGTTGATAGTAAGAGTTGTTTTTAAGCCTTAAGAAATATTAAAGAAGGCAACAAGTATTAAAAGAGTTGATCGGAAATCGACTGGTCTATGCGATTCACGGTAAGAATGGCCAATTGGTAAGGAAACTTTTATTGTGATAGTATTTCGAATTAAAACCCTTCAAGTCCACAGAAACAATATTATTTCTCAACTATTTTGATGGAAATTTGTTTTATTTTTAATCAAGAATTTATCAAGGAGTAACTGTTGAGTAATCTAAGCCACTTTAATACAATTGTTGACTGAGTGCTGAGACGAAATCTTACTACTTAGATGGATCAGTGCAACCAATGACGTAGTATATTTCCTTGAACTTTTGGCACTAAACTTTGACAACACCAACCATGAAAAAATCAGTTCTGTCCGTGCTAGTTATAAAGACACAAGAGCCCTGTGACTTCACGGGGATTCAAAGAAGCCAAAAAAAAAAAAACCGAAACATTTACGGTTGAAACTCGTCAATTGAAACTTTCATCAGACATCAAATGAAGTTCTAGTTTTTCGCTTTGCACCTTTCGGAGGGGTGGAAGATTTTGCCCCAGTTTTCCCTTAAATCGACCGCCTCCACGATTGTATAATTTCAAATTTGTAAGAAACTTATAACGCAATCAGATTTTAAACATCTCACAACACCATCTCAGCTTGCTTGCATACCTAAACAACAATTACTTAAGCAAAACACCAACAACATGATCTGGAGTACACACAACAACAACGACAACTTAGCAAAATAGCATAACTAAGCAGAACAAACGCATAAGGCATACCAACAAATTCACCAGATCAATTGCTAAAATTACATCGTGATGTTGACTCCAACACCTTCACCATCATACGGCCAACGGTGTTCTTAAGTTGGAATTTTTCTGTATTTTTCCTTTTTTTTTTACCGTGAGGTACAAAGTTCATAGCAATTTTCTTGTTGTCTGTTGCTCGCAAGACACAACAACAGTTTACAACAAGCAATGGTAACAACAAATCGCATACAAGCGCCCTCTTTTCGTTTTCTTAAAGGTAACTTGACATGGCGGCGTAGCTGGAAGCTGGCAGTTCAACACGGTTTTCGAATTTTACTTTTTTTTTGCATTTTATTTTTTTCCCCATTCGTTTTATATACTTATTTTTTTAATGCAAAAACCTCCACGAAGGGAACAAAACTTAGTTTACTTTTGGGTAAGACTCAAAAGCGAGCGAAATGCAATGAACTAACAGGTTGGCTGATAAGTCCCCGGTCTGACACATAGATGGCGTCGCTAGTATTAAATGCATATTATTTTATATAGTGGCAACCTTTAAATGATTCGTGTCAAAATTTGACGTCTGTAAGTCAATTAGTTTGTGAGATAGAGCGTCTTTTGTGAAGCAACTTTTGTTATTGTGAAAAAAATGGAAAAAAAGGAATTTCGTGTTTTGATAAAATACTGTTTTCTGAAGTGAAAAAATACAGTGAAAGCAAAAACTTGGCTTGATAATGAGTTTCCGGACTCTGCCCCAGGAAAATCAACAATAATTGATTGGTATGCAAAATTCAAGCGTGGTGATATGAGCACGGAGGACGGTGAACGCAGTGGACGCCCGAAAGAGGTGGTTACCGACGAAAACATCAAAAAAATTCACAAAATGATTTTGAATGACCGTAAAATGAAGTTGATCGAGATAGCAGAGGCCTTAAAGATATCAAAGGAACGTGTGGGTCATATCATTGATCAATATTTGGATATGAAAAAGCTCTGTGCAAAATGGGTGCCGCGCGAGCTCACATTTGACCAAAACAAACGTGTGATGATCTGAGCGGTGTTTGCAGCTTAACTCGCAATAACCCGATTTTTGCGTCGGTATGTGACAATGGATGACATGGCTCTTCATACACTCCTGATTCCAATCGACAGTGCTGAGGTGACAGCGATGGTGAACCGTCTCGAAGGTGAAAGATCAAAATCCGCTGGTCAATGTAATGGCCTCTGTTTGCTCGCATGGACATGCAACAACAGTTTATCGAATCTTGAGCAATGGTAACAAAAATCGCATCAACAAGCGACTATCTTATTCGTTTTGAGCGTTTGAAGTGAAATCGGCAATAACGTCCTATGAGAGAAACAGTGTTGTTCCACAAGACAACGCACCGTGCACAAGTCTTGAGAACGCTGGCAGTAACACGGATTAGTTCGAATTGCTTCCACACTGTATTCTCCAGATCTGGCCCCAGCGACTTTTTCTTGTTTCAGACCTCAAGGATGCTCGCAGGGAAAAAATTTGCTGATGAGAGGTGATCGCCGAAACTGAGGCTATTTTAGCAAACGAAGGAGTACTACCACGAATGGTATAAACAATTGGAAGTCTTATCGTTGTATCGCTCTTGAATGGAACTATGTAAGACTAACAAACATTTTGACAAAAGAATTTGTTTCTGTAGAAGGTGACTTATCAGCAACCTTAATCACGATAAAGGCGCTCAAGCGCATGCGCAGCAACTAAACTGATGCGCCACAATGCGCCACGGACATGCGTTGTTGTCGTGTGCAAGGAAATTAGTTTTTTGTTTCAGTTTTAAAATGAGAAAAAAAAAAATTTAGAAAAAAAATTTTTGCGCTGATTTTGATAATAGCTTCAGAGGAGATTGACCATGCCTTGGTGCTTCAACAAAATGAAATACTCCATAGGAGAAAGAATGCTGTTGTTAGTGGGACTCTAAGTGAAAACTTTAAATTGAGTAAGAGGATCAGAATGAAGGACTAAGATGTTTTCAAATTGTTTTAAGAGCCTGAGCTGTTTCAAGGATTGCTATTCAACTTACAGGGGGGCCAGAAGGTATTCCCAGGCTTAAAATAAGTAGATAGCAGAATTGCATATACAAAATTTTGGTTTTTTAGGGTGCCCATTGTTAATCAATATCAACGTTATCGGGCCCGTGAAATTTCGGATCCGAGGCTTTTTCTCCCTTGGGGTCCACTAGTCATAAAACAAAATAGAAGTAAAAAGAATATAAATAACTATAAGACAACATTTAAAAATTAAAATTTAAAAAAAAAAAACAAGTAAAGGTGTCTCGATCTTTCTCGATCTTGAATGAAGCTGCAAACAAAAATGAAAAGAATTTTGACTATCGGAAATATTCAGAATACCTACTTATAAGCATACTTTTGCGTGTTGAATTTATATATTTTCTGCTGTCTTCATCATTTTCAAATAATATATTTAGCAGACATAAGCATAAAAACATTCCTATGCTCTTCCTCTTGATCCCTTAAAATACCTTTAACCCTTAAAGTACACGGATTCCTAATAAAGAAAATCTAAAATATATTACGGTATACCTTCTCTCACGTGAGCTGAGTCCAGAGTTAATCAAATATGGTTCAAATCAATACCAAGAGAAAAAGCACAAAAACAAAAAACTCCATCGAATGAGAAGATCCAGTGAACGTGCTCCGACGACTTTCATCTTGCCGCAAAACAAGCGCCGCGTTTACTTATTGTCGTATGTTGCTATTAAATGAACTGCACGAAATTGCTTCTCAACAAAAAAAAAAAAAGAAGGAAAAAACCGCCTCGATTCCAGAGGTATGTTGCAGCAAGTTATCGAATGTGCTGCTAGAGCTACCGACTTACATTTGCTTGCAATTTATGAAACGACTCAATAAGATGAAATATATGCTCGCCATAAAAATTGATATAATTCCTGAAACTTTTTGAAATGTGCGACATCGAAAACAACAACAATAAAAACAACAACAACAACAACACCGACTGCAAGGACAGGTAATGCCATTGATGGCCATTGTCAACTGTTCCGCGGTTACTGTGAGCGACAGTTTTCTGTTGCTTGCGGCAAACGAATCGAGTCCGAACGATCGATTGATCATTAAAAGTTTCATTTGTCTCAATAAATTGTCAATAGTCGCGATCGTTGCTTGGAAGTAAACTGCGCAGCTGATATGGCAATTAAATTTAACAATTAGAATTTATCAATCTTTAGCAAAGGATATCACCGATAATGGTGGATCGAAAACAAGTGGAGTATTGAAAGAGCTTCTATGGAAGAAATCTGTTTTTCGGATTACTTTTAAGTAAGCGGGGAGACAATTGATGGGATTTTTGTTTTTATTCATTTCGATTGGTGATCCAAGAATTCTCTTCAATTTATTACAAAAGGATGTTGTAAATAGATGAGAAAAAACAAAAAAATTAATGGGCGAAAAAATCTTCTTTGATGCCTTGATGGGTGTTCAACTGAGAACACTTTTGCGTGTGATCACACGCATGCGTGTCGCTTTTCCATATCCGCAGATCGCCCCCCATTGAGTTGTACCTACTCCAATTTCAGCGCAAATAAATGTCATTCTGGACAACCGAATCGCAACCGAAATCTTGTAAAATTTCAAAGAGAGAAACGAAAGCACGCCAAATGGCGGAATGAAAATTTTGTATTTGGTTGTTGGTGTTGTTGTTTTTGCTGATTTAATAGACTGATCGATCATAAGGAAAGGCTCAATAAGATATTGTAAATGGCATGCAAACCTGTTTGCTCTGCACGCTTCGCTCTCTCTCTCTCTCTCTCTCTCTCTCTCTCTCTCTCTCTCTCTCTCTCTCTCTCTCTACTCACTCTTTTCCTCAGCAACAACAAAATGTATCTCTCAGTTGCATTTAACGCACTTCTGAATTCGATGTCTTATGATTTATGGGCGCTATTAAGAAATGGCAGGCAAGTAATGCGCGCATGCGCATGCGTTCATTTACTTCGCGTAGATATGACAAGAGCTAGTCACACGTTAAGATAAGTTTCAAGTTCCGACTGTTTAAAGTGAAGTTCTCTGAAGCCATTTTCGAATAAGGAAATTTAAAAAAAAATAAAAATTAAAAAAGGTCCTTTAATTTAACTTAAGATATACAATGCACTCTCTCTTAAGCGGACACCTACGGGACCGAAAAACATGTCCGCTGAAGAGGAGATTATTTGAGAAAGAGGAAGAAAATATAGTCTGTCTAAGCGAGGTGTCCTCTTAAATGGAGTGTCCTTAAAGAGAGAGAGTTCAATCTATATATGTATTTTTCAGATTCCTTCTTCTAGCATCCCATCTTCCAAGCCCAATCCGAAAATTCTCAACTTACTCAAACCGTGAAGACATCACAAAACGGAGCTATGTATTGAAATGAAACTCTTTAGATTTGTATGTTTGTATAAGTATACGTATGTATGTATGTATGCACTCCGAGGACGCCATAAATTACAAATACATTCGTAGGCGTTGGCAGGTGTCGCCAGCGCTGTCTAAAATCGCGATAAATCTTCATACGAAATAAATTTCATAGAAATTTGCTAAACCGAATTTTGTTGCTCCCGCTGCCGGAGTTGATACTGCCGAGCAAAGTTTTATTTACTTCCATTAAAATTAAAATAAAAAACATTTAAGCCACAAGGAGTGAGCAAAAGAGGGGGAGGGGGGGGGGGGGGCGGAAGAGGGCGTCCGCTTGATGAACTAACTACGGCAGCAGAACAGCATCCAGAATAGAAAATGAAAATAGAAAATCGAGAAAAAATTTTGAATATTTTCAAAATTAGCAGAAGCAGGAACGTTTTAGCTTTTAGCTTTAAACTCCTTTTTATTATTATTTTTTTCTTCTTTTGTTTTCCACTGCAGTAGACCTTTGTCTGCAGCTTGTTATTTGATATTCTCCATTCCGATTGCACAAGTACTGTACATCCGTCGGAACAAGGCAATGAAACTGAAGTGCTCGTATATACTGCATTTCCGTCAGACATTCCTACTGCTCGAACGAATGGTGAGGAAGGTTGTCAGTCCGTCAACCAGTCAGCGAGTCAAAAAATGTATATATTTATACATATATATTGATATATGTATATAGATATATCTAACAGTAGGCGGTGACGTAAAAGTCCTTCTGCAATGGGAGTTTTTTACCTTTTTAAATGTTAAATGAAAACGTTTTTGGGCAGCACATTTCGGATTTGAGACTTACTTTTCAGTTCAGTAAGCCTCAAGAGAATTAAAAAAAGATTTGACAGAGAGCCTGTATAAGGAGGAATATGCCTTAAAATGGCTTTGAATGAAAATTGTAATTTTAAATGCAATAAAGCATTTTTTGTTTAGTCTACTTGAGGTCCTTTTATACTCAATTGTGATTCTTTTCAGAAAACTTTTTGATTTGATTTTTCATCAAAGTAATACTTTCAAAGGTTTCATGTAGTTGAGGAAGTATTTATATAAATATAAGTTATGAGACGAGTTAGTCCCAAAGGGGCTGTGCTTCCTAAAGAACCCTTGAAATGTAGATACACTCTCTGCTTTGCCTATAATGTAAAGAATATGTTACTATAAATTCCCGACTGAAATTGCCTAGGGAAATCTAGTTACTAGCTAGGGCCTTGCTAGCGCCTAACTGGCGCCTAGCTGGATTCGCCCGACTAGATAAATCTAGCCTGGCGCTAGCTAGCGCCTATCTAGAACCGCCGCTATAGGGGCGATGACTAATATAATCGAGACAGGGTCTAGCTAGTTTTCTCTAGGTAAAGCCCAGATAGAAAACTCAAGCTAAATTTAGCCTGGCGCTAGCGAAGGCCTAGCTAGAACCCAGAGAGAAATTTTGAGACAAAACTTTTTTTTATAATTCTCACTTAGTTTAAATTCGTGCAAATATTTATAAAGGGTGCACTTTGTGTGTTCAGCGTCAGCTTGGCGCAGAGGCGATATCGTAAACAATGAGGTGCGAACTAGGTGAAAATTTTAACCAATACCCCGTCAAGGGGATGTGAAAATAAATCTTTATGTGAAACATAGTGGTTGACATATGATCTAGGCGCTAGCCAGAAATTACTAGCCGGGCGCTAGCGAGAGATTACTGGCCGGGCGCTAGCTAGAAATTACTAGCCGGGTACTAGCTAGAAATAAGCCGGAGCATTAACAAACTAGGAAGGCGCTAGCTAGACTTTACTAGCTAAGCCCAAGATATAAACTAGCTAGGGCCTAGCTAGCGTCCAGCTAGCGCCGAGATAGAATTTCCAGCCGGGTACTTATATCAGGGGAGATACAAGCCAGAAAGATGGAAAAGGGATAATTTCTTTAGTGCTCGGACTTCTTAAAGGGGTCTGGTCTTCCTCAATGGACAGCGAATTGTCAAGCTGTGCTGTCTTAACAGCCATAAGACGTCGGTATTCTTTCTTTTCTTCGAAGTTTTTCCAAAACTAAAGTTATTAAAAAGAAAATAGCCCCCGACTTCGAAATTCCTCTCTGCGGGCTTGGCTTTACATTTAATTTGTCTGGCTTTCTTGATAGGGCTTCCTCATTAAAAGGAGCTCCACTTTTTTATGAAATTTTATACTGATCTTATTGAACAAAAATCTGATTAAAGAGTTTTTTGAAGAATCGATAGTAGGTAAGTTAAATAATAAGGATTCAAAAATGACAGAAAATCTCCGAAATTCGCAATTTCTGACACTTTTGTTAAGGTGAATTTGGATTTAAGACATGCTCTGAGACCTTGAAACTGGTGCCAGAAGGTTGAAATTGTCCTCGTGTCAGGCTGAGGGCTGAGGCTGAGAAAGTTCAATCAAACGAGCATTTTAGAAGTGAACAAAAATTTTAGTAAAACTAAACAAAATATGAACAGAAACATCTCCATATTTTGACCTTTTTCAAGAATTATACCTCGAAATGTGTCCCCACTTATGAGGGGGTTAATTGCAGTACTCTATAAAACCTGTTTTTGGTTGGAGCAAACTTGATGTAAAGAGCCCTCCACGGCGAATAAATTATCCTTCGCTCATCTCCTCCACTGGAAGTATTTTTTTCAGTTCTGCTAATTCTTATTTAATCCTTCTGCCTTTTTACTTAAAATGTGGCCAATTACTTTCCACCAAAACATCTGAAAATCCACTTTAAAACAAAAAAAAAAAGAAAGAAAGAAATAATTCAAAGTGGGCTGCACCCATGGTAAATTGTAATTAGGCTTCCGGTTAAATTGCAATACTCCAAGAGCTTTCAGTTACTTATCTTTTTTTCTGAATTTAATTTTTTTTTTTCTTAATTCCTCTTGCATGCTCAAATATCAAAATGAGGAGAGAAAGAGAAGAAAATAGTCTTCAACGGAATTGCTGCAGGCTGAAATGCAATAATTTCATAATAACTGGGACTACAAGTTGGCTCGAAGGTAAGTTTAAGAAAGGATAAGCGAGCAATTTCAATGAACCGCTGCGATGACGGTGAATGGCGAGGTGATGGCAACGAAAAGAAACTGCCTACTAAAATGGATATTAAGTTTATGAACTGCATTTAAGAATTTGCTTTTTTCTTTTTATTTGAAGACGGCAGCGAGAGGGAAGAACGTAAGCAGTTGGATTAATGTGCGGCAGTTGACGACGCGGCTAACTGCCAATTAAGACCGTTTGCCAGGCTGTTGCATGCAATTCACTTCAATTTTTGAGCGGTCTTAAAACGATTCTTGGCATGAGACATGCCGGACTTCAATTCCAACTTACGAAACAATTAATTGTTATGGCGTTTATCGGTTGCTTATTTTATTAAGTTTTATTTAACCGTTTTTTTTTTTAATTTTCATGCACTTTTTTTTGGTTTTTCCTTTTCTTTGAATCTCCAAAGTTTCATTTCTATGGTTTGGTTTGAGCAGAAAGGTTTTCAAAAGGTCAATTATGTGGACCTTTAAATGTTAACTTTCTCATGTAAATTGTTTTTTTTTTTTTTTTTCCCAAGCCAAATAGTAAGAACTTTTTGCTTCGTTTGCTTGTACTGAAGTCGATCCTGAGTTCGGCGCTTAGACCTTCGAAAAATGGCAATCAAAGCTCCTGAGTCCCTATGTTAACCCTACATAGCTGCACCCACGCAGCGTGTGACTGGCGTGTTCTTGTCCATACTTCTTATAAGAGCAAAATTGTATTCAAGCCAAAAAAAGTATAATATAATTCGAAATAAAAGGTATTTTTTGAAGAGACCACAAGGATCATACGTTCGGATTTCACAAGGGCACGCAAGATCTTCAGTTTTGCGGCGCCTGTCAGACTTTGACGTCAACTGCAGAGGGCTTAGATGCCATTTCTATGAACCACGCCCAAACGCAAACTCTTGCACTCGGAATGACCCTATCACCCCATCAAATCTATTTCCGATCTTAGACTGGATCATATATTCCTCCATCTGTAAACCGCATTTTGCCAAGATAATTCTTTACTAAGAAAACTGATATGAGAGAGAGTGTCGAGAGACAGACAGATATAGGGACACGGCTAAATCGCGAGTCCTTGCAGCGCATTTAACATGTCTGGTCAGACATAGACAATACGGCGGAGGAAAACTCGTATACACAAACACTATGTAACCTCGCCATAGAGAACGCAACTTTCAAGCTTCAGCCCTTCAAGAATTTAAATGAAAGTGCATAAAATGACGATTATTTAAAGTTTATTAACACAAAAATATTCTTCCCTTAACATTTCCTAGAAACTTTCAAAAGAAAGCTTTCAGTCTATTCATGAGACATTTTTTTTTTTCTTCTTGTTTATGCACCCATTTCCTTTACAACATGATTCATTCAGCTCGTTTGCAGCAATTGCCCGCATGTTCAGAGGAAGAAAACTTTATGAGATTTTTGTATACAAAATCAAGCCAAACAGCCGCAATGAATGTCTCTTTTAACAGCAATGTTAGCATAATCAAGATTTTTCATGACACAAGAGAACTGTTAGGCTTCCTTCCTTGCCAGTAGGTAGGTAGATAGGTATGTAGGACCCATGTACGTACCTACAAGGAACAAGCATGCAGCTATCATATCAGGCAGGAAAAATGCTCACGTCAAGTGCAGAGCAAAAGACTTTATTTCGCAAACAAAAGACTAAGATAAGTGCATAATAGACTCAGACTCAGGCCCCCCATGTGAATGTGTGTGTGTACGTGTGTTTGTGTGTCCTTATCATATTTAATGTTTAAGAAAGAAGCATCTCTTTCAGTCTGCGTCAAAAGTTGTGACTCTTAAAGTAAGCAAATATTTTTGCTAATTATTTTATTTAAGCAAATGAAGCGGCATTCTTCGCTTTGAAAGGCTAGACTTTATCAAAATACCTTAGATGACTATCCCAATCGAGGAATCTGTAGACGAGGCAGTAATTAAACAGACATACTGAGTATATATAAAAACCCAAATGAAAAAGGAAGACACTTTCCGGCATTATTGAGTCTATCATATGGGATCGCATCGAATCGAATCGGAGTCGATGCGTTAAGTTAAATCTTTCTCTTTTTTTTTTCTTACCTGTAAACTGACTTTTTCTTCCTAGCTTGCTGCTTTGGCTGTGATCCTTATCAAAACTGCTGCAACTAATGATCTAATAAGACCGCAGACTCAAATATTGCAAAGCAGCGCATGAGAAAGAGAGACAGAGAACCTCTTCGATTTACTCCATTTTTGCACCCATGACTACTCGACAAATCGATAAAAATCACATGCAGCGCGATAAAGAAAGAAATAAGAACACAAAAAATTAAAACAAAAATAAAAATGGAGAAAACTGAGCTACAGCAACCAAAGGCGGCATATCAAGTAAAGAAAACCAAAAAAAAAAATTTTTTTTTAATCCAAAGATTTAGCAATAGGAAGGAACTTACAATGGGGACGTGAGTGGGGATGGCGAACCTGAAGTTCGCTTTGTATTTATCTAGCATCTTATATCTTGTACTTTCGACATTACAATTGCGGTAAATGCTTCTAGTTTTGGCTTGCCAGACGCGTACAACGCAGCGCAAATGTTGCGGACTGTAGTCAAGTTGTTTAGATTTCTGCGCGGTAGTCAAAGAGTTGCCAACAATGGAACTCAATCGTCGGCTAAGATCGCACTATGTTGTCTCTCTCTAATATTTTTTTTTGTTTTTTGTAGCGTTTTTTTCTGAACTCGAAAGTGGGTTTTATCAATGTACAATGATCATCAGAGAGCAGCCGGCAGCAAACCGATTCCAATTGCGACGTCTTCGGGTCTGGCAGTACGAGTACCGACCTCATGCCTACCAACCTACCTACCAATTTCAATGCCATTCTTTCTGTCCGCCGCAATGGTTATCTTCGTTTATTTGATTCTTTTCTTAGTTTTTTTTTTTTTTTTTTTGCCTTCTTTTTGCAACAAGTATATGAACAGAAGCTGCGCTCTCTTCCGTTGGTGATCTGCATACGCTGGATGGTTATTCACCGCGTCTTTTGGAGATATACGCGATTGATAAGGAGACTCTTCCTGTACTTTTTCGCTGCTTCTTTTGCATTCGAATATCGCATGGCTAGGGAATATCACAAGGACTCGGCAGAGAGATCTTGCGATGCTTAACACTGACTTCATTTAACTAATGCAAAAATAAATTTCCAGCTACATGCGATTTTAATATTCATGAAAGCAAAGGGGGGAAAAATGCTCAATAGATTTTCGTTAACAAGTGCCCTTTCTTGAAGACAAGTATTTCTTTATTCTGAAGGTTTTTGGCTAGACAAATCATCTGTTCAACTTACTGGGATGTCTCAGTCGTTTTAATTACAAAAAGCCCCACAAAAAATTAATGACATATCCAGACCCTGGGGGCTCACTATACCTACTACAGTGTACTCTCTCTTTGAGGACACTCCTCTTCAGCGGAAACTTTTTGGAAATGCTGTGATTTTGCTTCCCAAATACTTTCGTCTTAAGCGGACACCTCTATAAAGCGGACATATTTTCTGTTCCGTAGGAGAGAGTACACTGTATATGTTTTCGGTATCGTTAAAACTGAATTTGAGGTCAATATACAAAGCTCCATCGGGTGTAGGATTCACCAAAACTTTAGAAAAGAAACCGAATAACTTCATTGAAAGATTCTTTTCGGAGTTATAGCTGAATCTGGAGGCAATTGGACTATGTAAACCTCAAATTCGGATTCGGCGACCCCGAAAACATATCGCACTCTTGCTACTAAATCGGCACAATTCAAAATTTCGTGTTTCTCGAAAATCATTCAATTCCTCTTAACTCGCCTTAGATACAAAAGTTTTTCCAAACAAATATTACTCTTAATCGACTGCTGCATCAGTCAATATAAGCATTAATTCTCTATGTGTTGGGTTTCTTACAGAAAAATTCAATCGTACATGAAAAAATTTATTAAAAACATTTTGAATTGTGCCACTTTATTAGCAAGGGTGCGATATAGTTAGTAAGTATACGAGTAGTGAGACCCCTGTGTCTGGCACTTTTTTTGTGGGACTGTGTTTTCATTATAGGTTCGACAACCTGAACAATTGAAACGTGAAATAAAGTTTGGCGTTTATTTTCATAGTGATATTAATATGAATTAAACGGTAGGCACACATTAGTGATGTATACTCAACTTTCCTTCGCCTTCCCTTAGGACTTCTGGAAAAATTAAATGCGTTTGCACAGAATGTGGCCCTTTTAACTCAATTCCTAGAACTTTCAAGTACACCTGGCATATGTCAGACTGTATCAGAGAGTAGAAAGGAGAGAATTTTCTTTGGGTCCCTACCCACACAAGAGCCGCTTTCTTAGGAATTCCGTCCAATGTATAGATCGCTTTTTTCTCCACATTCCAGGATACATCCAAAACAAACAACCCACGGATCTCGCAATCTCTCTCTCTAAGGGACGCGGAATATTTACATTTTTACAAAAGAATTTCCTTCAAAACTATTCCCAAAGGGCGGGATTCAATGGAAGGATACTGAGACAACGAAGAATCAACATATAAGACCATGAATTAAACTCAGCCCAATTATAATTTAATACTTCCCGGGAATATTTTCGATGAGGAAAAAGGGCCGTCAATTTTAGAAAGAAAAAAAAATGCTTGCCTAAAAAGGTTCCAAGTTACTGCTCCCTTTATATTCCCTTCCCATATTGTTGAGAATAAGAGGAGTTTTTTCAAATCCGCAGGCAAAAAAATCCGGGGAATATTAAAAACCGGGCTGACTAAGTATAAGTCTACTTTAAAAACATATTTTATTTAGTAGCCTTGTAGCGTAAGAAAATCCCGAAGAATGAAACAATTAAAGCGCTGAAAAATTCCAGAAAATTTAGACCGGACCCCAAGAACGAAGAAGAAACCCATTCTAAAGGAATGAAAAAACCTTTTTGCTCTATTTCAATTTTTATTTTTACACTATATACCAGGTAAAGGAGATATTTAAAAAAACAGAATATGTTGGTATGTTCTTCATCTATCTGAAAGTAAATAAAAATTGAACATTTTCAACGCAAGCCTCCTCCCTGCGAACCTCATCTTTGTGTCTGTTGAAATCGACGATTCTTTGAAAAGCAATAGCAAAATCATTGAAAGAATTTTTCACCAGAATTCGATGCTGCCTTTATTGCAATTATTTAATTGAGCAAGCATAAATAATTCTTCAAATATCCACTGCGAGCAAATTTAATTGGAGAACCAAACGAATATACATAGAAATATAATATTATATATGTACATATATGTATGTGGACATGTATGCCTATGGAATCACAAGTCCACCGAGGCAACAAATCCATTGTGTGATCATCACTGATTGCAAAAGACATTTGAGCAAGTAATGCAATTAATAATCGCAAGGCATAAAGTTCTATCCGTATATACTTAGCTCCGACCGCTCCCAGTGACCACGAAATACGCATTTGCACACTTGAATAAATCAATAATTCGAGCTCATCAAATGCATTGTCAGATGAAGAGATGAAGTCGAGGTACCGACACACAAACACAACACACACACACACATATACATTTGGTATGCACATAGATGCGTTTATGGCTACATCTACATACAGTCGGGTGAATGGACATGTGAAAGCATTGGACCAAACACTTAAACGCACTCGGAATAGGGTTCCAGAACGTGGATGCAGAGCTGTAGTAGGGATATGTAATACATGAAGTACATTGAATTCTGATAAAATTATTCAGTCATGTGCATCGAAAGTAAATTTTGGTAAGAAAACCACATTCGGTCAGACAACCAAAATTGCAATCAAATTTGTTGGTAATTCTGTTGTTATTGGTGGATTGTTTGATGTCGTCTGAAAATTTCTAATTTATTATAAAGCGAGAATTCCGTAGCGAATGCATTCATCAAATGATCGAAACGATTTCCGGAGACCACCTTTAAGTGGTTTTCTAAAAAGGGTTTATGGTATTTAAATTACTCTAACTTGATTCTATATTTTCATTATTTTTATTTTAAATTACATTGAAATTCGAAAGCAATTTTCATAGCAATTATAATAATTTGCAATTTACGCAGTTGAAATCAATTCAATATGGGGCAGTCAGTAGAGAAATTCTAGTAGTCAGTGAAGTAGTCAACTCGGACAGGTAAGCAGGCATTCAGCCGTGTAGGCTGAATGTACTTGTAGTCCGGTACAAAGCGATTTACTGCACGCACGCCAGCGAACAAATACACATTAACAACAACAATTACAACAACAGCACAACAACAAAAACAGCAACAACAACGACAAAAACAACTGCAACTGCTAAAGAACAGCAACAAAAAAAAAAAAAAAATAGAAAAAAATCCTCTAAGCCTCTAAAGTTACCTCTTTGAGTTATTTTAGCAGCTGTGCTGCGGAACGGTGGTCTTATTTACGTAATTCTGATACTGATTTACATTCAAACGAGTTAAATTGTCAGAAAAATCAGCTGTCAACATGTCAGAAAATACTGCGTTGCATCGAAATTACTGAAAATTCCGAACACGCAAAGCTCTGATAAAGTAAAGGAATCCCAAAATGGTACAACATGCTACAAACAATTTTAAAGATTCCATTTTCGCCGGAATGGAAGGAGGGGAAGGATGAGGTGTTAGTGAGATTCTGAAATGTGAGCTAGTTTTAAGGGGGGAATTCAAATTTTATATGAAAAGTGGGCAATAGTTACGGTGACCATCATATCTGGTTTTAGTAGAGGTGTTCTGTTTTTTAGGCCCTTGTTCTGTGTATTATGTGCAAAAATGCAAAAAATTTCTGTTTTTCGTAAAAGTTATGTTTATTGTTTGGATAATTTTCTTTCCTATTGTAGATCTTCTTTGTCTATGTAGGATAGGACATTCTGTCATTATATGTAAAGAGGTTTTTTCCTCTTCCTGGCAGAATCTGCACTCTTCACTATTGGTAAGTCCCAATCGCCTTTTGTGTTTGTTGAGAACGCCGTGTCCACTAATGATCGCAATCATTATTCTCAGTTCATGCCTGCTTAGTTGCAGCAGACATTTTGATCTACTTTCAATGTATTCTGCAAAGAATATTTTGGTACTTGTCTGACCAGCTGTGCGATTCCATATCTGATTCGCTCTGCCGAGGAACTCTGAGTTAGTGACTTGAATGTTATGAGATGTGCTGACATTTAATATTGGCTCAGGTCCATAGGGAGACATTGCTGCTCCCTCCTTCGCCAGTCTGTCAGCTTCTTCATTGCCTTAATGACCACAGGCACCAAAAAGTCTCTTTTATTAACTCCCTTCTCTAGAAGAGGGAGGTGCCCCACGGGGCCCCGTGGTAGTATGTTTGGGCTAAATGAAAACTAAATTAAACAATGTGCTTGGCCATCATCGCAGTTTTTTAACCTCCAACTCCAGCGGCAGCATATGTAGCATTGTTTTCAATGCCGCCGATGTGGTGGTCCTCAAATATCCTGTTATGCTAGCCTTTAGATTCTACCCAACTTAGTGACAGTTATATCTGTGGTTTCTTAGCACCACACTAATGTTTCCATAGGCAATTAGAGGCTGTGTAATCAGGGAATATAGCTTGAGAAGCCAGAAAGACTGCATTCCCCAGTTTCTGTCGCAAAATCTTTTACTGATCCAGAGTGCATTCGTTGCTCTGCTTGTCAGTTGGTCAATATGAGAACTCCAATTAAATTTTCTGTCTAGGATGATCCCTAGGTATTTGACTTTGTCTACATATTGTATATTTTCACCCAAAGTCACTAGGTGCTTCAAGTGACATTGCCTTTTTAGCGTAAAAGATACAACACTGGTTTTCCGGGGTTGGCAGACAATCCCCTATGTTGACACCAGGTTTCTATCATCTTAGGAGCTGCTTGCATAACGTCCTCGCACAATTACTGCTAGATCATCGGCATAAGCTATAGAGCAGAATCCCTTCTGCTCCAGAGAGCAGAGAAGTTTATTTATAACCAGGCTCCATAGTAGGGGGACAAGACACCTCCCTGGGGCCAGCCTGTGGCTGTGGTTGCAGTTACTTCGGTTTGTCCTAGTTTGGATTTTACGATCCTGCGTTCCAGCATCGCCGAAATCTGATTGACTAGGATTTTAGGAACATTAAAAAGCTCTAGTGCGTTATCCATGGCATGTAGTGTTATTCAAGGCTCCGTCTATGACCAAGAAAGCTACAAGACAGATTTCTTTTGACTTTTGGGCACCTTCAATAATTCCAACCAGGGATGAGAGAGCCGTTTCTGTGGATCTTCCCTTCTGATAAGCGCGCTGACCTGAGTGAAAAAGAGTTCTATTCAGGATCTCTTCTCGGATATATCGGTCAACGATTTTCTCTAAACCTTTCAGTGAAAATGGCTTATTGGTCTGAACGGTTTAGAATTATTTTTTTTCAATCTTGCTGGTTTGGGTAGATATACAACGATAACCGTTGTCCTTCTTTCTTTTGCTATGTAATCAAACGTCAAACTGCTAGAATAGATGCTCTTTAGAATCTATAACAATACTCGGCCTCCTTTTTGTAGTAGGGCAGGAAATATTTTGTCAGTCCCTGCCGCCTTGTATCGCTTGAAACTACATATTGCCCATTTCAGCGATTGCACCGAGCACATAGAGCTCGCCAATGACCAATCCTCGCTGTCCGCTCCCTCCTCTACTTTTCGAATTTGATTTCCCTGATCAATATACGCGAACATTTATTTTTCATATTCTTAGAAACAAGGAAAAACCCATAAAATTTTTATCTACCACAGCTTTTATCCCATAATGCAATGCCAGCTTATGCAACAAAATACCTGTCTGTCATCGTTTAAATACCGCGCTTACATCAACTGTCTGTTGTACGTCAAATTTTTGTTACACTCCACAATAGGCAGAAAAAACCCTGGACGACAAAATTCGTCATGCAAAGTAAAATACAAGGCGAAAAAAATAAATGAAAAAGAATAGTTGCATGTCAGTAATGCGTTTCACATGTATGAAGAATGACCCCCAGTTGACTCTCTGACCCTTGATCGAAATTCCTCC
Organism: Chlorops oryzae; assembly: GCA_020466095.1. NCBI lineage: Eukaryota > Metazoa > Arthropoda > Insecta > Diptera > Chloropidae > Chlorops > Chlorops oryzae. Next base: position 6,942,438 of record CM035807.1, on the reverse strand, counting down.
AATGAATGAACACATTGTTCGTTTGTTGTTGATGTTGGTTTAATCGTTGCTAAGACGCCGTCGTCACCATTTGTCGAAAAACCGCAGTCAAAACTTTTCTCTTTCTGTTGCTGTTGCCTTTTCTGTTGCTGGTCCTGGCTGTGTGATGACCGATGTGTGTTCAACTTCGTTGCTTCGTTGATTCTCACAAATTAACAAGCTGTCGCCCAGCGCTGTTGTTGCTTAAGCCGTTGCATTCCTGCCGACAGGGATGACACGCAAGCTCATGTTGAGCCATTGTAGTTGCATTTAACATTACCGTACATTGCATTGCATTGCGTTGCATTCTGGTGTATAGTCTGTATAGTCTGCATTTATCGCTTTTGAGTGCAATCTACTCGTGCCTGACTCCTTTCCGAATCTCTTGAATCGATTTGCATCGGCTTGATTCCTTTTTACCACTGGCCACACCTGCTCAATTAGTCAATTTGACCACAATTCCTGGTCAAATTATTGCATTAAAATTACGGTGTGCTTAACCTCAAAAGGTAACGACGCCGTTGCACTTTAAACTGAAACATGAACACGATTTGGAACCGATGATTGAGTATTGCGGTTCAAAGCAGTTGGCATGCAATTGACATGCTAACGAAATTGTTCATTTTATGGTCACGTTTAATGAGAGAGGACGAAGAAGAAATAGAGATCAGGGGGTGTGAAGGACTTGGTTGTAAGGATTATATAACTATTTTTGGGTATCTATAGGTACTTGTATGAATTTATGTTACCATTGTGTGAGATATCGAAGAAGAAATCTTTTGGGTGCTTTCTCCTTTCTTTATCCTACCTGAAATAAGAGTTCGCAGTCTGACTTGTTCCCTAGATGTACTATTAACCTCAAGCTTAAGGGAAAATGTTTACTTTTCACATTTGAGTACTGATACAGCCTCCTTGGGTCAAATTAAGGAAATTTTAAAACTCCCGATGTACTTATATCTGGATATTTATAGATTTTCCTACCGCAAAAGCAATTCTCCTATAGGCCAAACTCCTCGTCGACGAGGCCTATGCCTAAAATTGTTCCAAAAAATAGATTTTGGTGACGATTGCAGGACCACAGAGGGTTTAAATGCAGGAAAGATGCCATCTCTGAGATCACAATTTTGCGACTTAGTGTACTTATTGCAATTATTCTAAAGGCCATCGAAAAACTTTAAATTCCACACCTAAAAGTATGCATGTGAATATTTTATATAAAAATGCAACTTAAGGCCTTTACCCAAGGAGATCAATTCATTATCACGATGCGTATTTAAAGACATACCTTCAAGAATTAACACATTATTCATTATCGTAAATATTCTAAATATCCTGCATTTTTAGATGTTGAGGGTTAATATTTTCTGCTACTCCACTCATTACGATTAGTAACTAAGAATTCATTAAAGCTTTTGAGACCAGTTTCGCCATTTTTAAGCTATACGTTCTTTTGTGGCAGACTTCAATTGTATTTGATACTTATAGGAAGTTTCAACATACGGGCATTTTCAGAAAACTTGCCATTTGGGACTCCATAGGAACTTTGAAAAATTTAAAGTCCGCATAATCTGCACGAAAGCAAAAGTACTATTTAGCGCATACTTGAATTTGCTCATTTAAGTGTCGCGTCCGTTTAGAAATGCCCATATGCGTTCGCTAGGTCACACTGTGATATATGTACGCAACGAACTTCTGTCTAAATAACGGAGGTAAAAATCACGTCTGTTCTCAACATGTTTGTAACAACATGTTTACCGAAACTAGGAGCCATCTAAGTTCTCAATAGTTCAAGAGTTTCCAGATTTGTTAATGGCCATAGAAAATGAATAAAACAACTAGGCGCATCACTCCTACCACGGCCAATGTTGACAGACTTGAAAGAACCGTAATGCCATCTTAGCAGATTTATTACAAGATGCTCACTTAATGGTGCCACATATAGCTATAAAATTATGTGTATGTGTGCATAAATATTTATTTATGTGTAAGACGAAGTGAAGTTCCAAGTGAGGACATATTTACAAGAAATAAAGCCACAGAAGCCGTTGAGCAAATAATAAAAGTAAAGCTAAAATAAAGTGGTCAGCAAAGGAAAATAAACGCATCCAAAGTCGGTTTGTAGACAAGTCCTACGGCTTAATTAATTATGCACTTTAGTAATTTATTAATATCAAAAGTTGACAAGGTGGAAATTTATGTATTTTCATGAGAGGTCTCAAGTAACCCTTTTAGGTGGATAACAAGCAATAAGAAGCCAACGTCTGAGGTAAGAAAATATTCTCCTTCGTCCGTTGTCTCTCTCTCTCTCTCTCTCTCTCGTTCTTCATAGCTTTGTGCGATAAGCCAGATGATGTAAAAGAATAGAGTTACCAAGTTACAGAAATTTGTATGTATATAAAAGAATATTAATATGTAAAACCAACGATCATTACTCAAGTTGGATTTCCTAGAATCCAAAAGAAATAGAGGCATGTATGCACACCCATAATCAATACGAAAAGAAAACGAAAAAAGATTTTAAAAAAATTAAAAAAATTATTAAAAATAAGTCAACAAAAAATCCTTGACCAAACCGTGTAGAAAATTGTGCAGTTTGCCATCCGCTCTTCCTGCCGCCTGCCTCGTCCTCCTCTTCCTGTGGCCTTTAAGCGTTGCGTAAAATCCGCAGTGGCACATGACGCTCGGATTTAAGTAAGTGCCGACAGACGTTTTAATTATACGGCTGCTTCAGTAGCGCGCAGCATGCTGTAAGTTGCAAGTTGCAAATGGCATTTATGTGCAACAGTCAGTTGCGGCTGTCAAGGTGATAAAATACGCTTAGCAATAATTACGGAAGCCATTTGGAAGCACAGCGTATGGGAGACGAATACGCTTTGTGGCAGCCTGGCTACCAGTCTACGCTACTGCGAGTTATAATAATTTAATTGACAAGATTTATCGCGATTGCAATTAGAGAAACAGAGAGAGTGCGAGAGAGAGACAGAGACAGAGGAGCCATGAGAGGCCGAAAACAACTGATAGGCTGACGGTTAAAGAATTCGCGATTGCACACTTTTTGGCGTAATTCGGTGAGAGTTTGCTTCTGCGATTTAACGCATCAGAGTCCTAAATCACTCTCATGTACTGGATTAGGCAAGCGGACTCGTCGCCGTATGTTGTCAATTCTAATTATCAAATTCCTTCCACGAACGATTAATATTTTTTTTCTTTTTCGATCTTCTGGCTTTCTGTACCTATCGCCGTGTCATTTTGTTTGACAGTGCTTTTGATATATTCATTCATTTGGTTCTTGGATGTGTTCAGTGTTTGCTTTAGGGCGTTTAAGAAAATTTGTTATTTGAAGAATTTTGACAGGAGTTGTGTAATCGTTTTTCCTCTTGAGATATTGTGAGCGCATACTCTATGATGAAGAATTTATATGCATTGAAAATGAGACTTTTACTGATGCATTCTACAATTGTTCAAGACTTGAGAAAATTCCGAAAGATTTTTCAAGGATATTCTTTCTTAAACTATGAAAAATGCTCCCGAAATCATTTAGTCAAAATTGAAGGCTAATAAGCATATTCTAAGGGTCTCTTAAACGCAACAATATTTCCTTTGTAATTAAATTTGATATAGAAGTTTAAACTTTAAGAGATTTCCTAAATCGATATTCTTTCATATGCTCTTAAATCCCAAAATTCTTATAAAAGATTGGTTTTTCTTCTAGACCGCTTGCGGCTACACAAGGTCTAGTCAACTCTCTTACATAAAATACTCGATTTATTGACAAGTCATATGTCAAGTAACCTCAGAGTACTATTTTTTGGTAAATTAACTTCTTAATTACTGCAGGGCTTCTACATTCCATCTACATTAGCATCTATGGAGAGTGAAAAATTCTAAATTAATTACACTTGCATAAAATGAGCAAAACTCATTCCTAATTAAATTCAGACATTAGAAATTCCCCTGCAAAGTACAAATTATTCAAATTTCCAAACCATAAATCAAATCAGTGTGGAAAAAAGAAAATTATTCCAACGATTGTGTGTCCTAATCCTTACAATTTTGCTCTGATAACAGTATTGAAGGCTCATTTTTAATTCCTAAGCATACACACCGTTTGAGACTTGAAATCCTGAACGTTTTTATTCTCTAATACCTATAAAAAAAAGTTCAATGTAGAGTCAAAGGACGCAATAAACTAAAAAAAAAAAAAATTTTTAAAAAAGACAAAAAACAGTAACACAATAAACCAAATAAAACGAAGAAGAATAGAAGAATGGAGTCAAAAGAAATAGAAAATCCGAATGAAACTCGAAAATCACACGCATCCTGCCACATTCGCATAATCCTGATTTATTACCATTCCGTTCTGATTGTACAAGATTATGTGGCAACAAATAGAAACCGAAGGCAGTCAAAAGGAAAATGCGCTTCTACAAATACGAGAAGCCATTCGAGTCAAAAAAGGATAACGACGAAAGTGAGTCAAAACCGAAAAATAAAAATTATTCAAATATAAAATAAACTTCATGAATGACCCGTTTGGAAGATTGCTTTCTTTCCGATTTTCTTCATGTCGAATGTGATTTTTGTGGAAATTTCTTAGATTGGAATTTTGAAGCTCACTTCCTTAAGTCTACGTGCATAACATGCAAGTGCTCCAAGCCTCCAAAAGCCCCCACCACATCCATGCTTTGCCCTCTTTGACATTCTCACAGTTTTTCTTTTTTACTTCAACTCATTTCCCTTTCTATTCAGCATTCTTACCTTTTTCGCTTGAAAGCAAAAAGATAATGACACAATACGATTTCAGGAATTCGTAGACAAAACAAGTTACTCCTCGTCTAGATAAGAGCGCGCAAAAATCATTAATTATCCTTGTTGTTTGCTTGTACTCCCAGCTTTTCTTACTTTTTTTTTTTTGTAATTTTGCCTTTTGTTTTCCATTCATTTGTGATAAAAGTAAAGAGGAAAAAAACGAGAAAAAAATAACAACCCCCAATGTCTCAAAACAGGAGCAGCAGAGGAAAACTTAGAAAATAGTAAGGAAAAAATTTTTTAATTTCCAATTTCTAAATGAACTTTTTCGGACCCATTCACTGCCAGGAAATGTGCTTTTCACTCGATTTCTTTTGAATCTCCTTTTTTAATCTCTTCTTCTTTAAGGGATTTTTTGTTTGTTTTGCAGTGAGTTTTCAGAAACTTTTTCTATGATTTTTCATCAAAATTTTTATACTTATTTGCATTTGCTAATGTCCTTTTTTTCTTGTCTTGCTTTCTTCCTTCAATGCGATCCGAAAAAGTTCGTTAAGAGCAAAACACCGTAATGATTGAAGACATTTTAATTATTTTTTGTTTTGTGCCTGCTTCTTATCATTTCCGTTATTCTGAATTCCTGAATTTTAACCCCCCACAAAATCAAAATAAATATATATAATATATAAAAAAGAGACACAAGACATTTCTGCTTCAATGGTTCCATTGCTGATTTCAAAACCATTTAAATTGTTAACAAGATTAATGATTTTTAGGACTTTTTCATGTTTTGCATTTTTCCTCGTTTCGTTTGCACTTCGAGATAAGGTTAATTATAAAATTAATGAATGTTTTGTTGCGTTTAGCAAAAAAAAAAAAAAAAAGAGATTACTTTCTTATCACTAAATGCAATCGAACAACCTAGTTCAGCGTCGAGCTTCTCTGATTCCAGGAGCAATCAAAAATCCGTTCGAATTTTAATGTATTTTATAATCAATTTTTGGGATTCTTCTATCGAATTTTTAAACCAAAAAGGCGGACGAACGGAAAAATATCACTGTAGTGAGGAGAAACGAGGAGACGAGAAGAGAAAAAAAAGAAAATGGAAGAGAAGTGAAGAGAAGAGAAGAAAAGAATAGAATAGCAAAATAGATAAGTAAAGACAAGAGAAGAGAAGCGAAGAGAACAGAACAGAAAGGAAGAGAGGGTGGGGAGAGAGGGAAGAGAGGGAAGAGAGGGAAGAGAGGGAAGAGAGGGAAGAGAGGGAAGAGAGGGAAGAGAGGGAAGAGAGGGAAGAGAGGGAAGAGAGGGAAGAGAGGGAAGAGAGGGAAGAGAGGGAAGAGAGGGAAGAGAGGGAAGAGAGGGAAAGAGAGGGAAGAGAGGGAAGAGAGGGAAGAGAGGGAAGAGAGGGAAGAGAGGGAAGAGAGGGAAGAGAGGGAGAGAGGAAGGAGAGAGGATAGAGAGGAGGAATAGAAGAATAGAATAGAATAGAATAGAATAGAATAGAATAGAATAGAATAGAATAGAATAAGATAGAATAGAATAGAATAGAATAGAAAGAATAGAATAGAATAGAATAGAATAGAATAGAATAGAATAGAATAGAATAGAATAGAATAGAATAGAATAGAATAGAATAGGAATAGAATAGAATAGAATAGAATAGAATAGGATAGGATAGGATAGGATAGGATAGGATAGGATAGGATAGGATAGGATAGGATAGGATAGGATAGGATAGGATAGGATAGGATAGGATAGGATAAAATAGGATAACAGAAGAGAAGAGACAAAAGGAGAGAAGAGAGGAGAATAGAGGACAAAAGAGAAGAGGAGAGATGAAAAGCGAAGAGAATATTGTAGTAACCAGCGTAAGTTATGCGTAGAAGGGAGTAGAGTATACAGTCGAATATGTAGTGAATTAATGGATGGTGAATTAATTTTCGCACGTACTTTTCATTGTATCCAGATTGTTCGTATTAGCTAGATTGAACGTTTTGTTCATTATTTACCGGCCCGTAGACAGAAATTTGAAGCCCGGGGGAGTTTTTCGGAGTCCCCCCACAAAAATTTGCGACGGAATAAAAAATTTTCATGCCAATTTTGGGCCTCTTCAGAAAGCCCGGGTCTTGAGGAAAATCTCCCTTTTCTACCACCTCTCTAAGGGCCTGATTATTTAGAAAAGACCCTGTAACAAAAAAGCGCTCACTATTTCAAGCTGTTCATTATTTCAGGGATTCGTTATATCCAGATTCGACTGTTTAACAATAGACCCAATGAGCGCTTACAGTCGTCTGGAATGAAAGAGAGTAGAACGAAGTAGATAAGAGGAGAGGATGGGAATTAGTGGAGTAAAGTCAGTATTCAGGAGGAGTATTTTGCATAACTGTAGAGATAAACCCATTTTATACTGTCCAATGCAGAAAGATTTTGCGTATTGAGAAAAACAATGTGAGATATGGAAAAATATCTCTTTTTAAATTTTTTTGTGGTCCTGAAATAAAACTTTAACAGGAGAAAAGGTCCGCCGGCCATTGTTCTCCTTACTCATTCTATTAAAATATTCACATACATCCAGATCATCGCATGTTTAAGATCATTTGGCTGATTATTCGAAGTATAGAAGTATCACGAAATAAGTTGGCATTTTGCACACCTGAGGAAAAACTCCATTTTATTTATTCCTCAGCTTCATCATAAACTATTTCTCGAAATAGCAAAACTATTTGCAATTAAATGTCGCAGCAGATATTTCGTGTGGAGAGAAATTTCAAGAATTCAATACACACTTGCTTGCTTGCTGCAAATTGCAATAAAAATTTGAAAGCAACGACTGCTTGCTTTTGTTCTCACGCGTGAAAATTGCAAAGAAAAAAGTTCCTCTAATATTTATGTGGGCATTCCCACACAACCACCCACTCACCTACCCGAGCTCTGTATGCACCGTAACAAATTTGTGAGCAAACACTTCATGCATACCAAAACCGAAAAATATGCGCACTGGAGTCTCACCTGACAGACGCATCCTTGAGATGCCAAAACATTCCACTTGCCATTCCATGGTTGCATATCCATAAAGCAAAGAAGGCGCTGTTGTGCTTCTATCAGGTGAATGTAAGTGTGTGTGTGTGGTAAAAAGGTGTGCAAGGATAACACCGTCGCGTTGCGTTGTTTATCTATTTTCCGTGTTCTCCATATTTTTTTGTTTTTTGCTTTCTTTTTAACGCGCTTTGAAAATCCCATAGATTAAGGGCGCTGAGCAAGGAGCAAGGAGTACAAGGAAGGAACCTCAGCTGATGTGAGCTTCTGAAACCATTTTGTTTTGGCAAATTGAAATCCGAGTACTGCATGCCAAAAAGGGCTGTAGCAGAAGAGCGAGCGTCTACGCAAAATTATTAGCATTTGCGGTTGTTTCTTGGGCAATCTTTTCTTCCTTCTTGTTCTTCTTAAGAATCCAGGAAGCGCTCTGCAGTAATATGACGAAGACTTTACAGCCGCAAGACAAATCGTATTCAATGGTTTGAAGCAATCGAGCTTACTTGAAGGCATGAGCTTAAATGAACGTGACAAGCACAACGAATCAAGCGCACCGAATTCGTTTCGGTTATATCGAAGGATAAAATACATTTTTGGTTTCTTAGATTTTCTTTTTTCCGCTTTTTGAACAAATTGTGGTTAAAGTTCAGAGATAAATTTTTGAGAGTTATTCCTGGAGAATTCTTGATTTTAATAAAATTACTTCCGAAGTAAAATTATTTGAGCGCACGCACGCATGCCAGGTCAAACTGATGAATTATTTTTAAAAAGCGAAATTATTATGGATAAGGAATATAATTCTTTTTTTTTTAACCAAAATGGTTAGCACGTAATGTGAGGAAATTTTTAAGAAGCTGAAAAAGAAAGGTACAAATTTTACACAGGAGAACCGAAATAAATCAAGGCCTTCAAACTACCCTAAAAATTGTGGGAGGTTAAAACGGTGATCCACTACAAGTCGTTAATATGACAGAGAAAGGGAGATCGAGATAAAGAGAATAAGATAGAGAGAGAGAGAGAGAATAAGAGAGAGAATAAGAGGGAGAATAAGAGAGAGAATAAGAGAGTATAAGAGAGAGAATAAGAGAGAGAATAAAAGAGAGCATTAGAGAGAGAGAGAGAGAATAAGGGAGAGAGGAGGAGGGAGAATAAGAGAGTATAAGAGAGGGAATAAGAGAGAGCATAAGAGAGAGCATAAGAGAGAGAGAGAGAGAATAAGGGAGAGAGAGAGGAGAATAAGGGAGAGATAGAGATGGAGAATAAGGGAGAGATAGAGATGGAGAATAAGGGAGAGAGAGAGATGGAGAATAAGGGAAAGAGAGAGGGAGAGTAAAAGGGAGAGATGTAGAAAGGAGAAAGGGGTGAAAGAAAAGGGTAGAAAGGAGTGCGAGAAAAAGAGAGAGGAAGGTAGGGAGAGAAGGGTTGATAGAGAGGGAGAGCGAGCAGGAATGAAAGGAGGAGTGAGTGAAGGAGAGCGAAGAGGAGAACAAGAAGGAAAGTGGAGGAAAAGGAGAAGAAGAGAGTTAAGGGGAGAGAGGAAAGAGAAGGAGCCAAGGTGCGAGAAGGAGAGAGAAAGGGAGAGAAGGAGCGATAAGGAGATAGAGAAAGAGAGTGGGAAATACGTAGAAGCAGAGGGGGAAAGAGAGAGAAGGAGGGAAAGATTAGGAGTGAGGGAAAGATAAGGAGCGAGAGAAAGAGGGAAGCAAAAGTAGAGAGAGAAAGAAAGAAAGAGAGAGAAATAGGGAGAATATCTTATATGATTTCAATACCATATCCTTTATCCATCATATTGAGTCAAAAATTTCTTGGTTCTCAATTCGAAATAATATTTTTGAAGAACTTTCCTGACAGAAGAAACAATGGTTTTTGGCCATCAATAGAACTGAAAACAAATCAAGCTCCTTTAAACTTTTTTTGAAGCTCCCTGCATTTAAAACGAATTTTTCTAGGATCGAGGGACACTTATCAGACCTACATAAAAGCCGATTTCCTTTAACGGGCCTTTGGGTCGACTTTTTCTGGAGCTAGATATCAGATTGATAAAAACTTTAATTAAAGACTAAGGGACTTGCCCTTGCTTGAATACTTTTCTGTCTCATTTCAAATGGAAAAACAAAAAGTCAAATTTGGTACGCATTTATCCATTACAAATAAAACAAATCATGATTTAAAAAAAAAAACTGCCCTGGCACTGTAACTGGAATCTGTTCTCTCACAACTCTAAGATAATCACACATACTGGGTCGATCAATAGCATACGTACCTTAGCCAATTCCAATATATACCCTTGAATGCTTAAATAGGATCAGTAAAAACCATCTTTAATCGAAACTTAACTTGTCAGGAGTTAAGAATTTTAAGTTTTCAATCATTGGCCAAGGTTCAAGAGAAAACTCTAGTCCCAAAAAGATATTTCATATCACAATAAAAATAAATACTTTTTAATGACACAAGAAGAAACCGCGCAAGTTTAAGGAAAAACTTATTTTCATTTAGAACACCTTTGAAGAAGCCATCTAAATTATTCCGATGACAATTCCAAAACAAACGCCTCACCTTGTCACAATTGGCTTTAAGCTCATTTTATAGCGTATATATCGATATCACAATCATTGTTAGAATGTAACCCTTTTCGATTCCACGCGAAATATGCCAAAAATATCATGCTTTATAAAAGTGACAGAAAAAACATCGATATTTAGGAAGCTAGGGACAGGGCACTTGCTAAAATGACAAAACTGTAATTGCTTTCAAAATTTATCAAAAAAAAAAAATTAAATTAACAAAACGTATGATATGAATAGACGTTTCGATAATTCAAACTAGAAACATATCAAAAACATATTGAGCTCTAAACGAACATGCCCGATACAGGTATTTATGGCTAAAATATCAATGACAAGCTGGTTTAATTGCTCGAGATAATTTTCGTAGCACATATGACAGCTTGAATTTCACGCTGGAGGCTTACTTGAGTGAGTTCAAAACACATACAAAGATATAGAGAAAAAGTCAGAGAGAGGACGAAGTTGAGGCAGAATTTTTTGTATGTTATTGTTTCATGACCTCACACAATCGATAAATATTTTAATCTTTAAGAAATTCCTTTTTATTTATAATCTAAATATATACTTTTCTGAATTCTTGTTATTCTCAGACAAACTAACGATCCCTTTAAGCAATCTTCAAATCCACAGTGCATTAGTCAATATTTTCAACAATCAAAAGGGGGTTGTCTCTATATAAAATAGCAATCCTTTTTGCCAGTTCACAACACTTGAAAAGCGGAGGGAAGAAAAGATAATTTCATAAATTCCACACATTACAACATAATGCGTGTGAGGCTACGACCAGGACCACGACGACGGCCAGGATTCCGTCAGGACTTTTAGCTCACGCACTAATTGACATAGTGTTGAATTACACTTGCCGCAAACTGTTGTCCTCGAAAACCCCAAAAATGAAGGCTCACTTGTACGTGTTTATGAAACCCGATTTTCGACCGTCTTATCTGGCTGGAATCGTTTTTGTCTCTCGCCACCCCGCTTGCTTATCAACGGGTTTTGGTTGTTTCACCCGCTTCAATTTCTCGACTCTTCCTGCTGACATTAACTAAATTATTTTTAATACGTTTATGGACTTGCGCATATGAACTACTCTGCACTACAACTGCACACTGGCACCGGCACAGGCACAGGCACTCGCACTAAGCGACTCTACACACACTGTAATTATGTAATTTTCACATATAACTGATTTAATTACTGTAATGGGATTTACTTGGCATTCAATGGAGATACACTATGTAATAAAACATTTAATATGATGGATGAGACATTAGAAATGTTGACTCTTTCGTTGACTATAAAACCTATGGGATTTAAAGGAATATGATTTTCGAGGTGGTGAAAATCCAATGCAACCCTTTCAGGCTTCCACCATTCCTATCAGGTATGCAAAAATATATTTAAAAGAAATCAAAAAAAAAATTCTCTTTTTTAAAGCACTTAAAAATTTCCCAGAAAAGCGTAATAACGTTTGACATTTCGTTGCAAAAAAAAAAAAAAAAAAAAATTGAAAGGGTAAAAGAAATAACCTTTGAAAATAATTGCAACTGAACATGAAAGCGCAATTCAGCTACTCAAATATGTAAGCACACTCTTGCCTAAAAGTCAAAAGCCGATTGACTTCAATTGAGCTAAGGGGGCAAAAAACATCCTTTCAAAAAAAAAAAAAAAAAAAAATTGAATCAGATATCATAGAAAATCTCCGACCAAAAATAGCACTAAATTATTTATAAAGAAAAGTAAAGGCAAGTATATCACGCCAAAGTCAAAGAAATAAATTCACTTTGATAAAAAATAATTTTAGAAAAAAAAATTAAAAAAAAAAAAAACAGGTCGAAAACTTAAGCCTCATAAATAGGTGAATATTATTCAAAAAAGCAAAGCTCATGCGTGTCGCTGAAATTGAAGCAATTTTCAAAATTTTTTTCTTTTCATTTCTTGGAGCGAAAATTTCAAGGCAATTGGCAATTTATGTAAGTGACGCAAGGTATGCCTTTACGGTGCTGCCACATGCACGCACACCCGAGGTCTATTGGAAGAATGACATGTGAATTTTGACAGCTGCACCCTACGACAGGCAACCCGTTGGGGCACAGCGGTATTAAATCTAACTTGCAACAACATCAATCGATGGCAGCTAATTTGATGTAATTCGTATTAACCTTTCATGAAATGTAATTGCGCTCCTGAGCGTCTTAAGGTACTCTCGTGGGGTGTGGTATTTAATTGGAATCCATACCCATACGACGGGTAGTAATCGAAAATGGAAAATAATAGAAACGTCAAACGTTGGCAGCTGGTTGCAGACTAAGAAAATTTCAATATTCCGTATTTGATCTATGGATATTCGATGTTGCAAAAAGGAAATTCGTTCTGGAAAATGGACTTGCTTTTGTTTTAAGATTGAAAGATTATTTCAATTAAAATAGATCCTTTGTTAAAGGCTCATCGATTCATGTTATTTGACACCTTTCAGTTGTACGTATGTATTTATCATTAGAATTGTATCGTAGGTACATACATGGGTTAAGGGGATTTTATGTCAGGAAATTATGTGCTTTTTTGCATTAATGAATTCTTGATACTCTTTTTTAGAATATTTTCAACTGTATTTTTGATATTCATTAAGCGTGGAGTGCCAGAAAAATATCGGATGACAATTAAAAAAATATTGCATTTTCAGACAATAGTATCAAGCACAAATCTATAAAGAAGTAAAATTATATATCGTTATAGGTACTAATCAATAATCATTTCCAGATAAATTAATAAAAATAAATAAAAAAAATTCGAAACAAAAGTATGAAAAAAAAACCTTCTCAACCATAGAAAATCATTTATAACTAGTAACGATTTTCCGAGGCCAAAAGCCCCAGGCCCTGCACTGTAAACTGAATATATTGCATCTCGAATTTATCATGGAGGATAATTAAGTATGAGTTAGAAATATTTTTGAATAAACATGGGAATTACTGTGAAGATCCAGAATTCACAACGCCGGGACCCTATTAGGGTTTGCATAAAAGCAATGTTTTTGAACGCAATCCAACATTCGGTATTATACTTTGCGAAATACGACAATATGTTCGCCAAAAATGCAATTCATTTTTGTCCCTTTCGTCATATTTGATTGCAGCTAATTAAGGTTCGCGTTTCCACCTGAAAAAATCGTTCAATCAATGAAATTTGTATTCGAGTTGTGTCCCATAGCAAAAAAACTTACGTTTTTTCAACACTTCAATCTTAAAAGAAATGATGAAGTTGTATTTTAGAGAAATCCTAAAGGAAAACGTGCAGACGACTCAAAAACCATTTGAAGAAATTTATCGTGAAAAATATTACAGAGAGAAATGTCACAAGGGCGGAGATATCAAAAACAGTGCTGCAAAGATCAACAGTTCCGGTCTCCCGAAGTCCATAAAAAGTCCAACAAACCCGAAGAACTTCTTTTAAGACCAACTGATAACCTATTTTGTGTTTGTCCGATTGGGTCCGAAGGATAGAAAAGCCCTTAAATTTATCTCTATAGATCTTTTGAGAAGACAATGAATCATAGATTCTTATCGATGTCTATGGTATATCAACAGAAATAGCACTGTATATAAACAAAATAAATGAAACAAAGTGATCGCAATGGGTCTTTTACGGTTACAAAGACCAAGAAACTCCAAATTTTATCTCATTTCTGAACAGTCTGTATTCGAGAAGAATAAGTCATCTGTAAATTAACTGAAAGATATTCCAGCAATTCCCTAATTTTTCATAAAGAATCTTTTATTATATATTTGGTGGAACTATTTATTTTGCATACCACTCCGTACTCTCCGCTCTAGGACCCCAATAATATATTCAATAATAAAATATTTTGTCAATATCCTATGGCTAGATTCTTAAAATCCAACTTTCTTGTGCATTGAATAATAAAACGCTCATACAATTTCCATCTAACCTGCTCGGGAAAAGGTCAGCCGAATGATTAATAGACAATGTCATCCCCCTGGGCAAGTTCTTCTTCGTTACATCGAATTCTGACATGATCCAGTAGCAATTAACACGACAAAGGAACAAGAGAAAAATCTCTGTTTACCACGTCAAAGACGATAAAAATTAATTTCGTACGGCAAAATCAAAGTCTCGAAGGAAACTGTTTGGACTTTCGTAATGGAGTTGGGCCACCCCTAGCAATTAGGTGAGGTGTAAAACGAAATAGAATCGTTTAGCTCTATTGTGACTTATGCGAATGCGAATGAGAAAAATCTTAATATATTAATACACAAAAGCAAAAATAGAAAAAAAGAAAAGAACAAAAAAATTTAATAAAATCGCATAATCGAGCAATGCGGATGATGGCTAATCTTCCACCGCTGCTGCTGGAATTCCTCGACTTGGAGGGTAAAACCGAAAGCAAAAGAAAGCACAGAAAATATGTGTACAATTGTGGAACGAGGGCGAAATAAGATTAATGATCGCAATAAATCCTGTGACATGTATTCAAGGCCTGCCAATCTTAAGGCATGAGTCTTGAAAGCGTTGCGTCGGGTTACACGGTTGCAGGAAGCGATAATGCAAGTTCAAGAAATCAAAAAAAAAAAAAAAATTAAAACGGAAAAAACTATGGGAGCTCAGTAGCATACTATTTACCATTACGTTGATTAAATTTTCCTACATTTTCTTCCCCGTTCGTCTTAGGTTTTCTAAAGGAACTCAACATCAGAACGTACACCACATGTCAAAGGAATCTATGCCAGCCAGTAACACAGCCAGCTTAAAGGCAATACAATCGTGTAATGTTACGAAAAGGGCTCGGGAAATCGCAGTGGGACCACCGCATGAATATTGCAACAGAAGAACCAACAACATCCCCTGTTAATAGACGGGCGGAGGAAGTGACGACGGTGACTGAATTGCTCATTTAGCTGGTCGGACCGCAACACTACAGAAAGTGCCACTTCCACTGCTATTGCTCTGACTACAGCTACAGCTGCGGCTGCGGCTACTGTACGAACCCCCTTGGCTGGGCTTTGATGACGAACGGCATCGTTACTCATATATGCTGTACTGTATGAGATCCGAATTGAGAGCGAAACAGAAATTCATCATCATCCACTGTGTGTGCGCGCCGCTGGTGCCATATCCTTAAATCTAATTACGACTTAATCAGTGACAGAAGCCGCTCAAGGCAACCCATAATAGGAAGAGCAACAAGGCTACACGATGCATCAATAGGAATAGCAATAGGAATAGGAACAGGAACAGCAAACACCGAGGACGACAGTGCCGCGCGATCTCAAACAGATTGCGTTGTTTTGATTAAGAAACTGCGAAAAGTCTACAACCGGAGACCGGTTGCGCTGATAGTGCCCCGGCGATTCGATTGTTGTTGCAATAGTCAATCTCAAAATTCTATCGTCCGACCACCCCCTGCGTGTGTCTTATTTACGCTCAATTGCCGGAGTCAACACGCTGTTTCGGGGGTTGCTGTTTTAACCTAAAATAATTACCACGTTCTTCGCTCTCTTCCGCCCTTTTCCACTCATTTTCGGTTTCATTCGCATTGGCTTTGTTCTACGACATCGACGGCGGCGGTGACGGCAGCGGCAGCACTAGCGGCTTACATGTGTTAATCACAGCTGAGGTCCTTCTATTGTTTGCATTTGTTTTGATTTGAAATTGGGCCCATTTCAAATGAAAGCGTAATCGGAACCCATCTCCATCGGCCACCCCCATATCCATCGGCTGCAGCATTTTGCATATTGTACTTTTTTATGTTCGCTTGCTTTCGCACCATTCACGCTAAATGAACTCCAACGATAAATTCAATTCGAAATCGTTACATGTCAATGCATTAATCGCCCATAATCCCATTATCGCGTAAGGATATGCCTCGGAAAAAATATTGCCGTATCCTTTGCATAATGCAATACTTTTTTGTTTGTTTGCTATTGTTGTTGTTGGCTTCTCGCTCATGTTGTTGTATTTTTTGTTGTTTTTGTTGTTGTTCTTTTATAGCAATATAACATTTTATGCGTGCGTGTTGTTTGTTTTGGCATTTGGTGGCGTTATCAGAGACAGATTCATGGGCAATTTTGACAAATGTTTGCGTTGAAATCTCGGATGATGGGCCGTTTTTCTTTTTTCATACTTTTGGGTCGTTCGGATCTTTAAAGTTAAATTATTTTGGGGAGTAAATCAAAAATTTAGACTTTTGTTTATATATTAATAATAGGAGTAAATATTTCTCCTTTTCTTTTTTGGTACAATTGGATTGGTCTTTCTTAAACAACTCTTTGTCAATGTCCCAGTTTTCAGTACTCAGTTTTACAGTCTGGAGGTAATTAATATTTGTTTACGTATTCCATCGTTCAATAATTATTACGAGGCCCCAATTTAGGGGGTTGCAGGTTGAGGAAAACGCCCAGAGCGTCACTATGCGGGCCGACGATTTCACATATATATGCGATATATTGATAGCCATTATCCCATCTGTGCCATCATAGAGCACAGACTGGCAGAAAAGCTGAATCGAGTCCTGCTAATTCCTTGTTATTGCGAGCCTAGCAAAGCCTAGCAACTTTGAAGGAGCCTTATATGTTTTATAAAACACTTGGAATCAACAAGCGAGTAATCGCTTTTAACACATTTTCTATGTGTGACCAGTTCAAAGCGGACTCAAACACGGAAAATGTCCCAAATAACTCAAATTTTCGAAAGTCTGGAAGCCATTAACCCTGCTCTACTCAAAAGAAACCTTGACGGTTGAACAATTTCCAAAATTTAAATGTTCGAACATATTCTGTTAGTCTTGCTGTCGAATATTTAAATACTTTCGTAAAAATTTTCATCACAAGTCTGATCTCAACCCTCGAAAACTTCAAACTGACTGAAAGATTACACAGCCCACGAAAAATTATTAGAAGTGTTATATCCAGGGGTCTAACTGTAATAACTTAATTCAAATTTGAAGTCTATATAGCTCCATCGGTTCTAGAATTTTCAATAACCTCAAAAATTAAGTCCTTAAACCTCGCTGGAGTATTCTTTTTGGCTAAATCTGGAGACGATGGATCTATAAAGACTTCAATTCCACAACTTCTTGACCCAAAAAACAAGCAACATAGCAATCCTCAGCCCAAGAAAATCACTTCCTATAATCAACTGGACATTTTAATACTCCAAATATAAATCGGCTCCCAATTTACCTAACCAAGAGGAAGTATAGTTTCGGTACATTCCATAAAAGTACAAAATATTATAATTAAAAGAAATTCTAGAAGAATTTGTCCTCAACAATATTATATATATAACCATAAAAATCATAGAAAAACTTTTTAAAAATTTCATAAAAAAGAAACATTTTATTGAAGCAACATTAGGCTTCCTTGGAATTCAAAGTATGAGATTGGAGAAAATGTGACATTTTGTGGCAGAATATTTGCACAGGAAACAATTTATATGTGCACATTAAACTCGATATTAAAAACAACCGGGCAGCAAAAAAAAAAAAAAACAATGAGACAAAGAGACGAAAAAGAGAAAAATCCAAGCATATCACATTTATGGGAATTTATTAACACATCCTTCGATGGCTCGTCCTATTTATCCCGTAGTTCCGGACGTTGTTTCCTAACAACGCTAGAGCAAGACTATAATACTCGTATATCAGAAATCATAAGCTCAATGCGACAGCAAATAAAAGAAAGAAAGAAAGTAAGAAAAAAAAAATAAGTAAGAAAATATAATAATTCCTGCGAGAAGAAAGGCACGAAAAGATTCCGAGGCTAGCTCTGCGCCTAATACTATGCTCCTTTCTAACCACTTTATATGTGCTCTGGATGGTCCAATTATTATGTGCATAATGTATGTCTTTATATGAGATCGTGTTTATGGGTGTGTGTGTGTGTGTGTGTGTGTGTGAGTGGTTTGTGCGTGTGTATGATAATAAGTTGGAGCGTATAATATATCCACATATGTAAGAGTGTACATGTGCACCACACAACCTCTTCTCGTATTTCAGCGCATCCATGTGCGAATGGAACTTAATCTTCTACAAAATGTCGCCAGCCCTGAATGGCAATGGCAAGGTGGTAGGAAGGTAAGCTGGATCAAAGCGTTACTGGGTTACATGCTCGCATGTAGCTATTTGCTCGGATATAATTTCTTTTTTCTTTTACTTTTTTTCTATTCCCTTAGTTGTTGCTTTTCTTCTTTTTTCGTTTCGTTTCGTCTCGTTTTGCTTTCTTTTTTTTTCCTGCTTGCTTTTCTGCTACTTTTCTAGGATTCGCTTGCATTTTGGGGATTTGTGATGGGATTTCCTTTTCTATTATTGGCATTAGGCATGTCCTATGTGTGTTATGCATTTAAATTGCGTATTTTTCTCAACGATTTGTCTGCTTACGTATGGATAATATAAAACGTAAAGCAAAAGAGAAAAAGCAATATGCCTATGCGATAAAGTTCTGGATATAGCAAAATTCTTAATGTTCATGGTATAAACTTTTAATGTACGAGCTTTGAGTATTTTCCCATTATTTTCAGTTACTTTATTGAAGCACAAGACATGAAAGAATGAAAAAACAAAAAAAAAAAAAAAAAAACAAAAATTTCAGGGTGTTATAGTCAGGCGAACCATGCAAAACAATACCCGACTTAGGGTTCGCTATATATGTTCGAATATTTTCTTAAAACACGCCCCCAGATCGCCGCTATTAACATAAAGATTTCTGGAAATTTTTTAGGACCATGAAGGAGCCTCATATGACGGTTTTAGTTCTGCTCTTTTGCCACGCTCATTTTTCTTATTCTCGGATATTTAATAGAAGGCTTATGTATAAACTTAAACTACGATTTTCAATTTTTGCGATTTTTGTACAAGACGCTAGTACTGGAGGTACCCCTTGATAAAAATTGATCGCTAAAGGATGACCATATAGGAAGCATATATGCCAAGTTTGGTTCTAGTCCCATTTGAATTTCAGGTTTAGGAGAAAATTTTCGAAAAACACCCTTTTTTCACGACCATTTTTCCAATTTGTGAAAATTACCTTAATTGCCTGGAAATATATTCGTAAAGATCCCAAAAT
Source organism: Chlorops oryzae (assembly GCA_020466095.1). Taxonomy (NCBI): domain Eukaryota; kingdom Metazoa; phylum Arthropoda; class Insecta; order Diptera; family Chloropidae; genus Chlorops; species Chlorops oryzae. The sequence goes on along the minus strand of CM035807.1, from coordinate 6,922,991 downwards.
CTTCGTTTACAGAACATTTTTTGTGGTTTTCATAATAGACCCTTGCACTGGCGGTACTCCCTAGAAATGTTCCGATTATCTCCATTCTCGAATTTATTCTTACTCATGTCCTCGCAAACATGGATTCCAAATTTCAAGATATCTTAACTCCTTCGACAAGAAAACTGTATGCGGAAAAATAGAAGCTACATCAGATATCCTGGAGAGACTGATAATTTCTATACACATTTTCTATGATCTGTTTCGAATGGTTCTTGGTATTACACACGTACGCACAAACATATTATACCCTCGACCCATAGTGTTCCGGCTATAAAAACGAGGCATTAAGAAAGGAACTACATATTTGTGACAAAATGTCTAAAGGTGAATATGATGTTAGGACCTTTCCATGTCCTATACAAATTCACCGATTAAATCTTACTATTTTTTTAAGCTTAAATGTTAACCGCAAACTTTCAATGATTAAGTACAGGGCACTTTCCAACCAATAAATATCTTTAATCTCATAATTTTGTGTTTCCTTATACCCAAAGTCTACACACCCTCCCTCTCCGTCTCCCTTTCTCTGTCGTTTTTCTCTCTCCCTCTCGTTCCATTCCCTTTAAGCATTTAAAATTATCTTGAATCACAAAACAAAATTCAGAAAATTTCGAAAGTAACCCGCATTATCCTTTCAATTCCTATCACTTCTGCTCGATGTACGCTTTTTACTTTCCATCACTAATCCGCACCCAAAAAAAATCCACCGAACCACACTCATCCATTCACATTTTGCTTACTATTCCAAAGTTCAGATTTCAAGCTCCTTTCCTTTTTTTTTAACTCCTTTTTGTTGAGCGCATGTATTGGTCAGTGTGTGTTGTCCCTTTTTTTGGTCCTTGGTCATTCGTTATCACATGATCCACGACACAGTCGAACTCATTCGCTCAAGCGTGCATTAACATTAGCGCGCAAGTAATTTCAACCCTTCTCATTAGGGGATTTTAAGGATAAGGCTATCCACACAATTCGCAATGTTGGTCTCTAGCTGTAGGCAAAGCAAGTAACTGAGCCAGCGGATGGGCTTAAATGACTGACACTGTAGAACAACAACAAAAACAACGACATTAACAAAAAGAGCAGCAACAAAGACAAGACCTATGGAGCAATGGCTAGGATAGCGATGACTATGATCGCATTTGAGAATGACTACATTTTCCAATGCCTCTTGTGGATAAACGAACGACAAAGCTTATCGGTAACAGAGTGACCATTTTTGTCGTCATCATCCTCGTCCTTTTCGTCGTCGTCGTCGTCATCGTCATCGTCATTGATGTTGTTGTCGTTGTCCTCTATACATTAGCCGTTGGCTATTCCACTGTTTATGCGCGATACTCCTTTAGTCCTTTGTACCCAACCCTTTGTATGAATACAAGCTGTGTTCTCCGGTTTGTCCCACCAGTGTGTATGATAAAGCACCATCCAATGAATACTCGTATTGGTGTTCTGTGACGCAAGTGTTCGTGTTCAGGTGTTTGTGTGGGTTTGTCCATCAAAATTCGACTTCCTTATGCTTTTGCATACAAAGCTCTACATATATAACCGAACTGAACTGACCCAAAGGATAGCCAAGTTTCATGTTTGTTTATCCAAATGGAAGCTTCCATAGAGTCACTAGTCATCAAAGTCGCTGCACTTGTTTGCATTGAAAATTACACTCCCAAGAAAATCCAACTTACATCTCGCATCGTTCAGTGATTCCGTTTGTGCTTTTTGCTTCTCCGTTCTATGCCATTGCACTCAACGCCATTAGAATTGCCAACCCTATAAAGCCGAAACAGACCATCCGAACGAACGAATGAACGAACCAACCCATCAACCCATCGGCCGACCAAACGACCACCCGGCTACCCGATTGCCCAGCCGGCCGAGTCAGTCAGTGCCAGGCGATCAAAGCTCATGGCAATTAATCATTTTGTTTAGTCTTTACACTGAAACACGACGATTCGACCCGGTGGGAGTCGATAAACAGTAGCCGACCGACCTAAAAGCCAGAGTCGCCTTAACGATAGTAGCAATTCCATTGCCTTTGACTTTATCCAACTTACTTTGGTTAGGCCGACCGGATGTTGTATCGAGATATTCAAAGCAATCCGGTTATGCGCAATACATATATCGTACATTTCATAGTTCGGGCTGCATGTATGTAGATATGTACTTGGCTCAGATAATGAAAAAATTCGATAGTGTTAGTTAAGCTCCATGGTTTTATATGAGTACATTATACTTTTCCTATTGCTTGACTGTAAGGAGAATAAAGTTTGAACTACTAGAGAAGCAGATTTTAGGAGTGAGATCTCAAGATCGTGCAGTCGGGGTCGTTTCTTGAAGGGTTAAGGGGTATAGATTGAGAAAGTTCTGATAGAAAAGAAGCTTCCGAAACCCGGTTTTATGGGGTCATATCGTGGAGGCTTTACTGGGATGTGTTGAGGAAAGTAAGTTAGCAAACCAGAGAGTGTATTGCCGGGTCAAATCTTAAAGATTAAATTGTTATAGAAAGGATAGTCAGTGGTAAATTTCTGATACAAAAGAAGCTTCCAAGACCTAAGTGCTGTTAGGAATAAATCTTAAGGACTTATGAAAGTGAAAAGAAGGTTCCGAAACCCGGTTTTATAGGGTCATTTCGTGGAGGCTTTACTGGGATGTGTTGAGGAAAGTAAGTTAGCAAATCATAGCGTGTATTCCCGGGTCAAATCTCAAAGATTAAATCGTTATAGAAAGGATAGTCAGTGGTAAATTTCTGATACAAAAGAAGATTCCAAGACCTAAGTGTTGTTAGGACTAAATCTTAAGGACTTAGGAAAGTGAGTTGAGTAAATTCAATTTGAAATTTGTTGTTAAAACGAAAACATCCAAGGCTTGTTTCTGCTAGTAATTTGTAATCACAGGTGAAACTGAGTAACACATCCAAGTAGGGCTTAGTTTTTCTACTATACATTTTATACCCCTTTCGAAGTCGCGAGCCGAGATGAAGCTAGGCTTGAAAAGAAACTCTAGAAAAACTTTCTTCAAAGTTTGTGGGAGGCATTCTTTAATATTCAGAAAGCTGGGACCAGTTTTTGTAAATATATTTTACGGTTTCTTAGCTTTGTCAGGCGAAACTCAAAACTTCCCAGCAACGCCGGTTTTCTTCCTTTCAACAATAGAAAAATAGTGCTCGTCTTGACGAACCATTTCCCTAGGGAAAGCCTAAAAGGCTTCTGAAAGATTTCTCGAGCCTCATCCTTACAACAAACTACCCATAACAACTCTGTGAACAATTAAAGCTATTATATAAAAAAAAATTTCGCATTCGAAAGTATTGAAGCGTAATAACGCAACATTAACCGGAAGTCAACTTGTTTCATTTTTCTTAATATTCGAAATCATTGTCATGTGACTTTTAAACTTCCGTTACGCTGATGTGTTTCCGCTTCCGTTTTGCGACTTCAATGAACTTGAATTTTTGCGTATTACCCTTTTCCCCATTTTGAATTCATTCTGCAGCATTCAATACCACAATTCTGGAATCACTTCACTTCCGAGGGAAAACATCATACGCATTATGCTCCTATACTGCATAAGGATTGAAACTATTCAGCGAAGTTCTTGTGACATTATTCTGATGCATGCTGTGACACAGTTGTATTCACTTTGAGTGACAAAATTTTTGAGAAAACTTCCAAGCATGACAATAGCAATACAATCGACGTCAGCGAACGGAGTGAAGTGAAGGGTGGATCGATTTTCCGCTTTGTCGGTTTTCATGATAATGCCTTAGATTTTTTATCCTTGATTTTTTTCTTCTTCGTCTTTTCCTCTAAGGCCTCGATAGTCAGAAAGTCTATCGTGACATTTTGTTTGTCATTGCTGTTGTTTCCTTTTTTTTTTTTTTTTTTTTTTTTTTTTTTTTTTGTTGCAAACGATTTCCTTTTCATGTTATTTTAATTTTATGTTATTGTTATGAGACAATAAAATAAAATTATATTGGCAGTGACGCCAGCTTGAGAAGAGAGAGAGGGAGTGGGGGTTATTTTTGGGTGTTTTAAGTTGAGGTTCTACTCTCATCAAGCTATCATCGTTGGTGACAGTTTGACTACCATTGATCCTACAACAGAGAACATCCCCTTAGTTTTCAGTGAAGGCTATGGAAGTCGTTCTCTCTTTGGAAATCCGTCACAGTGATTTTTTCAATTTACCAAGGCACAATATGTTACCAAGGTAAATGTAGAATGACTTCAGTCAAAATAATAACTCACTTAGCCGGTGTGAACAGGAAAATATGGCTCCAGTTTCTTGCAACATTTGTTCGGAAAATTGAGCTTAACTCTATAGAGCTGTGTATAAGAGGGTCAAAACGATTTCGTTTCAATTGTAACTGGGACGAGCGTGAACCCATTTTATAGCGCAAAGCGAACACGGTAGAACAATAACGTTGAAGAGAGGAGGAAAGAATAACGAGTATGAATGAATAACACGAGGGCCGAATATCTTTCGTTCGGCTTATGAGAAATGATGTTATAATGGCACCAACAGCTTGCGAATATGGTGCGAAGATACGCAGTCGCTTTGAGATCGTATATGACCCACTCTATGTGGGTTAAATTGAAGGAAGGCGTTTAAAAGATTGGATTTGGGGGCGTTCTTTTATGTCATGATATGGGTGAAATTAGATTTTGACAGTGTAAGCAAATAAAACTGTAATTTCTGCTTTCAGCTGGTGACAATTGAGTTTTTTGTCTTTTTCCTCTTATTTCGCAAGGAGGACTTAATGCTCGTATGAATGAGCTGATAACTTGAAAAACTTGATTGATCATTTCGAAATTGAATGAAGTTGTTTTGACCAGTGGGATTTGTTCGATATATTGGATTCTCGAAAACGTAATCTCGTTGTTTACGAAGGCTTATTGATTGTTATTAAGGAATGTAGTTTGTTAAAATCTATAAGGATCACATTGAAGAGTTGACGAATCAAAATTGGAGCTATGTAGACTTCCTTTGATATAGCTTGACATTTCTTCTTGTTCTTCTTGCGTTTTCAAAAAGAAGTTTCTTGCACTATTTTAAAGATAGAATGTAAGATCATCATTAAGATTAGTCCCTCCAAGATTTTTGGCTAACGAAAAACAATATTAAATCAACCATATTGAATCCTTAAATTTTTCTTTCAATACAGACCACAGAAAAATCTCGGATGCTTTTCAAACAGTTTTTCAATTATTTTTCTTTGATTTATTTAATTTTTATAATTTTTAAATATATATTTTTATACCTCTTTTAAATATACTTAATTTTTTTTAAAACTTTTTATAAATTTTATTTTATTGCATTTATATTGTTTTTTAATTATTATATTTTTTATATATAATTTTTTTTTATATTTTATTTTTTAATTTTTTTCAATTTTTTCCAATTTTTTTCATTGTTTTATTTCTTATTATTTTTTGAATTCTTATTTATTCTTATTTATTATTTGTTTATATTATTTTTGAATATTATTTCTATTAGATCAATTTTATGATGGAGACCCTAGGACATTAAAAAATATTATAAAAGTTTCCTTTCAGTTGATATTTTCCATTCGGCAAAGGTCAAAGTTTCCCAAGTAGAATTTTCATTCATCAAGAAGTAAGGTTGATGCATAGTAGGGTTAATTTCACCAATTCTTTATTTACACCCTAGAGATATAATGTATTATGAATTCACAGAAATAAAATATTGATACCTAAAGACTTCACTTATGAATCCCGCACTAACAAAGTCCTATCGATAAAATTTCCTTGCTAGCAACTATTAGACCAAACAAAAATCGTTTATCACTCATCTCCAGGCATGATTTCCTTAACCACAACTGCACGAAAGCAGAAAACAAATCGACGCTCGTTAATTTTTTGGCAAATTAGTTGTCTAAGCATTTTCGATACAACCGAAAAGATAAATCGCCTCTTATACTTTCCTGTGTGCAATATAAAGAAATCAAGGCATTTCGTGCTATCAAATAAAAGTCCAAAAGGAAAACAACAAAATTTTGCTGTGCTGAACAGATTTGTTGTTTTTTTTTTCATCGGATTTCCCTAAATATGCTGGTGACAAACGTGTTTTTCATTTGTTATTTTATTCGGGAAATGTATTGACTCCAGGAAGTTGAAACTGAAGCATTGATGAGCCCTACGCACCAACATGGTCAGTAAGTGGTACATTATTAGGCACTACGTGGCCGTAGAGACATTCGGCGTTCGTCGTTAGGCTTGTTTTAAGGCGTTTAAGGCGCAAACGACGCGACAAATGGGTAATGAGTTACCAGAAACGTTGTAAGGATATATTCGAACGATTGATTCTTCCTGCTGTGCTGTGCTGGGCTTTGCAAAACTCTAGCTGACGACAATTATTATTGTATTTTTGTTGTCAACGCGTGCTGGTCGGCACGACGATGATAATGATGATGATGATGATTCTGCTGCTGATGATGATGCCCCCTTTTCGTGGTGAATCGTTTGGTGAAATTTGCTGACTGAATTTTCAACGTTGACTTCCCAATGCTAACTCACGCTAACCCCGAACGTCGGCGATGATGAATCAGCAATTTCATTTGGCATTGTGACAAATTTGACATTAACTACGTTAATAACTCAACAAAGCTCGATGCTGAGTTTGTATTTATTTTTTTGCCTCGGTTTTTTCTCTTTCTCCTCTTTTTTTTGTATAAAATGTTATCCGAAAGAGTGTTGTCTTTTGTCCGCTTTATCATATCCTTCGTTGGCGTCTATACACGCTTTGTTGCAGTGTTCCACTATCGTTGAATTCCTTGCGAAACGAAGCAATATGCAAATTTTGTATGCAAGCTCGCATGAGTGAATTATGAATCCTCACATGAGCTGAAAGAGCGTTGAAGTGCCAGAAAACTTTTTCAGTTTCAGCTTTTCGCCCTCCCTCTGCCTTATTTTAATTTTTTATTTTTTTGGGTTTTTTTTCGTGTCCGCATGCATGAAGGCACGCATCAGAAATGCTCAGATCACTTTGCCGAAAGGATAATGTTTTATGAAATGTTTGCTCGTGTTCACATTCATTTCCTGTAGCTGCTGCTGTAGAACTCCTCATCTCACAGTCCACGCTTCAACAATTTCTCATATGCATATGAGACAAGTTATCCCTGTTGCGAAACACTCATACAAACGCACACACCCTCACTATTTCGACTCCTTTTGCATTTTCGCACCAATTTCTCAAAAGCGCACTGAAAATTCTTGTGCGCTGAAACTTCAACTACTTTCAGCATTTGGCCAAGGAAAAAAAAGAAGAAAAAAATACGAAATACAAGGGAAAAAATTATGGAGTGTAAAACGCTTAAGTGGGAGCAATATTCATGCCCCCACCATTTCGCCTCGCATCTCATCTCATCGCATCGCATCGCATCGAAACGCAGCTCAGTCAGTCAGTAAAGCAGCTCAGCCGCCGACCTCCTTTCGTCTACAACGGTCCAAGTCGCGCGCGTAGTAGCCCAATTTAAATGCGCTCTCGCATATATCATTCCGGTTGACAGGACAATTCTCTTATCTGTGAAAACCCAACAGCAACAGCTCCAACTAAAGCAACAACACCAGCAACAGCAACAACAGGATACAATATTTTGAAATGCTCTTCTGGATGAATATTAAAAAATCTTCATACATACGATGTGACGTCGCATGCGTTCGTAGCGGTCGCTTAAAAGGAAAAAAAAAACATGTAAAAACCAATGCGAAAAAAAGGAAAAATAATTTCATATGCGCTAACGCCCCAGACCAATCAAGGACTTTAGTGGTTCCCTCGCATTCACATCCAGTCTACTATTGCCGTTGCTATTTCAGTGCGGCTATGGCTGCTCTTGTTGCTGCTGTTCCTTGGTTGCAACTGTTTTGTTTTCCATTATCCTGGCAGGCATCATTATTATTATCCTTCACTTAAGCAATTCACACCCATTTCAGGTTTATGTAGCGGAAGCTTAAGCTTAAAGGGATTTCGCTTTCAGCATCGCAATAAATGATAGCAGAATGGGATTTTTCTTCTTTTTTTCGGGTGAAGAAAAGGTGATTCAGGGTTAAAAAAAAAAAACTGAAAATGAATTTTGTGAACGAGCAGTTTTAGCTAAAAGTGGACAAATTTATTGCATTTATACATTCACCGAATTCCAAAAATTTCTTTGAAGAATATTTATTATAAAAAATTACGGTTTGATCAATTTGAAATGCTTTTTTCCGGCCTGGAAATTTTTCCATTTCCATAAAAAAGGAGGCTATCCTTAGTGAGTCCGCTTTCTGCGCTAACCTTTCAAAATTTTCCGTACTCAAAGGTTTCGAAAATCGCTATGTTTATATAGAAGCTAAATTGGCTCTCCGCGAAGTAGGAGCTTACTTCATGGATTCTAGGTGAGATGACAAACGTGTCTCTAATTGAGTTCAAGCTGGCAAACCTCTGAAAGAGCATAGCTTCTTTTTTATTTTTTTTTAATATGCTATGAATAGGTTCAAATTCAAGGTCAATGATCGAAAACCTAACAAGGAGCGTCTTTATTTCTTTCAGAAGCACTCTAAATATAAATGGGAATAAATAGTATGAAAAAAGTACTACAGTCGAGTCTGGATAGTGTGAAACCCAGATTGAGTGTACACCTTTGTAGTGAGAGCACATGGACTGAGACTTATACAACAGATCACGCTGTTAGTCTAACTTGTCGATCAAAAATCATTAAGACAACGTAAGAAACAAACTTCCCTATTGAATAATTTTTTCGAAGCAATGAGCTTTCTTACAAACAAATTGTTTTTGCAGAACCTCACATGTAAATTTGTGGAGAAATTTGAACCAAATAAATCGAATTAAATTTATTTCTTTCAATAAGATCCTATTTTCTGATCTTTTGTAATTACTAACCGGAATATATAAAAAAAAAGGGAATCTGAGTAAACTGTAAGGATATATCAGAAAGCAATGATCAAGACATTTAAATTTGCTTTCAAAAGGCCAATTTTACTTCATTCGATGGACTTTCCACAAACCGGTTGGGCATAAATATCCTCATTTTTCTATACTAAAGAAAAAATTGTAAAATAATAAAAAGGTTACCCTAGTACCCAATCCTATCACTTCATCATACCATTTTAAGAGAATGGCAAGAAATTTTTAACATCCTAATGAAGATGGAAAAAAGAAATCGACTTCATTTCTACCCACAATCGAGTATTGCTTTGCTATGCGTGTGAACAAGTACAGTCTCGTCTAATAAATTGCAAATCAAAATCAAATTTCAACGTTGGCAGACATATTAGCGTTTGGGTTCTTATGCAAATGGAATGGCAAGCATGTTCCAGCAGCAATTCGATTGCATTAAAAGACGCTCGAATTCGAAACTTGCTTTCGATAACTACCAAACACCATTGAGAGAAGGCGGCGGAGGATAATGCGAAGATGAAGAGTGTGTAGGTATGGAGGGGTACCTTTATAAAGGCAGATGGCGAGGAAGTTACACATTACGTGTACGTGTAAAGTGTACATGAGCAAAAGACAACGGTCAAATATGGTAAGTGCCCATGTTGGCAAATCTACGACATGCAAAATTGTGTCCGGTTACGTGTGCGCATACACTTTATGACAACTGGCTTCCAATATCGGAGATGCCAGCATATCAGGGAGTACAAACAAGCATATATAGCATAATGCGAACATGTGCAACTAGCAATCTTGTATTGTAGGTGGCCAGTCTCCATCGCCATCGCCATTGCCATCTCCGACTCTGACTCTGGCTCTGAATCCGTCCGTTCGTCTATTTTGTCTGCCGGGCTGTCTTTGGCATGAGAGATAGAAAACCAACGCCCACAAATAGTGCTTGGGACATGTTTTCCTTTCGGTTGACAATGATTTCGACGCAGAATTGTGATCAGATTGCATTTTAGTTGCTTGTCGCTCGTCAAAGCTAGTAATAATGGACAAATTCGATTCCGTTCGTCGGAGAACACATTGGATCTGTAGGTGAGCTGTACTAACTGGCAGCCACATTCATACCTTCATGTACATACATGTGTACATTCAAACTATATTTTCTGATTTTATTGCCTCAAGATGTGACACGCTTCAGTTTTGAAATGAATTGAGTGGAAGGCGGAATTTACGTGTTCTCGAACGATGATGATGTAAGGATAATGAGACACATTCAGTTGTCTGCCCTATTCAGCAAACGAGCAGCGAACCAACGAGACAACCAACCGAATAACCAACCAACCAAGCAGGGAGGTCGGCAGCCCAGCAGGCCGTCAGGCAGGCAAATAAATGACTTTCCATGTCAAATATTTCGATTTAGAGGCGGAATTGGAATTCTGCCGAATGGTCCATTGTGTACACCGAAAGTGTTCCTATCACATCGTAATACACTTACAGTAACAAAGCTCACAGGTCATATGATAAAAGCATCATGCAAGTAATCAGCCGCTCTATCGGCCAACCCACTGCACACACTTTATGCATACACTACGCTGACAGGACATGATTAATTGTTGTCACAGTTAAGCGACACACAAAAAGAAAATCACCCGAAACAGAGGAAGAAGAAGGAGTGGAAGAAGTAGAAAAAAAATATCTTATCCTTATCCTATTTGTGATGTTACTTTTGTCATTTTAGGCAAATGAAATTACTCAATGAAAAGCCATTCCGAATCGTTTCTCTAACCCCCTGTTCAGACAAACCCACCAGATACATCAGTCGCTGCTACCCGAGTGTACTCCTTTTCGGGTGTACTCTACCGCAACGTTTCGCACTTTGCGGAAATTGATTCTTTTTGATTTTTTTATTTATTTTTTCACTTGGATTCTGTCCTTTTCGATTTTTTCTATCACACAGCAGACTTCCGTCTCCGTTCAGTGTTTTTTCTTAATTTTTTTTTTTTTTTTTGAAAATATTTTTCAATGATTTCAGGCTTAGACCTTCTGCCCTTTTTGCTTTTCCGCTTTGCTCGCGAATTCGCAATTGCGTAACATCCAGAATCATGGTCCGCTCCAACCCAGCAGCAAAGTGGAAGTGAGTTTTCTCAAAGCGAGTAGTCCTTCGTTGATCGGGGAAACAGAATTTGTGATATGAAAATCGAAAAACTTCAGACTACCAAATAACAATTTTAGAAAACGCGCAGAGATCTATAAATTTTTTCGGTCATCCTCAAATAGACCTCAAATATTTAGGTCTATTCCGTGATTAGTTAGTTCAATTAAAAAAAAAAAGACAGTTTGAAGACATTGGCGGAGAGTATACTGGTACATCGAAGACTATTCTGACTATCTGCGGGGTTGCTTTGCTCCTTGCGTGCGTATTGTTTAGATTGGATTCCTTTCCTCGACTTGACAGTACCTCTCCCGTCGTGTTAATAGCGTTCGAGCGCGCGGAAATAAATTTAATTTATTATATTCAAAGCATTGCTAATCGAATTGCGTTTTAATCAATTGAATTGGAAATTAGATATTTTTCGGTAATGATGAGTACCACAATTGCTATGTGCAAGTGGATTGAGGCAAAGAGCAAAACAGAAGGGACAAAACATTCGGGAAAAAATTTACATCGAGCTTGGAACGTGATTTTCAATGAAGCTGCGGGAATTTCGAGGACTTTCTTCCTTTCAATTGTCATTTGCAGGAATTCGATTTCTTTGTAAGCAATGATTGCTGCATTTTTTGAATAGACTCTAAGGTTAACGGGGAACAAGAGCAGAATTTTCTATTTCTTTGGATATGTTGACAGAAAAAAATGTTTTAATTATTTCAGAAGGGTCATCGAGTTGTTTAAATCACATTCAATTATCAAAGGAAATCAATTATTTTATGCGGAAAGTTTGGATAAAATAGAATAAATTCATTCAAATTGAATGCAATTGTCATCAGTTATATATTCACTCGAATCGAATATATTTTCATCAGCTTTATATTCACTCAAGTCATATACAACTCTCATTATCATTATATTCAATCAAGTTTATTATAATTCTCAGCAGCATTATATTCACTCAAATCGCATATAATTCTCATCAGTTTTATATTTACTCAAATTGAATATAATTCTCATCAGCTTTATATTCACTCGAATTGATTATAATTCTTATCAACTTTATATTTACTTCAATCGATTATAATTCCCATCAGCCTTATGTGATCTTTCACACAAGATGTTGTCCGTTCGATAGGTATTAAACTTGCAACAGACGGACTACAGATAGATTCAAGGTAGAGACGTGGGATATCTGCAAAAGTATCAACTTCAATTACATTGCCTCAGCGTTCTATGACTACGCATTTTTCGTATAATTTATCGAAATATCGACCATTATTTTTCTGAATTCATTTGTTGGATAGAAAACCTTTTCTTGAACTTCAAACAAACAACTCTTTTCTCCAAACACACGGTCGATGATTCAAAAATAAATTTCTTCGATATTGGATTAAAACGATATATTTTCGATCTATCAAAATTCAAAATATTACTCAAAAGTTTCGTACCGATCTGTCAAAAACATCGATGGTTTCATTCATAAACATTTTCTGACCATCGAGAAGGAGACAAACAGAAAAAGAGATCGAAATGAAGTGCTTAGATCATCTTGGTATGGGGCCGTCCATATATTACGTCAGCATGTTTTTGACCATTTTAGACTCCCTCCTCCCCCTTATCGTCAATCGTCATCAAACAAACCCCCCGCCCCCCTCGTTTGACATCATCTTTGATCCCTTTATTATTTCACAAACAAATAGAATTTTAATATAGTTTTACTGTTTTCTTATAAGATAGAGATGATGACGTGATCATTGCGAATTGACCCCCCTCTTTTCATCATAAAGCGTCATCATTCGCGAGACCCCCTCCTCCCCCCTGTATGATGACGTAGTATATGGACGGCCCCTATGTTTTAATTCTTTATAGGTCAAATCAAAATATTGTATCAAAAGATTTTTCAATGTCTGTCCTCAAGGCTATAGAAAAAGCTTCATTTTGGCTAACCTTTTTAGATCCAAAGCATCCCAAAATCCTTTTCGATTCCTTCGCATTTTTATAGCTACTTTTTTGCAAGTTATGGCAACAGAATATCTCGACCAATCGATCAAATCTAAAATCAACATGGACTTTGTTCCTCGTCCAAGGGTATTGTGACAACTCCTAAATTCCATTATTTAAAAATGTTCCCTTCCGGAAAAAAAATCTCATGTCTCTTTTCATTAAATGGAAAGTAAAAAAACAACTTTTAAAAGTTCAATTTGAAACTCTATTTGCAACGTCTCTCTAAAACCTTTAAATTGAAAAGGACTATTAATTTTAGTACAGCTGCAAGTTTCCTCTACCAATTTGATGAGACTCACACAGAAAGGACATTGGAAAGTTTATGCCTGGTAACTGCACCAATTGACAGTGCGACTGGACACAGCACTTGGGTAGAAAATACCAAAGTAAAAAAACAACTTTTCAATAATGCAAAAAATCGAGGAGGAAAATAAGTTCGAAACGAAATGAAACGTTTCCTTTTCAATGCCAGATAACTATGTCTCTGAGTTCTTTTATATTTTATTTTTATTTTTATTTTTTCATTTGTGTTGTTGTTGGTTGTTTACTTTGACAAAGTCTGGACAAAGCGATAAGAAATGCAAACAATAAAGGAACACTAAATGCGAGTTGTAGAAGAGAAAACATTGTGGAAATTACAATTCAATGTGAAAAACTTCGATACGATTGCGTTTGTTGACCAAATGAATGCTCTTGCATTATTGATGTTATGTCCTTAAGTTTCTCTATCGGTCGAAGGAACAGCAAAAGGTGTAAAAAGTTTTAAAGAAATTTTCTTGGAACAGTTTGAGGGTCACTGAACTTAAATAAACAATAATGGAAGCATATTTTTTGGAGGTTCTTTCTTTACAATTGAATGATCGTGTAAAATTATGCACTAACTAAAAAAAACCTTGCATACATTTAGGCTTTAACTGACCGAAGCTTTCATTTTTTCTTTTCTTCTAAATTATACATATGATCAAATAGAAAAATTTTCTTTATCAAAACAACCTTTTCAACATTAAATCCCTTCCTGGATATCATCACATATCAAAATTTACACCAAAACGAGACTGAATATATCCTTCAATTGCAGAGATATTCCCTTATTTCGGTATGCCTCTCGAGTTCAAGTGGAAATTCCTGTTCATCCACTCGACTTTATTGCGTCAAGTGTGCTCAACTTGAGCATACACAATGCTTAAGTACACCCCCAAAAAATCTTTGGAATAAAATTTTAGCAGCCAAACTTACACAAACGTTCACACACACAAAAATTAAAGAGATAAAAGAGAAAAATTAATGCCACTTGAGATTGGGTGGACGGCAAATGTATACGGCTGCTGGATTCCTTGGGTGCATTGATTGAAAAAGAAATTGCACTTAACATACGATTTAGTGTCAACGAGGTTGCTTTTCATGCAAGGAGATAATTTCAAGATAACATTCAAAGGAGACTTTTTCAAGTAATAGGACCATAAATGTCATAATTTCTTAAATCTGAAAAGAGTTGCTGCGCTTTTACGAAAGGTATACTACAGCTTTGGGGGATTAAAAAATTTTTTTTTGCAAAACAAGCTTAACAACAGGATTTTCTTCTTTTATAACAGCTTTAGGCTCATTCAAGAAATATTTTGGTGTAAAACCTAGGATTGCTATAAGACGAAAAGTGTAAAATCATTGCAGTCTTCTTTTGAGAAAATACCATTGATTAAAATAAACCTCAGCCTGTTGCCGTTTTAAGCTTGATTCATACCACAAGAGAAAAGATTTCAATTTACCACCTAAAAGTATGTACCTAAATAAGTATTAAATTTTATTTTGGTATTGAGAGTCTAGCCGTTCTTATGAATATTCGTGCATACGACATTGCCGCCAATCTATTTATATAAGGTTTAATTTATTTGAAATACACCCCAAGAACACACCCATTTAGATAAAGTTTTCTATTTAATCACTTTATGAAAAACAATCTTTTGCAACGCCCACCTTTTGAATTTTTAAAATATAATTGGATGCTTAAACATGAGCTCAGCTTCCAAATTTTAATAAAATTGCTCTAAAAAAATTTTTTCAAGCAATTTTCGGCACATTTTTGATAGACCCTAGTACTGGAGGTACCCTTAAAAATCTACGGATAAAGTTTTTTTAAAGGATGTCGACCACTGTAAAAGAAGCCTACATATATGCCGACTTGAGTTCAAGCCCTACTTGAATTTCAGGTGCAAACCGCGATTTTTGAAAATTTCCTTTTGCCACGCCCACTTTTCTAATTTTTGGAATTTACATTAAATTCCATTAAAAATATCCAAAGATTAAATTTCCTCAAAATATAGGTTTCAGAGAAGATTATGTGATTATCATGACAGACCGTACTACTGGATGTAAATACCTACCCTTAAAGCTACACCGATCAAGACCCTTTCTCGTACGTACCTAATCTTATCAATTCTTCAAGATTGTTCAAATCCTTTGATTTAAAAAAACAGCATACAGACAGACGTACGGAAAGACATAAAGACATATATGCAGACAAGCAGACAGCTTGACGGACGGAAATGACTAAATCGAATCTTCTGATGACACTGATCATTTCTATACATATTTTGTATATACTGCGTGTTACACACAACCACACAAACGCAAAATACCCCCGACACAGAGTGTGCCGGATTTAATGACTGTATGTATACATTCAGACATTAGATATCAGACGACCAGATACACAAATTCTCTCCCCAATCATGCTCCATTACTTCTCCCAGCAGATCAAATAAATCAATTGAAATTGAAAATATGAAGTCTCCTCTAAAAAATTGTGTCACTTATTTAAATAAGAGAGCTTAAACAGTTGAGAACCGCAAAAGAATGCAAATGATTCAGTCGTCGAAATGCTTTCGAAGCACGCACAACGCTTTGCCCAAATTGTATCGCAACGATGGAGCTTCGAAGCTTTATCGATCGTAAAACCAAGGTCATACAGTCATGTAGAATCTAAGGTAAGACATTGAAATTCAATTCAAATTAAAACAACAAAAAATTACTTTCAAATAACTAGCCAAAAACTGAGCGATCTGAAGAACTGGTAAATGCGCGTCCATTCGCTGAGATACCAGGCCTGAGTAAATTTGCGTTCATGTGTGCTTTTTTGCCTGGCGGTGAGAACGAATCTTAAGAGAATTCGAACTAAAGAGTCTCGTAAAAGCTTTAGTGTTGTTTTGTTTATGTTTGTTTGTTTGAGTTTTGTTTTTCAATAAATACAGGTCCATGTTTCGGAGGCACAATCAATGATATCACAAAATATATGCACCGGAAATTCGGTGATATTTATCGGTCGCCTGGATTTTTTGGAAATCCTGAAACGATTGTTTGTCTAAATCCTGACGATTATCCCATAATATTTCGGAACGAAGGCAAATGGCCACATCGCAGAGGATTCAATACAATAATATATTACCGTGAAGTTTATAGACGTGATTACTTCCAAGGGACGGAAGGGATTATATCAACGTGAGTACGTTCCGCCTAGAAGTCTTTTATATTGTTTTATTATTTATTATTTACTTTTTTATGTTAAGGTCATAGAAATGTAATTTAATTTACCCTTATCTTAAGTAACGGCGAAAAATGGTATAAAGGACGTACTTTGGTTAATCCTATTCTGATGCAGCCGAAGAATGCTATACTCTATCTGGATTTACTCGTGGACGTGAGTGATGACTTTCTACAGCGGTGAGTTGAGGCAGATTTATAAAAAAAAAAAACTAACCTTTTTTAATGGAAAATTTCTCTTCTCCAAAAACAAAAACACTACAGCATTCGTGAAATTCGGGATCCTAATAGCAATGAAATGCCCGATAATTTCGTTGAGGATATCAATCGACTGACTTTTGAATCAGTTGCCGCTGTGGCCCTGAACACCAAATTAGGACTTTTGCGGAGCAATGCCGAAACAGAAGAGTCCAAAATGCTAGGACGTATTCAAAGAGTTTTCGAATTGGCCTTCTATTTGGATATTTTACCCTCACTCTGGAAGTATATATCGACACCGAAGTTTAGGGAGCAAATGGAAGTTTTGGATCTTATAACGAACGTATGTAGAAAGCATATAAACGCTGCCGTGGATCGTATCGAACAGGATCACGATGGGAAACTAGCTACACAAGTGGATAAGGAAAAGAGCGTCCTGGAGAAATTGCTTCGAATTGACAGACGTCTTGCCGTTGTTATGGCATTAGATATGATGTTGGCTGGTGTTGATACGGTCAGTTATAAAAGTAGAAAGTTAGTTTGTTTATTGCTCATGTTGTTATCGTTCCCCTTATAGACAAGCACCTCATTGGTTGGCATTTTGCTCTGTATTGCTAAGCATCCGGAAAAGCAGCAGAAACTATTTGACGAGATCAAGACAATTCTGCCACACAAAAACTCTCGTCCAACGATGGAAAACATGCGTAATATACCGTATCTTCGCGCCTGCATCAAAGAAGGAATTCGACTCTATCCGATCATACCCGGAACCATGCGTCGTATGCCCTGTGACGTTGTCTTGAGTGGTTATCATGTACCGAAAGGCACTGAAATTGTTATTGCATCAAATATGCAATTAAGAAACGAAAAATATGTACCACGTGCAAATGAATTCCTGCCCGAACGTTGGCTGCGAAGCGAAGAAGGTGGCGATAGCTCTCTGGTGGGAAATATCGATAATCCGTTTCTGTATATCCCTTTCGGTTTTGGAGCTCGGAGTTGCGCTGGAAAACGGATTGTAAATATCGAAATGGAGATCGTTGTAGCGCGTTTAGTAAGGAATTTTAACATCGAGTTCAACTATTCAACGGAAAATGCCTTCGCACCGAAGTTTATCAATGTCCCAAACATTCCACTAAAATTTAAATTCGAAGAACGAGGGGCCTAGGATTTGGGTTAAGTTTAAGCATTTCATTCGACTTTATGTCTTTATGAACCATTTATGAAACGTATATTGTACTGAATAAAGGAGATTATTTCTATTTCTATAATGGGCTCAAATCTTAAATCTTATATGTGCAGTTAATGAATGCTAATTTAATTTTAAATAGTTCATTATAACTAAAAAAAAAAAAAAGTCTATTCCTGTATTCAAAACAAAGACAGTGAATATTTTCGAGCAACTACATATAATTTTCTAATTAAGGCTATAAGAGCGCCACGACCAAAAATATATTTTCTGCAGCCCATGATCTCCTTATGATCTCAGTGTTTCCTATTTAATAAAGTGACTAATATACCCATTATCCTTGGTCCCAGACAGGTTAGTCTACCCTGCTCCGCTGTTTCTTGCTTTGCTTTATCAAAGACTGGATCTTCATACAACATCTCCCATCTTCTTCTGGTTAATAATTAAAGTCTGCAATATATAATAAATCCCTTTATTCAAAGGTGGAACATAGGGCCGTTCTGCAGTTCAGTACAGTATGTAATTTACTTCCTCCTTTAATTTACAGTTGCTTCCGTGCTAACTGTCCTGAGACTTTTGAGTCTTTTTGTCCTCCGTATGCCTCTATGGGCTCTTCAGTACTCATTTAAACTATGCCTCTCCTATGTTTTGCTTGCAAACAATCTCTTCTGAGTGGTATAAACAGCTCTCTTTTTATCAGCTTTTTATTATTTTTTTAATTATTTCTATTTTAATCGTACACTTCTCAAGTGACGTCTTAATTAATACTTGTTGATGTTTACAAAGCACCGTGAGTAGTCAGTTTCTCGCGTAAACTAGGCAAAGCCTGACTGTGTTGCTTCAATAAAATCATCTGAATATATAAATTGCTTTATCAGCTTTTATATAAGTGTATTCATTTAATCGTACACTTCTAAGAAAAATCTTAATTAATGATTTCGTTGAATGTTTACAAAGCACCGTGAGTAGTCAGTTTCTCGCGAACAGGCAAAGCTGACTGTGTGCTCAATAAAATCAAACGAAATTAATTGCTGAAGCTTCGTATAGAGTGTATCAAAATAGAAACAAGAAAAATTGAAAATGATTTCGTTGAATTTTACTCGACAATATCGACTTTTTCAAGCAAATTATTGTACGATAATGCGTTGTTTGGCCTCAACTCAGGTTTTGGTCAATGTTAGTTCATTTCTTTTCTTTCCTTTTTTTTCGAATATTCTTTGTATCAAATTTTTATTTAATTTAAATTCAATGGAGATCTTAGGTTAAGATAAAGGTTTCATTTTGCTTTAATATTTCTTATAGTTTTCAGTTACTTCATAACAGATTTTTTCTTACATAAACGAAAAAAAAACCAGGTTCTTCATAAAAATTAAAATAGATTACGCTCTAACCCAGTTTTTGGGACCGATGTTAATATCTATTTAAATTCCTTTATTCCCTTCCTCGTTCACTCAGGCCGACACAGCCCAGATCAATTCAACACTTGATGAATGGGAAATAGCAAAGCCCTTTGAAAGTGTTCCACGCCCGAGCATGTTCCAATTTCTAAGGTCATTTTTGCCCGGAGGTAAGTAAATCAATCAATCAATCTCTAATCATTCATCAAAATCAATACTCTAAACTACTTATAAAATTCCATTCATCTGAAAGGTCGCTTCTATGGTAAACCCATAAATGCAATTTATAACCTCATGCGTGAGGAATACGGCGATATCTACATAACTCCAGGATTGTTTGGGAAAAATGATGTTCTCTTCACATACAATCCAGAGGATTTCAGAAAAGTTTTTCGCAGCGAAGGCACTTACCCGATAAGACATGGCTTTGACATAATCGGACACTATCGTGAGACTTATCGACCGGAGGTCTTCAAAGACGCCAAAGGATTAGTATCATCGTAATTTGCAAAAAAAAAAAAAAAAAAAAAAAAAAAAAAAAAAAAAGTGAAGCTATTTACTTAAAATGAATCCAATTTCAGCCATGGACCCGAATGGGCGAGCTTTCGGACAGTGGTTAATCCCGTTCTAATGAATCCGAAAACCTTCAAACTTTATACACCAAAACTAGATCGAATTGCGGATCAATTTGTAGAGCGCATCCGCGAAATTCGCAGTGCAGAAAATTTCGAGGTTCCGGAGAATTTCGATCAAGAGCTTAAATTTCTTAATCTGGAGGCCGTAGCCATAATCGCACTGGACACAAAATTGGGAATAATCGATCAAACTGTCTCAAATGAGGAAGTAAAAAATATGGTCAAGAATTTACATGCGTTTTTCGGACTGCTAAATGAATTAGAGATGAAACCATCACTCTGGAAAATTGTGGCAACGCCGACTTACAAGAAATTCATTTCAATTTTGGATAGCTTAACGAATTTATCAAAACACTTTGTCGAAGAGGCCAAAAAGCAATATCAAGCTAACGAAGCAAAGGGTATTACAAAACCCGAGTTCGACCAAAGTATTTTGGAGCGTCTAATTAAAATCAATCCTTCAATTGCAACGGTCATGGCAATGGACACAATAGTTGCAGGCGTCGATACGGTAAATAATAAAAAAAGGTATGCAAATTTAAAAAATAAAAATTTTATTTGATAGACAACAACCGCCTTGGTTAGCTGCCTCATCAACCTCGCCAAAAACCCCGAAAAACAACAAACACTGCGCGATGAAATTTTGGGAATATTACCAGAAAAAAAATCACCTTTAATTGCCGAGAAACTGATAAGTTTGCCATATCTACGATCCTGCATTAAAGAAAGCTTACGTTTGAATCCTGTCACGGTATCGAATCTTCGTACTACGGGTCAAGATGTTGCCTTGAGTGGCTATCGCATACCAAAAGATGTCGATGTTATTATGATTCACGATGTTCTCTTACGTGATGAGAAACATTACGTTAAGGCCAATGAATTTCTTCCAGAGCGCTGGCTACGAGACCATACAAGCAAAGATTCGAATGGTTGTCCTCTAAGAAGCAAAAATCCATTCGCGTTCCTACCGTTTGGCTTTGGACCAAGAATGTGCATTGGAAAGAGGATCGTTGACTTACAATTAGAGATATCCCTATCGAAGCTGGTGAGAAACTTTGAAATCGCATTCGATTATCCGACGGATGATTTATTTGAAGTAAACCTTTTATACCTCCCTGTGAAGCCGCTCAAGTTTAAATTTACAGATTTGAAGAAATAATAATTTTCTAGTTTTCTTCAAAACCAATAAGGTTATTTCTTAATGATTCTAATTATATAATGTAATTATAATAAATGGTATTCCTACCTACTTAGTAAATAAAATAGAAAACTTATACACTCGATTAAAAAACTTGCCTCATGGTCAAAAAAGCACAAAGCTTCTCTGGTATCCTCTTTGTGTATTTATTAAGCTTCATTGTCTATTCAATGCAAAAACAATTCACAAGGAAATTTAATTAAGGAACTAATATTCCTCTGAAATTTATATTCGAAGTAAGAGAGGCCAAAATTAAGAGAAACTTTCTCCTGCACCTAACAGAGCACTGCCTGCTCACCAAGCCCATGAGACGTATGGGCATATCCGAAATGGATGAAACCGAAACTGTCTGGAAGATGGTGAGACATCAGAATACATAACAAGAGAGGGTCCTGTATTAATCCACAGCAGAAGGCGGACTTGTCATGCAGAAACACTGGACAGGCAAGAACTATCCAGTCTATAGTTGGGAGGGATTCTGAGCTTCCTATTACGAATTGTAGCACTTAATCTTCTCCACTAAAACAGAAGGGCTTGGCAAAATAGTCCATATTGAATGCAGTGTCACAAGCGGCTACATGCGTCGACCCATTTCAAATAATAAAGAGAGCCTAAAACTGCGATTTAAGCTTAAATAATTTATTTAATTTTACTTTGGATCGGGTTAGCCACAATAAAGGAGATTACTTCAAAACCATTCCACGAAAATTATCTCAAGTAAAGTTGAAATAAAGTGATCGGATGATTCCCTGAATTTTTAATTATTTAAGATTTCATTTAAAAACCATCTCTGTAGACAAAGATCCCTAAATCGAAAACTACTAAAAGCATCTAGTAACTATAGATTTTATTATCACCAGAAGAATATGGGAGTGTGTGTGAAGATCTCTGGAAGCGTTATATGAAAGTCAAAACAGGAAATAGCGGAGCATGTTCTATGAAGATTAACGTGTCTAGGAGCAAGGGTAATGGATCCCTAAACGATTAGTCACCTTTTTCACCTTGGAAATACTGAGATTCAAAAGAAGTCTCAACTTACTCTAAGATAAGATGAGTTGCAGAAAAGATATTTTACGTCGTTTGTTTGTTTATTAGTTTGGTACCCCGAAAATATTCATTCACATAATTCTTTTGAATTTTAACCTTGAAATGGGTCAAGTTATCAGATAAGAAATTTAAAAATAGTAAAAAAGTTTATTCAGATAACATTCGTTAAAACTTTAAACGACATAAGCAGATTTGATTTGTTATTAGAGTCAAACAATCTGGTTGTAGATAGTATATCTATAAGTATCAACCAACTAAACAAATCAATCAATGACAAGAATATAAGTCCTCAAATACGTAGCCATTGTATAAGTAGTAGAAAGTTTCATCATCATTGATATAAAATTATGAGCTTTTGTGAAGAATAAGGATATGCGTATCTCTGGCTTATACTCGCCTTCCACAGAAGTGGATAGAAATTAATAACAACAAATACTTCGTCACAATGGTCACAGGCTTCAGAGAAGAAAATTGGAAAAAATTTTGTTAAATAAGTTCTTCTCTTTAAAGTTCAATTAGCAAAACTTTCAATCGATATCACATTTTTCCATGAATCAATTTCGTAACTGACCACAGCCAATACGAAGAAAAACAGATTTTCTAAAATAAAATGGCGTTAAATATCAAATGTCAGCATGACACCCGAATTTCCGCTACAAAGAACAAAGAGTAATATCACAAAAACAACAACGCCAACAACAACAATCAAAGCGGATAGAAGACGAAAGTGATTGTGTATGAAATTACTTCAACGGCCTAAACAAATTCAATTTGACAGCTGACAGCCGAAACAACAACAATAACAACAATTGGCAGCAAAATACAACAGCAACGAGGCCAGAAAAATAATAAACTTTTACGACTTTTTTACGACACGTCAACTCAACGAACGAGCCAAAGAACGAATGAATGACTTGACTCAACTCGCCTAGACAGACAGCCAGACGAGCGTCCAGACAAAGCCAGATCCGACCCAAACAGACCACACCGTGGCCGATTCAATTTAAGCCGAGTCACGTGTTCAAATGCGTTAAAGTTGCTACAAAAACATTATTGAGATTTTTCTTTTGTAATTTTTATTTTTGTGGTCTCGCTGTTTAGCAACAATAAATGACTAAAATAGGCTTAGGTCAGTTAAAGGAAGAACCGAACATGTGCCGTGTGTCTTGACGTCATTTTCATTTTTTGAACGTTTATTTATTTATATATTTTTTTTATTATTTTTTTTTCAAAACAAAATGCAATATTGACGCAAGAAGGACATCAGCAAGACATCCTCAAGGGCAAAATAACTTTTTTTTGCAGAGATTTTTCATCATAACTTCTATGTCTATCTCTTTCTTGCCAAAACAAACGTAAAAGCTGTCAAAAACAGACAGTCCCTAATACTATCAACTACCCTCAAAGTACAATGTGGATGGGTGCTGTCTGCGCCTGCAAATATGCAATAAAAATAAAAATAAATTTGTTCAAGGACAACGATATCTCGTACACGGCAGCACCATGGCATTCAGTTTGCATGACTTGCGTTTGGAAATTTATGAAAAAATTAAAAAAAAAAACTTTAAAAAAATTAACCACACAAACGAAAAAAGTTTTCCTTAAGTCTGACAGAAACATATGAGATCCTCGGTCTAAGGGCATTTCGACAAAAAAAAAAAAAAAAAGAACAAAAAGGCAGATGAGATCCTTCGACAACTTCGTTGATGTCGACACAAAACTGTCGTTTGCAGTTATTCGTAATACCAGCGATGAGTGAGCGATTCTTCTTTGTGCTTTAAACGCGTCCTTTTTTACAACCATACAAACACACACGCAAGCACGCACACTCAGGCACTCACAAACATACATAAACAGAAACCAAACACAAAAAAAGGAATATCTTTTCTTCCTATTAGACAAATGGGGTTGTCGCGCAAGGTCGACACACACCCGAAAGTGCCCTCCTTGAAAAGAAACGCTATTTTACGCTGCCGATATGCAATTTGTTATGTCCATCAGCACGATTTTGAGATGCGCATTCCATGCTACTCATATACACACACACATGCTGAACATATAGAACCAACCATTCATGCGTCCGTCTATCCATCTATCCATTCAGCCACTCATCCATCTAGAAGCTCATCGAAAGAGATAGCATCATTCTGCTGCGATGTGAACATTGCCAGCATCAACACAACAACAACAGTACCACCGAAAGGACGACGATGATATTCGCTCGTTTATCCTTTTTATTGCTTATGAGAATGTGCGCACATTAAACGCTTACAAACAAACCTCTTCCGATCCGACCGACGCGACGCGACGCAACGCAACCCTCAGAAAAGTGCAATTAAAGGTTTTCACCAGCAGTCTGAAAGTATTTCCTCCCATATTACCGTGCTGAAATATTCCTTTTTCTATCACCAGCGCCCACCATCAACCACCACCAAGAGGGCAGCAGCACCATCGGCAGCATCATCAGCACCAACAGCAACATCGATATCTACTACATTCACATACACATCAAGAGCTTTCGAATCGTTCCGTTCTTCTCCGTCGTCGTATTCCTATGGCTTAGCTTCACCTGCTTTTTCACAGTTGTGAATTATGTGGGAGAAAAAGTGTAAGCGTATGCGTAAAGCGTAATGCTATTCACATGTAGTTGTGAGCAAGAGCGCGCGTGTTTTTGAAAGCTATAAAAAAAGCAATTCATCATAGAAAATGGCGGAAGATGCTTTCCCAAGGATGTATGTCAGAATCGGTTTCAAAGTACAAGAGCGCAAGTCTCGATTCGACAGAATTATATATTTAGGTATATAAGAAGTGGTTGAGAGCTAGGGGAAGCTGGAAATTTCCTTAAAATTAGGAAATTTTTGAAGTTGCAACAAAAAAACTATTTTTTGAAACAAATATACAACAATCAAGTAAGGGTGTTATAGTCAGGCGAGCCTGACAATAAAATACCCGACACAGACATACGTGTTCAAATAATTTGTAATATCAAGAGGTGTTTAAGGCCATTAGTGGCCCCATATACCGACTTTTGTTGAATTTCTTTATGAAAACCACCCTTTTGCCACGCCCACTTTTCCAATTTTTTTGTTTTCTAATCGGAGGCCTTATATACGCTCAAATTCTAAGTTTCAGTGGAATATCTCAAAAAATCCGATTTTGGGGCAGTTTTGAGATTTTTGTGACAGACCCTAGTACTGGAGGTACCCTTTATAATGGACCGATCAAGGAAATTTTTTCTAAGGATTTTTATGGCTACAAAGGAAGCATAACTGCCAAATTTCGTTCAAGTCCCATTTGAAATTCGGGTGTAGAAGGCAATTTTCGAAAAACGCCCTTCGACCACGCCCACTTTTCCAATTTTTTGAAATTGAATAACTTGACTTCAAATATGTTCAACTATCAAATTTCATCAAAATATCTTGAAAAACTTCGATTTAAGAGCAGTTTTTGTGATTTTCGTAACAGACCCTAGTACTGCAGGTACCCCTAAAAATGGTCCGATCGGGTCCATACTCGAACTTGTCCTTACTCATGTGCTTGTGAGTACGCATATCAAATTTCATCAAGATAGCTCAACTCCTTCGATAAGAAAACTGTATACAAACAGACGGACAGACAGACGGACATGGCTAAATCGAATCTCCTGGCGACGCTGATCATTTCTATATATATTTTGTATAGTCTATCTCAACTGGTTCTGGGTGTTACAAACAACCACACAAACGCAATATACCCTCGACACAGAGTGTGTCGGGTATAAAAATACCTCTTTCCTTCGCCAAGGTGTCCCTCTCGATATGCGTTGCTTTTTTCTATTTTTTAAAATTTTGAGGCAATGCGATTAGGGTTCTAGGCACTGATGCCAGAATTTCAATGTCTCAAAACAAGGCCAAAATTCCCTGAGTCCTGAATAAATTCTATATACCAGCTAAAGTTTAAGTCTTTTTCGTTCTCGGAAGCAGCCTTCCTATGCCTTCAATGGATTTGTGTTTTGATAGGCATTAAATTAGGGTAGCTAAAAAATTTCAATCCAAAGATAAGGTCTAACAGGTAAGTATAGCCCATTCTATCAATCGACCATCATCGCCTCGTTTTTTTTTTCGCAGGAAAACCTTAATGATTGCAATGAATATTTTTTTATATTTTTTTTTATTTATTTTTTTTTTTTTGTGTAAATACGGATCGTGGCCACCGTGTTTATTATTGTTCTCTTTTTCGACCCTTGATATACATTCTATATTTTTGTGTTCATTTTACTTCGAGGTCCAAACATTTTTGTTATGAAACGTTTGTTTTAAGCAATCGAAAAATAAATCTTTTCTTAATTATAATTATTCTAAAGGTCAACAAACAACAAAATATAATTTTGATTAAGTCTTTTTTCTGGTTACCGAAATAGGAAAGCTGATGATTTGTTTTTTTAATAATTTCCTTAAATATCTAGAATCAACCTGTAGAACTTCAAAAGCTTTTACTCAAAGTCATGATCATAACCAGGTTTTTTTTTATTTCCTTAAATATTCCTCCCAGAACTCATCAAAACTGTCATTTTACATTTCATAATATCACTTCAACGTCTAATAAGGACAGCTTTCTTCCCTTTTGAAGAGGTTCTTAAAATTTCCAGGTGTTAACACAGACCTTAAGTGTAGTAAACTTTTCATTTAAAATTTTATGAGTCTGCGTACTTAAGGAAATTACTTACTTTGGCTGGAAAGTTACGTTGAAGGAAGCATAACAGACAAAAGAAATGAGAATATACACGCACCAAAAGCAACGACACTATCAAAAAAGATTTCATATCGTCACGTCGCGGAACATTAAGGACGAACAGAAATTACATGCAAGCAAAACAACAACAGTCACAAAAAGGAAAACAAAAACAAACACAGGAAAAAACATCTCGATTCCTTGCAGGACTATCATTGTGCACCCTCCTCGCAATTTGAGCATTGGATACACCCAAAATAGTGACAGTCATTCCCTTCGTCATTGGCAGCAGCGGCGGAGGCGGCGGCACAACAAAAGTGATGTCATAAAATTATGCTTAATGTTACTGAAATTGCTGTTTTTAAGAGATAAGTCCATAAAGTAAATTACAATGTAATTGAAAGTGCGGGTTCAATCTTCTTTCTTGATGCCTTTTCGGCTTTCTGCGTCATGTAACTTTACGCTGAGATAGTAACGAAGACGACGAAAATGATGATAAAAGCAACCGAGAGAGGAGAGAGAAAGTATTCGTGCGAGTGGGAAGAGTAAGGACTACATTGCTTAATGACAAAATGCGTCAAATGTGGCGTATGAATGAGTATATCGAACACACTATTGATCGGCCATTTGATGCCCCACTTGAGTATGTGATGGAAATATTGATGAAAAAATTTTAAATACCAACGAATATCTATAAAACGATAAGTAGACTTTTGACCGAAAATCCCATTAACCCAAATTCGATTTTTACGCATATCAAACACACTCGCTGAGCCGTTACCTCAGCCTCCAATAATCCAAAAAACAAAAAATAGGGGGTGAAAAATAAGCCCAACAAGTCTACAGGCCATAACGAAAGCTTATCAGAATTTTCCTGGAAGTTATCCAAGAGCATCACATGCACCAGGGGCACGAAAAGCACAATAGGCAGACGACCGACCGACCGAACGACCGAACCGGTCATGCAGACAGACGTACATCAATTTAACTGTCAAAAAAGTACATTCACCCGCAAGGAAAACAACAGACATGCGAACCGTTGTGAAAATAATACATCAAAAGCGGAATTCCCAACACCCGTCGCCATACGGAAGTGAGAAATTCCAGAAACTGTTTTTTTCAAGCCGAACGCTTAACCGCCGACGAATAGAAAAATATTTTAAATTCGGTGGTCTTTGAAATTTTATTAGACGTAATATCGAAAGGATTCAGTTATGATCCGAGAAGAATCATTTTCGATTCTCTTGCGTGGAAACCTTTAAGCTTATTAAGCTATGGAGCTTCAAACGAGATAAGGGTGATACAAATGTTACCATTATTCAAAAGAATTTTGGAGTTCTCTTCGGATCCTCCATAGTTAAAACAATAGCATGAAGGATGGCCTTAAAGGGAACCTATCAGAGGAAAGCCTAAATGATATGTAAAAAAAAAAAGCGCTGCAAGAAACTAGAGTAATATCTGGAGCAGTACACCCTCAAAACTGTTCGGCTTTAAGGTGCTTAAAACAAGGATCAATAGAACAAAAGAGAGATGAAGGGCATTAACGTCTGTGAAAGCAGAAATTTTTTTTTCTTTAAAGATAAAACCATCCATTTTTTAACGAAAAAAAAGGACCTCGGCAGAATACGGCCCAATGAAGTAAATGCCATCAAATATATAGGAAATAAAGAATATTATCGAGGGTAATATCAGGAAGAATTCGGATGATATTTTAATTACGAAGATCAAAGAAGGAGGACAGATCACGAAGAACTAGAAGAAGAAAAATAAGGAAAACTTAATTGCGTTTAGTTTCTGAAGCCATAAAAGGTGTCCCAAAACTACAAAGATGTCCTCAACAGCTTCTCCGGAGATGTATTTTCATTTTAAATCCATGAAAACCTTTAAACCCCTCTGTTCCCATTCAATTGTTCAGTAGGTACATGAAATGAGAAAAAGTACGAAGCTAAACGCTGATCCCTAGGAGTATCGCGCCAGCCATGATACAAGACTATTTAGGATAATAGGATGAAAAGAGTACCCGGTACTCCGAAAAACATTTTGCAGGGATGTGTCAAACTATCGAATTCGTCGGATTATAGAGTACTACCTAGGTAGGTAGGTAGGTTGAAGTGGCTACCACTTAGGCCGTTAATCGGCCCATTGTGATACCAAGGAGGTTTTCTTGTGTTTGTGTGAGTGTATGTCTTTTTATGTAGTGTGCCCCTAACATGTGATTTTTGAAAAACTAGTGCTAGGCTTGGAACATTACACTCCGTTTCGCCTGTGCCGGGAATCGAACCTCGGACCCTGGGATCAAGAGCATAGCACGCATCCCCTACGCTATCCCAGAGCCACGAGTACTACCTAAGACTCCCTATATTCCGGAATTTTAATAAAATAGTTGGTACTTTGAAATCCAACAATAACAGATCCAAGGCTGAGAATTTACATGTTACTGGTACTCTGACGTACAAATTTTGACAGATATCAATATCGAATCGATTTCCACGACACCCCCTGAATTATAGTCATGTTGCATGATAGGGGATGACTGATTAGCCAGGGGCCAAATTACTGAGGTCCTTTATATATTCATATAGCTACTTGTATATTTAAGGCCCCGATTTTAGCCTCATAACGAAAGAAACAATGAACATCCCTTTCCAAAAGGAAGTCCATAACTTTTATCTGCGTCTTTATGATTATCCTTTTTCTTTTATAAATTTTCAATTTCCGTTGACATATGCCCGCGATGCTATTCAGAAGAATCACGCAAGGACTACGACTCGAAAATGGCAAAACCATTTTTTATGACTTTTTTGTGGATGTTTTTGTTATTTGAATTTTACTATTATTACCGTTTGCTGCGCACGCTTTCGAGGATGACGTCTACTAAATGAATAAACCTATATTCTCGGTACAATCCGTACGTATGTGTGTTGGTATGTCGATGACTATAACGATAGCGGCGATGATGGCGATAATGATAATTTCGCCAGTTAGGTGAATGCGGGAGACATCGATGTTCGCTGGTTTCCTTTGATTCCATGGATTCGATTCGTACAGTGAGAGCCAGTGTGATGAAGCTCTAATATGAACGGGGAGTTGAGCTCTCGAAAATGTTTAGAGAACCGTATTGAAAAGGGCTGACATAATCGTAAAAGGTGTAAACGGTGCAAAATTTTTTGCTCGTTGTTCACTCAAGTGAGAAAATGGATTTGTTTTCATTTTTACGATTTGATTACAACGACTTTTTTACGACTACCGTGTGGATGGATGCGATGGATCGAATCGGGATTGGTTCGGTTTGGTTCAGTAATGTTGGTGGGTTTTTTCCTTTTTAACAAAGTATATTGTTTAGGGTATTGTGATTTTTTTTTTTTTTTTTTTTTTTTTTTTTTTGTTTCATTCATCGAAATGAATTTCAATGGGTTTTTACATAATTTTTATGAGATTGTTAAATGAGCTATTTTATTGGATTTTTGTGGTTTTATGGTTAGATTGGAAAGTTTAGATTTGATTTTGAGAGAAGTGAAATTTATGGGGAGAAATCGTTCATCATTTCATGATGAAACCAATATATAGATTGTATGTAAGATGGAAAGGGTCTGAGGGACATGTAGGACATAACTCTTGCCATAGCTCTTTTTAAACGCACATCAAAGTACCCCTTTGAATTGCTTCATTTTTTCTTTTGGTCAATGCTTCATCTTAATGAAAGATACCAATGCTATAGACTGAGCTATCCACCTCAGACTCAGAAGATATCATACGAATTATAAAACTTGTTGTGTGATAGAGCTATGGCTTTTTCTATAGAACTCTATCCGAATTAGATCCTTCAAATAACAACGTCTTCTGGGATGTCTCTTAAAAAAGATTTTCAGAAAATATCCACAAAACAATCCCATTTTATTTCATATAACACCCTTTGAAGCATTACGAAAACTCTCTGAATATTTTCCTTGATCCTAAGTACTCATTTCAATTCCAAAATACATTGCTGAAATCCTCTCATGTCCACCGAAATAGGTAATCCTTTTTACCTTTTCAAGTAAACACAACAAAATAAAATTCAATCTGTAATTTCTGGTTAGTACCATCCATAAAAATCGTCTGGCCACGTTGCAGAGAACCACGATGAGCGGAAAGAGAAAGAAACGAAAAACAGGAAAATGCAAGAAAATATTTTCATAGAATCTGAAGACAAAAGGTCTATTCGTGGTCGTCCTAAGACAGCTTGCAGTTTAGTCCATTATGAAAGTGAAAAGCCACAGACGAAAATGCATAAAATTTTAAAGTTATTGCAGAAGCATTCCACGAGGGAATTGCATGTGGTGTGCCGTTTAAAATTTCAAATGATGCTGAGATGAAAATTAATAAAATGAAAAACGAAACTGCTAATATCGACATAAAAGAATCTATCAGCAGT
This sequence comes from Chlorops oryzae, assembly GCA_020466095.1. Lineage (NCBI taxonomy): Eukaryota > Metazoa > Arthropoda > Insecta > Diptera > Chloropidae > Chlorops > Chlorops oryzae. The sequence goes on along the minus strand of CM035807.1, from coordinate 6,891,582 downwards.
AATAAATAAAGATCTAAGAAATATAAGAAAGTATATAAAATTATTAAAATGAAAAGCAATAAGTAAGAAAGTCAATTCGAACATGAGAAACTTTTTGCCGTTAAGAAAGTAGAACTAAAGCCGTTCTCAAAACTATTATCGTGTCATCAACATTATCATGAGTACCTATAATCGTAAAAGCGAGAACTCAAAGGATCCGTCCTCGTCGTAGTCGTCAGTAGCTGCCACGTCACTAAGCTCGTAAATTTTGCAAAGCAACACGCGGAAACTGTCAAATGAAAAGCTCTTCGAACTCCGCTTCTCACAGTTAGGTTTCTCAACTGAATTTTAACAGCATTCATTGCTATAAACTGTAATCTTTATGTTTTTATTACTACGAGGGATCGTCGGCTTAACGGATGTGTCAATTTTTACAACTGTCAAATTGACAGTTGACAGTTCAAGCTTCAGCGAGGCAGTGTGGAAGCATGCCTTGCTGCGGTTCGTGCTTTCATGAAGTCGCTTTGGTCCTTTGGGTCGTAAAATTCACTCCATACGAGAGTCGAGTGGAGAGAAAAGAGTGGAGGAGAGGAAGTGAAGCGGCAGCAATGCATACGTTTCTATTGTCATTATCATCGTTGTCATTGCTTCGATGGTTTGGGGATTGGTGTCCTTACTGGAATTTGATGTCGTCGAGTGTGCAACACTTCAATAAAATATTCCTCACAGGATAAACAATTAAATCGAGGTTAGGAATAGAACATAAAAAGAACACATAAAAATGCTATAAAGCTCAACTCGTCTCTTCCATTTCTGTGTCGAATAGAATTACGAAGATGTGACCATTTAGCATTTTGGGTGAGATAATGTCAGAGGACTTTTACGATCTCTTCAGATGAAATAAACATAGTTCAACAAATGCAATCAAATCAGTATGCTTTTGACTTTTATTTAAGGGTCTCGTCTCTAATGTCGTAAATATGAAAAGCTTTAGCTTATTTTCACTTAATGATATTGTAACAGTATGTTATTTATGCGGTCTTCTCTTCGCAGAGATCAAATGTTAATTTGAAGGACTTTATTGGGGCTTATGCTTTTGCAAATATAGTTCTATAATCCTGATTAATGAGCTTCCGGGGCATACTTGACACCTTGAAAAAGTATTTCAATGGTTATCATGAGGAGGTAAAGCTTGGTCCTGTTAAGTTTAAGATAAAGAAGAAATTTTCTTGTTAAAGCTCGGATCCCACTATCTGCGCAAATAGCATTATCTGCGGTAAGTTTTATCGGGCCAGATCGGCACAAATTTCGATTGTTTCAAATTTATTTTTTCCATCCAATTTATACTGTCTACATTAATGATCCCATAAAAATAGTTGGGTATTCAAATTGGGAATGTAAAAAGCTTCGGTCTTTATTTATTTGGATTTTATTTGCTGATGATATTGATTGTTTCTCGATCATTTATTGGTAGAACCCTGGATTTTGGGAGCTCTGACGATGCATAACTCTATACGGTCAATAAGTCAAGGAAAAAATGTACTCTTTGGGTAAGCAGTAATAATTATTTTTGGAAACTTCAAGAGACCAGGAGCGGAAACTGTTCTTCTCAACGTAAAACTCTTCTATTGAAGAAGCAAATTTTTTTATATATCCTTTTCCTAAAATAAAGGTCCAATTTAAGATGAACGAAAACTTTTTCCGTTACTTAGAAACATCTTAAAAAGACAACGGGCAAGAAAATTGATGCCAATTAACGTGCCCAAAAGATTGATCCACAATTCCTGCTGAATATTAAAATTAAGAAAAAATTCTCGTGGATTAAATGGCAGAGCAAGGAAAATGAAATAGGCACGCCAGCCAGAAAAAAGTAATGATAAAACATTCCAGAAATACCCGAACAGAAAACATAATAATCAGTAATACAACCTCCAAACCGCATCTTCCAAATCCATTTTCCTACCGCCCGCAACGCCCACTCGGTCTGTTATGATGATTCGCATGGCTACGCTGTGCTTTTAATGCCGATTTTAATAGGCCGCGAAATGACTTGCGAGGCAACGCATTAAAATTACCCATTATTATGGGATATTTGCTGTATCTTGCAGATACAGATACGCATTCCATTTTACCCATTACCACCATTGCCGTATCAGGCGATTTTCATATTCCTCCGTCATCCGTGAAGCCTGTAAGTAACGATGCTTTTGAAGGATACGCCGAAAAGCTTAAGAAATCCATTGCGTAACTTAACACGCTTCAGAGACACAGAGCTTCCTCCTTGCTCATTTACTTATTTTGTTTTTGTTTTAATTTTTTCTTCCTTCTTCGGTGCTTCTTTTTGTTTAAATGTTGTTGTTGCTGATGTCGTTGTTGTTGCTGTTGCTGCGGCTGCTTTATTGTTATCGGCTTCATGCAAAATGGTAGGTATTACGAATAAGGCGAAAGGATTAATATTAAAAACGTGTCCCCTGAGTCTGATTGCAAAATGAGTGATGTGCGTTGCCTCGGTGTGCCTAAAAGTATACTTAAAGAAATGGAACACCGAAGTTATTTGGCCTTGACAGCAAACGCGTTAAACAAAGTTCTTACTTTCATTCTTTCCTTTCGTTCCCTTCTCGTCCCTTCCCCACCAGATTGTTTTGGTTTCTTATACCTGAGCAAACGTTAGATAAGAGTACCGCTGTGGGCAATTTTCATGAAAAATGAGTTAATTAAGATACGCGCGTTAAGTTTATTTATATATCTATATAAGAATACGATGGACCAAAGAAGCCTTTTCATGTTGGCTAAAATTCGAAACCAAATCGATAAGACGTCGTAAAATTCAATAGCGTTATTTGTTGTTGTTATTATTAATGTTCTTTATGGTCATCTAATTGTCCAAGTTTTTCCAACTTTGGTAGAATTAAAATAACTTTTGCTTAAATTTCAATCGTTCTCTTCAAAAACGATAAGCGGTTAGCGTATACTTTTAGGCGCATTCAAATAGTATAATACTCGTCCTTTATTAAATCAAGTTAATAAAATTCTCGCGCTAAAGCAATAAAACTGTCAGAGAGATAACGCTGAGAGGAAATAGTGCAAACAGGTATTTATTTAGTTTTTTCTTTTTTTTACTTTTAATGCTGTAGGGTTTTAGGCGTTTCGAAAGAAAGTACCTTCACTGTACATTCAACTGACATTAGAGCGTGGAAATTAATTGCTTTTACTGTACTTGAAAATAATTATCAGTATTTAATGACTTAATAGTTGAAAAGGGTGTAAAATGGCGCTAAGGGTCGAATACTGCCGGCGCGGCTTGGGGACAATTTCAAATAAATATTAGTGGTTCTTTTGTGCGATGGCGATTTGAATGAATGAAGACGCTTATAAGTGGGAATTGAGATCAAAAAAGGCCATGAAAAGGCGTAACAAAGCCTCCTTTTTCTTAGGAAATTGCGGCCTTAGTACTTTTTGATAATAACAAAAAATCTATTTATATATGTATAGATAGCTAATTATTTTTGGAGCCTTAAAACCATTTACTGGAAAAAAATTTGATGCCACTTTTTTAATATATCATGCAGTAAAGTGTTAGTGAAAACATTGATATTAAGAAAATTGTTTCTATTCTTTTAACATATCATGGAGTAAAGGGTTAATAAACCTTTCTTAAGCCAAACCAGCTGAGTAGATTTTTAAATCAAATTCATTATATATGTAAGATACCCTTATAATATGTTGCGCACTAGAACAGAAGAAAGTAAATCGATACACTCTGTTTGCAGGGCCTCTGTTTTGCCAGGGGGGGAAATCACCTGGTGGGAACAAAGAAAATTTCCACTGCCAATTTCAACTTGATAACTGTTTTCTCCTCACTTTAACCCGAACAATACGCTTCGTCAAGAATAAGACAAACATAAAAAAAAGTAAATTCAGCAGCAGCCAAATCAACTTCAAGCGCCTTATTTTTTCCCGAAAGGATAATTTAAACGATCACACTGAAAATTCGTGTTTGTTTTCGAAAAATAGCAACTGATGCTTGTATTCTCATTGTTTATTCTGTGGAATTCTCATTTGGACTCTTTTCGAAAAGAAAGGAAAACACAAAAACGAAAAACCAAAGGGGGAAACCCGAAAAACAATAGAAAGGACAACTGCTCACATGTACGAAATCAAGGACCAAAGTAATTTGTTTCTCTAACAAATGTGAATGTCTGCCTTAAATGATGTCGTTCGTTGGTTCGCTGTGCTATGCTGAGCTGAGCTGTCGCCAAAGTTGACGCCATCAACCATCGTTGTCCCCATCGTTGTCGTGATCCTTCATTTAAACCAAGAGTAAATTCGAATAAAGCAAAACAGACCAAGCACAATAGCAAGAAACTGTTTTCGAGCAAACGAAACTAAGACAAAAAATTCAACAAAAAAAAATTATGCGAAGTCAACTCAAAACGGAAAAGTGCTGACGAACATGAGGGATTGCTATCTTCGTACTTCATTTACAATCCATGCCCAGCAGTAGCGGCGAATCGACTAAGCACACTAATGCCTAAAAGCTCTAAATGAGCGGAAAGTGTAATGCGTTATTCTTTCTTGTTTTTTTTTTTTTTTTTAACTTTTTTGGCAGGAGGTTTTCGGAATTCTCATAGTTTTCCCTTTACCGCAGCACAAGGAATTTTCTTATATAAAAATTTCAATTTCTCGAATGCCTCGAGCGGCGGGCATAAACATAATGTGGTCTTCTAAGATCCAAACGAGGCAGGACAGAGCGGCGAAAAAAAAGGAAGCAACCATTGTCGAATTTTTGGGCTGTAAGCCTTCAGTTCGAATGAAGGCACGAATAAATGAACAAATGAATGAAACTCTTTAGATAAGAAAAGTTTCATTTTCTAGTTGATGTCACAGTCACAGAATTCTTGGGCCTTCACTTTTCACATCCCACAGCTCGAGCTTGCGTAGATATCTATGTATGTATTTGCTGTGCACGCGTTATTTGACATTAGATTATTTTCGTGACAAATTACTTCAAATTATTCAAATAAACAACAACTACAACAACGAAACATTAGCACAGAAAAGAAAAAGCCAAAATCACCCTTCATGCGGGTCTATAAAGGCCAAGCCTGATATAAATACTCATCTCACTATATAAGGGGGAGCGTTAATCTGCTTTCCTGCCTGCAAGGTGTTCTGTGGAATAAAGGGCTGTATCTCTTTGATTTTTGTACTTTATTTTTTTATCACGATAAAGTCATGACTCTTAGAGCATCTGCGAAATATTTGAGCTTCTCATTAAACTTTCATTTAAATGAGACATAAATTGCTGGGAAGATTTTTTCGCAGTATCTTTTTCAAACTTTTTCCGCTCGTTCCCTAATTACACTAGTTTGCAAGTTATTATTTTTGATTTTCTCGGGAGATCTCAATGCACTTTTGTTATGAATTTTTAGCCATTTTAGGGGAGTATTAAAGCTTTTTTGAACAGAAATCGACAATGCATTATTCAATTTTAACAAATTATCCCTTAATGCATCATTCGATTTTAACAAATTATCCCTTAATTTAAAGAAAATTAATCCCTATTAAGACTTTTTCTTATATAGTTTGAAGATCGGTTAAAAAAAATATTCTGTAGACCTTTAAGCTATAAAAAAACATCGGCCTCAAAGAAAGTTTTTTTCATTTTTTGTTTAAAGTTGATTCCATGCCCAAAAAAAAAAGATATAAGTTAAAGAAAATAAATGCCTTTAAGACCTTTTCCGCGCATAGTTTTAAGATCGGTCAAGGATTTCATTTTTTCTCTCATCGGCAAATAAAAAATCGATCACAAAGAGATAAATTCTTTTTGCATTTCTTATTTAAAGCTGGTTCCTTACCAACATTCAGAAGCAAAATGAATAAAGATCTAATGCGAAAAAACGCTGTAAGCTAGTGTATTCGCATAAGAAGCCTCAGCATAGAAATGATACGAAGTTTTGTACATTTTCATATATGTAAATATTAACAAAAATAAGCTTGTCGCAGTTTTTTCAAACCTATTAACTTTTTAAGAAAGTCTGGCAATAATTACCAACAAGGCTGTTATGCTGAGTGCGATTGTAGGACTTCAAGAGCTCGTTTGAGCTGAGTTAAGGAAACTTTTCTCATGGTATGGAGGAGATATTACTATATGACATACTACAGTGTTTCCCAAACTGTATTGGGTGGAACTTGAAGGTTCAAGGAAACTCTGCAAGCAAATCGAATTGTCTTCATGTACCTAAAAAATTCAACATTTCTTAGTCTTTTAATTTGTGATCCTAAACCGAATACGAGGGCGAAAAAAATTTTGGCAGCCCTGGCTGAAAAGTTCTTCCAAAAATATTTCTTCTGAGTTCAAACTATTAAGTAACATCTTATTCATTCAAAGAAAGCGAAGAAAATGTTATCAGACGCAACAATATTCACTTTTAACCCTTTAGCGCATTAGGTAAAAATTTTCCCCCAAAATACCTTTAACAATTTATAGCAATGTTGTAAAAAGTTAGTCCTATAAATGGTTTACTTTATGTCGGAAAAATTTAACCCTTGAGCGTTTGAAGGGTAAAGGGACTAACAATAAGGACATTGGTTTTATTAACTCTTTACTGCATGAAATATTAAATAATGGGAGTGGGGATTTTGTTTTTCGCAGTAAATAGTTTTATAAACCCTTTACTACTTGAAATATTATCAATGTGGAAGTAAAAATGTTTCGTGTAAATGGTTTTATTAACCCTTTACTTCATGAAATATAATATAGGGGGAAGGATAATTTTTAACAGTAAATTGTTTTATTAACTCATTACTGGTTACATACAAAAAATAACAAAAACAATTTTTTACGGTTAATGGTTTTATTAACCCTTTACTGCGTGAAATATTTAATAATGGGGGCACAATTTTTTCGCAGTAAATAGTTTAATTAAGGCTTCATTATGCATATATCGCTTATATATATAATTTACATTACATAAATTATATATCGGTTTCCATCAACAAATTTCCTGTTTTCTTTTTTTGTTTGGTCTTTTCTGTAAGAAACCCTATATTTGTTCGTATGGATAAGGGGTTAAAAATTTCAATAAACATCGACCTCAAAATTTAATAACGAAAAAAAAATTTCTTAAAATTGTCGCTTCATAAAATGAAAAACTTCGAGCTTTATATATCCCTGTAAGCCCATAAAAACCTGGTTCAAATCTCGAAAAATTAAATATAAAAAAAAATGAGCGCCGAAAAACTTTCTCAATTTCGCAACAAAATTATAATTAAAACTCATGCGGAAATTTCATTTCACTTCACACCGAAACGCAAGCCTCACTGTGAGCCATCGAAGCGCTGAGCTCTCGCATGCAAACGGCCGGGTGGGACTAAACACCAAACGAAAACTGCATAATTTCAAATTTTCCGGCAAACTAGATTCATTTCCGCTTTTCCAGCTGGTGAAGGTAAAAATGAGAAATAACGATGAAAATAATCAAAAAAAGAAAACCATAAACAAGAAAAAACAAGAATGGAATACGCTCAACGAATTCGTTGCCTTAACTTCTGCTGAGCAGGTGCATGTGAGGAGGATATGTGAAGCGAAGCTCATCGGTGAATGTCGCAAACTCATTTTAACAAGTCGGAAAAACTTTTCTCACACATAAAACGAAAAAGGAAGAATAAAAAATATAGGAAAATAACTAGACATGAAAAATTCTAAACCATATCAACATCGAACAGAAGCGGCAACACTGTGCTCAAAATTATTTCACTACGAATCGCTTAGGCATAAGGCATAAGCTCGCAGCACAAACACCTGCGCGCTTTCGACTTCAACTTATACGAGTACCTAGTACCTACATCTAAAAATTAATAACAAAAAAATATATATATATAAAAAATTAAAAAGAACAGTATGAGAGGGAAAAAGGAAAATGAAAATTTTGGAAACTTTTCCCACTGCAGGTAAGCTGTCAAAATTGATTCCACTCAACCCGAGACCGCCGCGGCGCACGTAAAGTGAACCTTTTTCCTTTTTCTATTTTTGCTCATTCTTTCACTCATTTTAGTTATTTTGTTTTTCCTTCTTCTTTTTTCTTTTTTTTATATTTTTTTTCTCTATTTTTGATTTGCTCCCATTGTGTTTTTGATTTTAATTTTTGCAGTTGAAAAAACCGCAACGAAAAAGTTTCAGTTAGCCTGGCTTTTACCCAAATCAGGTTTCGAAAAGTTTATGACGACTATTGTTGCCAGCGAAAACAGCAATATAGCGAAGGCAGCAAGACGAAACAATGTAAAACGGATGAAAAAAAAATATAAAAAGAAAAGAAAAACGAAACGAAGGGTTTTCAGAATAGCCAAGAAGGGAGCTAGAACAAAATAATGATCACAATTCATAGTACTCGTAGGTCTGCTCTGACGTCTGCACGACGAGAAATTTCGCCTAATTAAAGTTTTCAACTTTTCGTGATGTTCCCTCCGCATTGGCAATAAACATTTTGAGTTATGCAAAGTTTTCGGGAAATTTTAATTGATTTCAAAAATGAAGATAGTTTTTTTTCACTTTTTGCTCATTTGTTTTTTTAGGATGTATGTAGGTACCATAAGCGTCATTTTCAGCTGAATTGATCTTTTACTGCTAACCTTTTTTTTTTAATTTTTCTGACAATTATGAAGTTTACACAAATGTTTTTTTTTTTATCAAAAAGTTTCTCTCATAAAGTCAATCAGATTATACAAAAAAAAAAAAAAAAGTCAAAACAAAATTGTTGCAATTTTTCGATGCCTTAACTTGCCTGTCAAGACTCTACAAAGTTTCTAAGAAGCTTCTTAGATATTGCAATTTCGCTTAATGAAGCAAAGAAAATATTCCCTTAAAGCCAATTAAACTGTCGATCAAAGGCAAAATACAGCAACAAAGAAGAATAAGTCATTATCCTTATTGGGAAAGAAAGTTCGTTAATTAGATGTAAAATACAGCGCAGACAACAGTAGGAAAGTAAAGATGGAACACTAAACTTTGAGGGAATTTTGGTATGAAGGAATTGAGAATTGGTGAGGTAATAAATAATTCGATGGGTTAATTAGCGATCTAAAGTATTTAATTTCGCTTTAAAGAGTAGGTATCACTATTCTGTTACTGGTACTTGGTAAGTTCTTCCGAAGAACGATGTAAATTGTTAGAAAAGAAGATCATGCATTGAAGAGAAGCGACTCTGTTTTTCTCTAGAGCAAAAGAAAATTACCATTTCAATCTAACTCTGTGGGAACTAACTTCATTAATGAACTCTCTGATCTTAAATAGATCACACAAAAGAGTTTGCTGTCCTTTACTCCTTCTTCAGCTTCAAGTATACATAAGCTTTGTTTTTCGAATAATACATCGCTGTTTTCTGAAAATTTACAGAATTTGTTTGTGGGCTTCTAAGAGCTTTGGTACTTCACAAGAAGTATACAAGGCCTGAGAGTTTTTTGATTCGGTCTTCGCGATTTGTCAGAGAAAAGTCAGGTTGAGGAATTGGTAAACAAAGAGACGTATACAGCCCTATTCTAAAGGAATATTCCCGGGAGTTTTTTACCTAGAAATTTTTCTCGGAGAAAAACAGGAAGTATTCGTTATTTAAAGAAAGAAAGTTATGACCATTTGGTTAAAAATGTTACAAGTTCCTGCTCCCTTTATATCTGCTTTACCAGTGTGTTTAGAATGGGAGATTTTTTTTTTTAATTCCCAGGGAATTCAGCCTCTATAACGAACGCCTCTAAAACTAATTTTTTCCGATCCCTTGAATTTCGTTATAGACAGTTTCGACTGTATTTAGAATCGGGCTGACAAAGTCGAACTCGGACTAAAAGTAGCAATATTTCCCACGCCTTCTCGCGACTGTAAGCCAAAAAAATATTGATTTTTGTGCAAGAGAAACCTAAGTCCTAAGTTTTGTATTCATTTTTCTATTAAGAAATAATAATTTTGGCAATCGAAAAAATTCCTTTTTGAGAATCGACGTGGTCCAAGGGGTGAGATTCTTAATTATAAACTCGTAGCTGTGTTCAAAATCAATCGCATCACCCTTCCTTTTTCAGGAATTGGGAAAGTAAAAATGTTCGATTGCCAAGACTTACTATTTCCTAATAAGAATTTTGGACTCTATGCCCGGAAAAATGAACACTTTACTTCGAATAACAAATAGCAATGGAGAAAAATATATTTAAAATTGGTTGGTAAATGCCCAACGTGGAATAGGTTATAGTATTCAATATACATATATCCCTTCCATAATGAGAGTACATATTTTCTTTACATTTTCAAATAATTCCTTTATTTTCCATTGTTTCCAAAATAACAAAGAATAAACTCAATTTCATGAGTTTTCTGGAGCACAACACTCCTCCTTCGGCCCATCCTTACAGCAGCAACTACAACAACAACAATTATCGCCGCATTTTGTGGCAATGCATTGGCAGTCTGAATATAAAATTTTAAAAATATTTCAATTAACTGAATATTCTGTAAATCGAAATGATCCTCTCTACTCACTTTTATCGCAGTTCTTGCAACTCATTTTCTTCGTGTTTTAGTTTTTATGCTATTCAATTTGCAGGAATGTTGGAATACCTTTCAAAGACTGATGACTTTTTCAATCCAGCTCACTCAATTTTATACAAAAAACAACCTGATTGCACTTGTCTCCAAAGCTCTAAAATAAAGTTCGACCAAAGACACAACCCAACAGAATCACCGTGTGCACTGATAAGAAGATCATTGGCATCACTCATACCTTCACGCGCTGCGTTCAAGAATTATCGCTTGGAAACTTATTTCAACTGCGTAATATATGCGTGTGCAAAAAGCGATAAAAATTGTAAACGATTTAATAATTATTGGCGATAAACAAAAAAAGAGAGACACTGCACACGGCTTTGATGATGATTCCGGAAAAATCGCAAACGGAAATTGCACACGGAATGATATGAATTGAAAGTAGGGTGCAAAAAGGAAAAATAATTTTGGCAACAACGAATCTTTTGCGCTCTATCTGAGTTTTTGAAAGCACATTTTTTACGCCAGTCATTAACATATTATGCCTCAAATTAAAGAAAATTATTCCTTCTAATAGTTTTCCTTCGATAGTTTGAAGATGAGTTAAGAAAATAAGATCCTGCAGAGCCTTAAATCTTAAAAAATCTTTTAGAGAAAATTCATGAAATTGTTCCCTTCAACCGCTTCTAAAAAATCTATCACAATATGATATAATAATTTTTTTCATTTTTATTCAAAAGATGGTTCTTTACCCAACAAAATGAGATATTCGTTTTCAAAATCTGTGGGGAAATGGCAAAGTATTAATTGTATAAGTTGGGCAGTAAAAGCACTATAAGCAACAAAAATTAAAATTCCAAGCTTCAAAGTATGCAACGTATTTTTGTGATAATGCTTAATTTTGTGATTTCCCTCTTAACCAGATCGATGGTTACAAGCGCTGTCTTAACAGAAATGCCTCTTTTTTCTACATTTGCATGATATGAAAATATGATATCAATGCAATAAATCAATTTTGTTTTATTATAAAAATTATTGAGCAATCGATACTGGAAATTCCGCTTCAGATCGTCTAAAGATGAAGGATGGGGAAATATTGATAGCCTTTTGAAGAAATAATTTTAAATTATTAAATGTGCGGGCAAAGCTTTTCATTCTATCACTGATTCAAAACTCTACAAAAGATTTTTCTTAAAAATGAATCTGGGAAAAAATTCAGGTCTAGTTTAAAACTAAAATCGAGTATAATAATGAAAGGAAATTGTCCGAGGGTCGGAAAATGTCTTGGTGTTGGGCGCCAACAAATAAGACGATAAGACAAAAACCTAGAAATAGCTATAAAGAAAAATTAAATGTGACATAAAAAAGGACTTAAATTCACATGTTATACATATATGTATATATAAACGGGCATTTCCACACGGACGTGACACTTATATGAGCAATATTATGTTCCGAGTTCAAGAATGCGGTTGGTAGTACTCATGCGGACATTATTATACATATCACAATTTCTATGTAGATCCGAAAGTCGATCAGATAAAGGTATTTATACCTACGGAAGCGACACTACTTTCTCCGGAAATGCTCATATATTAAGCATATCGTTTTGAGATAGTCAGTTTTCAGCCTAATGTGAGGCATAGGTGTTCCGTTCTGTGATTATAATTAGGAGACTATTGGATTTGCATTTGACTCTGTTGAAGGACCTCTGCTACTTTCATTGTCTGCTCATCTTAAAAAGAAAGAAAAAATACCCTTCCGAAGCTGCTTGCAACTTCACTCAAAACTAACCACAATATCACATCAATCTGTTTAATCAATTTCAGGCATGTCTCAAATTCTACATACTACATTAATATGCCCCAAAGGACTATGGCTCAATTTCAATACCGATATTATTGTACATATATATTTATTTTCCATAAGGTCCGAACTTAAATGTAAAATTAGGCTTGAATTTTCCAATTAAAAAAGCACTCATACTAATAAATGTAAAATATAGAAGAAGAAAAAAAGTTTAGTACAAAACAAACAAAAAAAAAACCAAAAATAGTCTGCGTTTAATTAAAGCAACAAAGGCACAATGCTGAAAGCACAACAGAACAAAACGGAACAATATGTAACACAACAAAAGCGGCAATACAGCAACATGTTTGTCAGGCGTCCTTCCTTCCGTCCGCTGGCGCGCCGGTCTGTCCATCTAACAGCACGTACGTATGTATAACTGCATGTATTTATGTATAGCTCTGTCCATCTATGTATGTATATGCATCTGATGCTTATATCCACTGCACATTCATCTACTCCAATCCACTCGGTGCTGCTCTACTCTGCTCTACGCTGCTCTGTTCTATTCTATTCTATTATATGGCATGAAACAAGACCGGACTTGGTTTTTCATCGCCTGCAGGCAACAATGCAAATGGCTCTGATTTCACAATGGCGCCGGAACAAAACGAGACGAGTCGAGCTGCGACGGGACGAGACAAGACGAGAAGCGACGCGACGGGAAGAGTCAGAACGAGTGAATTGTTTAGTATTATTTTGAAATTCAGCTAAACAAAATTCTCTATTACAGTGGCAGAGTGCAATTTTATGGCAGGGATGCTAACACAGCCGTGGGCTGAAATTCTTACAATTAACACACAATAGCATACATAACATGAAAAAAATAATATTTATATGAAATAAAAATAAAAATAAAATGAGTTACCTCTTCCGAACTAGTATTCCAATTAACGCAACTGATAAATCGTACACACATGCATTTTTACATGAATTAGCGTGTGTGTGTGTGCATTACATGCTTTTGTTTGAAAGAACTCTCTAAGAGTCTTCGGTTTCAGCAACTAAAAACAACAACAACAAAATAAAGAGAAAAAGACAGAGCTTATCTTTCAGCCTCAGATGAAATTAAACAGGCACAAGTGCCTGAAGAACGGGAGGAATCAGTTCCTTCAAGTTAACAACGTATCCTTAAGACATTACTTTGCTAATTTCCATATTCTCGAATGATTTGTTACCCTCGTCATGCTCATGCCCCCCGTCAAAACTGAAATTGAACGACCCGTAAATGACAAACACACCGTTAAGAGTAAAATAAAATAAAAGTTAAATAAAATGAAACAAAAAAAAAAGTTCCTCAGAATGTAACAAAACAAAAAAAAAATGTCTACGTTTCCGCTTCCGCTACTCACGTTCGAAGTTATTCGCCATTGCAGCAGGTCTTCCGCTGGTATGAGTGCGAAACGTTAATGTGTTTGTTTTTGTGTTTGCTTTTGCGTATAAACATATGTATGTGTGTGTGTGTGTTGTGTTTGAGTGCATGGCGCGCAAGTGTTTAATTTAAATTTTAATTTCGATCTTAATCTCTTAATGCAAAATGAAATTGCCCTACACTGGTGGCATGCTTGGATGCTTTATGTCTTCCTTTTTTTTTAATGAATTTTCAAGCTAAAAAAAAAAAAGTTTTCTAACGGTTGAAGGAAAAAAAAACTAAATTATTCTCGTGTAAACGCATAGATATTTATGACAGAGTCCCGCGAAGCCTTGTAAAGAGAAACTTCTTCATTTGAATTCTACTTGAAATTGAATCCTTTACACTTTTACTCGTTTACAAATTATTATTTTGGAATTTCTCTGGAGATCTCAATGCATTCTATCATTAAGAAGATAAAAACTTTGCCATTTATTTGAGAAAAAGTCTTAAAAGAGTTAATTTTCTTTTATTTCAGGCATAACTTGTTCAAGTCGGATAATGCATTGTCGAGTCCTTTGCGAAAAAAATGCACACCCCGTCATATTTATTATTTTGTTTTTTCATATTTATAAGGCCAAATTCTATAAGAAAAGTGTATTGAGAATAACCTGAAAAAAAATTCTGCAACCTAGTGTTTTTTGTAGAAAGAATCTATTCTATGTACACAGTGGCGATGGATTGATTCTGTACTCGAAATTGATCATCTAGTTCTTAAAATTGTTGTATCAATGAAAGAAGATGCACTCACTTGTGGACAGATTGAAGGCCAAAGAAATCAAGAGATGTTATGCGATATCTTGAAAAAGTATTCGATTCTTTGATGATGTATCGATTTTAGAGAAGCCGATAATGAACGTTATCTATTTAATATTAGCGATTCGAGAGTAGTAGTATAAATCCTTCTATTTATAGTTATCAGATTATTTAAAAACGAATCAGCTCTCAAGTTGATCGCTTTTGATCAAATTCCGGAAAGTGTTATAAAGGTTTTGCCCAGACAAATCGATTTTAGATTAATCGATTATTTTGAAAATTAATCGATTTTCGATAGTATCGGTCTAAGATAAAATAATTTCTCTAAATTTCGATTTTGTAGAAGCCTATGTGGATAACATCTATATCATCTATTAAGAGGTCGTCTTTGAGTCGAAAAATTATGAAATCAAGACACAAAAGGCTAGGAGTGAGACTGAGCTTTAATCTCGGATAGGTTTTTTTTTTTAAGATACTCTCAAAGAAATAGAGCTAAAGAGTTCTTGAGAGAAATGAACTGATGGTGCTTTCCAATCATCGCCAAAATAATTCCGATTACAAAATCAATGAATATCACTCAGGATTTTCCAAACAAATAATCAAATCAAACAGATAATCAGATATACAATAAGGACAAACTTCAATGAGCTTCCGAGTGAAAATTCCTCCCATATGTCCTTTTTCCTATAATTTTCTTATAATAGCAAATGCCCTCCCATTTCGAGTCGTGTAACTTGCTTTTAAACAGTTTTTTATTAACACCAAAAATAGCCTGATCACTGTGCGTGCAGTGTGGTGTTAACGACACTATTGAGAGTCATTTTTGACAAAGAAAGAAGAGAGAGAGAGGAAAAAGCCCAAAACGAAACGAAACGAAAATCGTTAAACTTTTCTTTATTTTGGGAAAATTGTTTTCGTTAAATTGAAATTGTCGCGCGAATAAAAATTTGCATATTTTAGCATTGATTTTAAGCCATCAGGAAGGCGATACGGTTGCTGGCGAGGGCACAGCAACAACAACAACAAATAAACGTAGTGTGACCCAAGAGATTTTCTCAACTCCGCCTCTTTGATAAAGAGTCTTCTTTTCTTTTCATGCCATCGCGAGCGTGTAATTATTTTTCGATACGAGCCTGTTGAAAATTCGACTTAACACCGATACGATTTGAATTATATTTTATGAATTGCCGAGAAACTTCGCTCTCATTTGGGGAATTGAAACATTCGGAAGAAGCGAAAGGCATTTCGAGCTCTAGACGAGTCCTTAAAGTGTCGCAAAATTTGCAATTTAAAATGTTTTTTTTTTTTTGTTTTTTCTATCAATCCAAGATTTATTCTATTTTGTTTTTATATCAGAAACTTCCAAGAGATATAATCATTTATTTTGACCTTTTTGGCCTTCGTGGTGATGATGTTCCGGTCCATGTTTGTGCTCTGGATGACATTGTACATCTTTGCAATAACATTTGCAATTCTCCGAACAAGTGCATTTCTCACAACATTTCTCTGCAGTGCATTGGCAGCCTTTTGGTTTTATTTTAAAGCAAATAAGAAATTTTTAGAAAATTATTTACAAATGCAAAGATTGACTTACTCGTCCCACAACCCTTGCACGGCATCTTTCCGAAATATTTTTTCGACTAAATTATTCAACAAATGAAGATCTGCTAAAGTAAACTCTGGACCTTTTGAGCATTCAAGTGCTCCAGTTCTTCTTTCTTTCCAACTGATTCAAAAACAATGAATCTTGTTCTTTTTATAGTCCAAAATGTTCGCCTTTTGGCAGAGGTCTTAACTGCATTTTTAACTTTGTGGTTCAAAAAGTCGAAAGATAATATTTATTTTCGTGAGATAAATTATAATTATCGTCTTGCCAAAAAACAATTCTTAATCCACCGAAAATTTGATGAAGCTTTTTTTAAAATATTCCTTATCGGATTTTTTTAAGTATAATTTTATCCATATAAACATGCAAATAAGATAAAATAATTCAGATATCTTGGAGAACATTGACAGAAGAGCACTATATGTGATGAAGTATTAATAAAAGAGACGACGTCCATAAAGCAAACAGATATTTTCTATAAAGTTTATTCATAATAATAGGCTCATCATGATAGACGCATCAGTAAGATAGACAGAAGCTACTGGACAAACAATGTACCTAGAGGTTTAAAATGAGTTCATTACGTTAAAGATTTGTTATTATTTTTGTTTAGCTAAATGAGGACCTTAAAAAGAGAAACGAAAACAAGGAATAATGATGTTACTAAGACGACTTAAAACAAAAGAAATAAAAAAGTCCCAAGCAAGAGTCCAGATCAGCTGACACTAGATCGATGCCTGACACATAGGTAGGTTAGGTGAATGTGGCTGCAACCATAAGGCTGACATACGTAGGTCTCATGGTCCCTTTGTGATGCAACGAAAAATGGTAAACCAAAGAGAAAAAGAGAAAAACTACACAACATCTACGATCTGAGCTGGTAGTCCAACCCAGGGCCTCTTACTTTGTATATTCGGCATCTCAGCCAACTACGGCTCAGAGGCCGTAATGCCTGACACATAATATCAAAAATATATAGGCTATTCAAAAAGTCTTCTAATATCCCTTTCAATTTACCCCTAGCTAAAATTATTATTTTGCACGGCACATGAGATTTTGTTCTTCTTGTTTTCCATTCATTTTAAATATAATCCGAAAAGAATATAAGATTTCCGCTGGTTGAAGGTGTCTTAAAATCTTTTCCACAGCTTTTAGATTTTGAGGCAATAAACACAATAAAAAGGTGTCCAAAATAATGATTTTGGCACGTAGAACTGTTGCCAGATTTCCGTATTAGCATACATACCTCTGTGAACATCCCAATAGAGATTTTTATTAGAGGACCTAGCACCTATTAATCTATTTGTACAGAAGCTCTATAAAACATATCATAGATTGAACGACAAACTTTAAGTCTGAGTTCTACCTCAACAAGTTGCTCTTTGTTTCCTTATGGTACCAGAAAGTAATTATTGTATAAACTCATTATATGTACTTAATAGCAACAGAATTAGTTGAATTTTATTCCACATTGTACATGTAGGTAAATAGTAACAAGATAAAGTTCAATTTCGAGAGGCACATCATATCAACAAAACCGAGAAAAAATTCAGAAAAAAAGGCGTAAAAACTGAGAATTTTAACACCAAATCAATCTCCCTAAGAGATAACGACCGCTTGCACTGAAACTTCGATCGATTGCTTTATGCGAGCTTACAAAATGATAAAGATGAGAAGAGCAAAGAGAGAGAGAGAGAGAGAGAGAGAGAGAGAGAGAGAGAGAGAGCAAAAAATAAAAGCAATAATAATAAAAATAGTAAGCTTTTCCATTAAAAACTGAGACCGTTTACTCTACCGAGTGCAAAACTTAAGTGCACCCGTCCACAGAGTTCTCGAAACGCTCTGCAAGCAAAGTATCGCGGAAATAATCGCCTGCACACGGCATAAAAAATAAATCGCCTTCAAAACAAAACAAAATGTGAGTTGAAAAGCGGAAATTTTGCGCACGGTGCGTATGAAAGAACTGCTCGCTTTGAAATTGTATAAAAGATGCAAATGCGAAGACTGAGGCCGAAGTATCAAAGTCAAAATCATTACAACGTGAACAACTACAAAAGCAAGATGCCCTGCAAATGTTGTGAAAAAAGTGAGTGATTTTCCTAATCCAGTTAAAGGTTAAATATTGTTTGAGTTTTTTTTTTTTCCTTTAGATTGCAAATGCCCATCTCAAAAATGCGGTGACAATTGCGGCTGCGATCAAAATTGCAAGTGTCCTTGCAAAAGCGGCACAAAGGCCGACTGCTGTAAGAAGTGAAGAGAATGCAAACAAGGAAATTGAATCGCATTCGAAATATTTGGGAATGTTCTTTACGAATCAATAAAATAAATAATGAAAAGAACACAATTTTGCTAAGTTCTACCACAATTGCCTAAAATTATGCAATATTGAATGTTACAAAAACATCCCTGCAGTCAATGCAAGTAAAATTGACCCCCTTGTCCGGTGCAATAAGACGAAAGAACTCTACAGTTCGATTTTCTCTAACATAGTATCCGTATGAGCGGGGATTTGAGCTAGAAGACTTCGGATTTCTTGGCGCTCATACCATCCACAGAGGCACGGCAAACCTACACATGTCATTTTCTTTTGACGTTATTGTAATTGGCCCCGTTGCCTCTACGGCATCACTAATTCCAGGGTCAGCGAGGACATCTCTCGCATATAGAGGAGACCTCTCGCATATAAAGGACACCTTTCGCATATACGTTCATACACAGTGTCAACAGAAGATTGTATTGCCAGGGGCATAGTTGGTTACTACTGCTGGTAACAAGGACACCAGTACAGGAGTGCTTCTAGCACTAGTAATATTTACTACATGGTTATTTCAATTCAGTACTGAACTCATCGACTGCATAAGCACATTTCGGATGTATTTATGTGCCTTGGAAAAATTCTCGAAAAGAGCTATGAGCCATGAAAGTAAAAGAAGAATCTTGCCATTTCTACTAATTCCTCTTTAGTCAAGTTCGTTTAGTCGTTCGTTCCCGTTCGTTAGGCATATCGTTCAGACGTATTTTGTTGATGTTGTAGCTGCTATAAGCACCCATAAGAACCTCAAAATACGACAATAAGTCGAAATAATAAAAATAGCCCATTGATTTATTTACGAGCCTCAGTGCTTGAAAAGTGTCCTGTACAGTTTCGTGCGGCTCTGCATCTGCATCTTTTCATATGGATTATTCGGTTGATGTCGACGTTGAAGTCTTGTTGCAGGACTTTTTCGGCCCGTCGCCGTCGTTATCGCCGTCGCCATGGTGGTGGACGTCGTTGCATCTCAAACTTGATATGTTGGATGTTAGCTGCAGCATAAGGTTCCTATTTCTTGTAGTCCATCGTCATGTTTTTCGTGCTATTTTTTTTCGTTCACTTTTCCGTTCTTTTTTCTTTCGGTTTCATGCATCTTTTACGAAGATTCGTGATGGACACTGATGACATGGCTGCCATTGCAGTTTCTGTTAAAGTCATTTATGTGGCCATCTTTCGTATCCGATGTCTGCTGCATGTGACGAATTTCCTTTCTCGACTGTTTTTTGCTAAACATGAAAAGCATAAATCCTTTCGTGATGGAATGGCTGAACGTATTGGAAGCTTCTTTGTCCTTTTTCGTTTGTGTGCTCTTTTTATTTTTTGCTCTCTGACTAGCTCTTTTTTGATGTCCTTCCTTTCTTCTGTCCAACAATGTCTGATGTTGTCAGTTTTCTTTCTAAATGATGACCGTTAGCATTGATAATGAACGGAGTTCTCAGATTTCGATTTAATGAATAATTCATTTGAATACATATCTCTACAGCAAGGCAAGGCTGAAGAACTTACGTTATATGACATTTTCTCTCACACTGAGAGCTTAAAACTTATCACAGATTTTATTGAAAAGAAAAGGTTATACTTATAAGTATTTTTCCAAAAAAGCCAGAAAGTGGCACGAAAACGGGGATATCCTGAAAAAACAATTATATATTTTTTCATTTTTTGTGAACAAATTTTTCTCAGTCTAAAATTAAAAAAAAAAAAAAATTCTTCGATTCCTTGTTGTATTAGCTATAAGTCGCCATTTGTCGTATCTTACTATCCTAATTAGTTTTTTAGACATAAAATTTTGAAAAGGCGCTTACTAAGAAGGATTTTTCAAGGAAACTGGGCAATAGAAGCCTTAGAATCGGTTTCTACAGAGACTATATGTAGTAACTGTTGTGAGTCTCTCCCAAACTCACATGTGGTCACCTTAAACCGAAAGCAAAAGGCAGTGACCTGCATTTATGAATTTCTACTTCAAGGTGATTCCATGCTACTCAAAAGCACTGTCCAGCGTAAATTGCTGACAAATGCAAACATGCAGTTCGGCCGCTGGTAACAACAACAACACCGGCACAGTATAAGCACGATTGACCAACATCAGCACTAGCACAGCGAATGCACAATTGCAATCCGATCGCTGGCAACAACAAAAACAACTCCACTAAGTGAACGGAAGTAAAGGCAACAACAACAGTATGGCATTGTTGGTACAATTGCAGGTGAAGGGCGCGGTCAAGATTATGCAATATGTTCGGGAAGAATCGACGACGATCGCGGATCATGGGAATATTCAATATTGCAAGATCAGCAATATTGATCTATATAAACGGAGCTTCAACGACTGGAAGAGGACTTCTGCGAGCGTACTCACCAAAGGGCCACGACGGAGAAGTTAATAGAGTAGTCATTAAATAATAACGGCAAAACTTGTATTAAATTTGAATTAAATAAAAGGATAATTAATTGAAATCCTTTGTATTCCTTTTATTTGTTTAAAGGACCCCGTTATATCCTACGGTGTACTTGCCTGACGTGCGTACCTACCCAAGTGCCACGGCGTTAGGCAATTGCACCGTAGAATATAACATAACTATCCAAAAATCAACAAAACTTTACAATCTCTTTTAAAGGGCCACAGACGGCTATACGCTCTGATGAAGAAGGACATCAAGGAATTTTCTGAACAAGAAAGCAACATTTTCATCTGTCAACAAAGCTTAAATACCTATCCGCCAACACCTTTGACGAAAAAAAGCAACAACAAAAACCAAAAACCGTCTCTCTCAATGCAAATTAAAAGTCCATTTGAGCTGCTAAACAATTGCGTTACCTTGGTGAATACTTCGCAGCATACATGACTATTAACTATCATAGTCATCATCATCGGCGAAGGTACCCGACGACAACGAAATAAACAGAAAGTAATTTCCATTGTCACGTGGCAGTAATTACCGGTGTTTTCAAAGCCACCTATTAAAATCAACAGCGGAGACGTGAACAAAACAGTGGGAGTAACAAGGAAAAAAACCAAAGTTGAAGCTGGACAAAAAAGAGGCGAGAACAAAAGGACAATAGGAGCAGAATAGCAGAACAACAGTACATCCCGCTACATATATCCTGCTACTTCAAAGCGTGGCATGCAAACTGTTTCAATTCATTGAATTTTAACGACGCACCAGCCGACGAGGAGGAAGCTATGGACGAAATCGGGGACGTGGTCGAGGACAATGACGAGGACGAGAGCGGGGATGCTGCGTTGTCGCGAAATGCAATTCAATGCAACAAAAACAAACACAGCAGGACATCAGCTATGAAAACGCAGATACCAGACTACGATGCCGATTCTGAGTCAGATTCCGATTTCGATTCCGATTCAGCCCGTCTCAGCTTTCGGCTTTTGAATTTGAATCACTCCAGTTCGGTTTGGTTCGGTTCGGTGCGAAATTATTATATTTTGTCTATACGTATAGAGAATATCCCTGAGCTCTGACTGTTGCATTGCGATAATGATATCGTAGGCGGTGGCATGGCGGGTCTGCTTGTCATGCTGCCACCGCCGGATGCTGAACGAAGGTAGCGGATATCCGCCACCACAGTTATAAAGCGACAAAAGCGCTTCGGTTATGCGGCGATGATGACATTACTATGGGTCTGAACTGTCTACGTTTGCAGGTCGTGCTTACGGTGCGTTCGTGCTTGCGACGCTTGTCGTTTGCGTTATCGCATGCCAAATGCTTCACAATATTCGAATTTCGAATCGCGGTGACTTTACGTATCGAGTCGAGGTGAAAGGACTTCACTTTATGCGAGCCACAATCAAATTGCGGTCTGACTGAAGTTCTGCTTGCGATGTGCGTACGTTTGTAGTCGCGAATGTCCTCGAAAGTGTGTGCGGGTGGGCGCCTCGATTTTAATGTCGATGCCACGGAGTGAAAAATTCTCCGAAGCCAAATGAATGTAAATTACAATTTACATTTTTCTTCTTTCTTATATTTGCTTCAGCATTTTCAACAAATAAATATTTCCAACGAAAAGTGTAATGCGTTTTTGATTAATTCAATTTAGAAAAAACAAGTAAGGGTGTTATAGTCAAGCGAGCCTGACAATAAAATACCCGACACAGACACACATATTTAAATAATTTTTGATCCACGCCCAAAAAACAGGACCACTGCGTAAGAATATTCAAGAGGTTTTTAAGGCCAGTAGGGGCCCCACATACCGACTTTTTTTTAAATTTTTTTATGAAAACCACCCCTTTATCACGCCCACTTTTTCATTTTTTTTTTTTTTGCAATTCTAATCGGAGGCTTAGATATACACTCAAATTCTAAGTTTCATTGAAATATTTCGAAAAAGTCCGATTTTGAGGGAGTTTTGGGATTTTTGTGACAGACCCTAGTACTGGAGGTACCCCTTAATAATAAACCGATTAAAGAAATTTTTCGGAAGGATGTTAATGACTACAAAGGAAGCATAAGTGCCAAATTTTGTTCAAGTCCCATTTGAATTTCGGGTGTAGGAGACAATTTTAGAAAACCGCCCTTCTGCCACGCCCACTTTTAAAATTTTTGGAAATCATATTACTAAATGATCAAAACAAATTATAAAATATCTTGAAAAACTCTGGTTTAAGAGCAGTTTTTGCGATTTTCATAACAGACCCTAGTACTGGAGGTACCCCTAAAAATGGTCCGATCAGGTCCATTCTCGAACTTGTTCTTACTCATGTACCTGTGAGTACGCATACCAAATTTTGTCGAGATATCTCAACTCCTTCGATAAGAAAACTTTATACAAACAGACGGACAGACAGACGGACATGGCTAAATCGAATCTCCTGGTGACGCTGATCATTTCTATATATATTATGATTGATTGGTTAAAACCAAGCATATACTCGACACAGTGTGTCGGGTATAAAAAAAGATGTGGGAAATTTATATTTTGACGTAGTAAAATATCTCAAAAAATTAAGAAATAAATATGTAAGATACAAAATATTTTCAAAAACAGTTAAAATGTATAACAAAAATATTTAAAAAATTATTTTAAAAAACATTTAAAAATATTTAAAAAATAAAAAAGATGTGAAAAAATATTTTAAAAATTTTAAAAAACATCTTATATTAAAAAAAAATTATTGTGAAAAGTAATCAAAAAATATAAGAAATATTTCAAAAATTTACAGCTTCATCAGCCCAAAATGGAGGCACTCCGCTGCTTTGACAATTATTATAAAAATGAATTTTCTAATCCGAAATTTTACTAAAAAAAAAAATCTAGTTTAAAAAATATTTAAAATCGTTTCTCCTTCATTAAAGGACATCAAGCCAGGATCTTTTTCGCCATTTTGTTTATTTACTATTGCAGCGTTGGTTGCGTTTTCTACACGTTGAAACGTTTAATTTCGTGTGTATGTTTCGCATGCGTTCGTGTGTGAGTGATTTCGTCTACTTGCGTGCATGTGTTGGTGTTTCGTTTTCGTTTTGCAATTTCATTAAATTCCAACATCCGCCATAAATCTTTCTTCTCTCTTCTTTCACTTCGTTTGTTTTTTTTTTTTCGTTTAATTTTTTTATTTCTTCCACTCGACTTCTTTGGTCGTCGCTGTGGCAGTTGCTACAATACGCAGCTGCCAAAGAACACAATGCAACCGCAACCAGAGTGGAAAAGCTTGGGAGTTGGTTGCTCTAAGCGCTGTTTTACGAAAGGTGCCCGAGATGATGGGAGCATGGGAGCAGCTGAATGTCAACAACGAAAAGTAAAATAAAATACAAAAAATAAACGCAGAAAGAAAAGAAATTACATTTGGAATGACAGCCGAAATGAAAACCAGGCCAGAAAGCAAACGGAAAGGTCCGTAAACAAAGAAAAAGCGAAGTCTTTTTGCTCCCAGTCGTGGGCAATTAAGATGGGAATTTCCAGTCAAAATTAAACTCATTATATAAATAGGCGTCTAAATGTTAGAAAATAACCGTTTAAATATCAAAACCTCACACTTCTGAAAGCTAAAATTATTAAAACAAGACTGTACTGATAAAACTAATTACACTAGTTTACAACATTTTTTCTCAGGACATATCAATACACTTTTCTTATGAATTTTGGCATTCTAAATAAGAAAAATATATTTCAAAAAAATTTTATGGAATTTTTGGTGTTAAGAAATCCAATGTCCCTGGCAAAAGTGCCTGCGAAACTCCAAACTATTTAATTATTTGTATGCTAGTGTTACTCGTTACGGTAAAGAGATAGTAAGCAACGTCGATAGATGATCATAGCCACGTATTCCTGATTGAATAGCCCTATCGACAGGCTCGAATGCTTTAGATTTTTTAGTATGGACAACAAGTTTCCCTATATTGAATGAGAAAAAAGTTAAGGTAACTTTTAATAAAAAGTTCGACGAATGTGCGTTAAATCAGATAAGTCGATAGCAATGATAGTATCTTATCTAATCTACTCCTCTCATAGGACCGATACTGGGCAAAAAAGGTTTGGTAACAACCTGAACTTTTTGACTTTTGGGAGAAAGCCTAGACTATGGTTGTAGTCTAAAGAAAAAAGAACCAACCATGCCATATAAAGAATTTTTATAATAAAGAATTAAAATACAGAGCGAGATTCGAAATATTTCCGGGATATTTTTCCTAGCGAGTTTCAATAAAAGTCCCCTATTCTAAACTAACAGGGAATTTAATAAAAAGGGAGCAAAAAATTCGAAATTGCCTTTTCCTTAACATGGTTCGATAAAATTTATGTGGATATGAACTGTTTGGGATCCTGTGGGCCTCTTTACCTGGACCCACTTCTTGAAAGTACTGATTTACGGCTGTGAAGAATTCAAAAGTCAATAATTCAAAACATCCTCGAAAGATATATAGCTTCGGCTTAAGTATATCGAAAAATCGATTATAAAAAAAAAAATTTTACGAAAATTAAAACTCGTTTTTATTGGCTGATCCCGAAAAGTTTGCTACACTACAGTCGAATGGAGTCTTTCAATCCGCTAAAGACAAAATATTCATTTCTAAAAGGCACCAGGCGAAGAATTCTAAAAAAAGGACATTTTTCAGGCAGTCTATATTGCTCATACCTAGTAAAATACTCTACCTTAATATCCTTATTTCGGTTGCATTTCATTAAATTTGTAATTGAAGACTAAATTTTATTTATGTTTTAACTGAAGTTATAATTATTTCTACTCATTTCTAAAACCACAAGACGCATTAATAATTTCTTTAAGTAGTGTCTATACCCAAAAATGGAGCAATCTGGCAACGCTTTCTTATAGAAAAATATTTCTGGAGCAATCATTTGTGACACTCGGGTAGGCATGAAAATTCCCCACACCTTCTTTAAATAGTGACCAAACGGTATAAAATAGAAAAAGGAATTTCCCCCGTTATTACCGATGGTTACATCGTCACTTCAATTGTATTCTCCTTAATATCCTTGTGGAAAGCAAGCAGCATTCCAAAT
Source organism: Chlorops oryzae (assembly GCA_020466095.1). NCBI lineage: Eukaryota > Metazoa > Arthropoda > Insecta > Diptera > Chloropidae > Chlorops > Chlorops oryzae. The sequence continues at coordinate 6,865,673 of CM035807.1, read as the reverse complement.
GAGCCCACAAGGTATCGTAAAGCAATCAACAAACGAAGCAAGAATTGCTTTCATGGTTACATTTCGCATATATAATTATACATAGCAGCGAGATATTGCGAATAATGAGAAATACTAAAGTCCCGGGCAATGAGCACTTCAAATTATGCCAAGAGGTAGAAATTTTCTTACGAATTGATAACCAATTATTTTGTCGAAAGTACCTAGTATATAAATAAATATATACCTATATAAGACATTCGAGAAGAAAATGCCGAAAAGACTAACGATAGAAAATTCTAATTAGGAAGGCGCAAAAAAGGCGCTAGCCAAAATGACTATTCGACTAACCGCAAATGTCTTTCACAATAGCTTCAGAGAGTTCTCTCCTACCCGACTTACTCTTGCCCATTGCTTGAAACTTAATGTGCTTCATGATAAATGAATTGAGGCTGTTTAATTACTCCCCAAACTGTCGTATAGGCATACTCAAATGTTATTTGCAACCAATATGGCCGGGCGTCATTTCCCTCTCCACTGATTCATTGGTAATACGTATGTATGTATGTGTGTATGTATTTACGAGACGCTGGGCATCGCTTGGTTCGGAACTTACCGTTAACGTACCTACATAATAACCACTGTCTCCGACATTACTCTTATATGTCCTTGATCGTATGTTCGTTGGCCCATAACACTAACACGCACACAAACACACTCACACACACCCCATACAAATATGCCAGCACATAAAGCTGCTAAGAGCCTAAAAGTACACATTGAAAGCTATAAGAAATGTAACTCAATTTGGTAATGCTCCCCTGATGATTTCATCTGTAACATGTTTAAGCTTGGTTAGTTTTCGAGTACCACAGAAATGAAGGAAACCATATCCATTTTACAGACATACACACCAAGATCTCTGGAACATACGTTTTAGGTTTTGGTCATTTCAAATAACATTTTATAGGATTGGTCAAACAAAGTAGAGCGACACTGAGTGGACATTTTAAATGTAAAATTGAGTATGAACATTCAAACCTTTTTTTGTTGTTTTTCTCAAAAGTTCCATCTCTTGTAGGGATGAATAATTAATACTATGAATGAATGTATATACGTTTATAAATGCATTCAAGTGATATGATATTCAAATGAAAACTCCGTTAAAATATTAAAATCGATAGCGGAATTTTATAGCAATCTCTAGGCAAAAGGAGGCACATTTCAAGCTCTATTATTTCTAGAAATAAAAAGCCTTTTTTAAGGGACTACAGGCAGCTATCAGAGTCCTTGAGGAGATTTAGTGGTAATACATACAACATTAGTAACGATTTCCTCGTATGAAATTCTTTTTCTTTGGTCCTAGATCAAGACTTCTACACACCGATTCTAGCTCAATTTCACCCCTATTCGACCAAGCGACAAAACAGAGGATTTTGTAGAGTCTCTTGATGGTTAAGCTAGTCAAATGGTCCGCATACATATATTTCAATCGCACCATGGGTCCTTAATAGGTACTTGCCGAGAAAGCTAGAATCCGAGTTGACACCACACCAATAAGTAGGTACTTTTAAATGTGATATTCCCTAGCATTATAAAATTTCCAGTAAGAAGTTCATTAAAAAAATTATTGCTGTAAGACAAAAAGGTTTTTTTTTTTTTGCAAGAAAGAAGATTTATAACTTATAATATCGACTCTTCGCCACAAACTTTTTCCCCAAAAAGGGCTCAATTTTAGTAGTCTTCTGTTTTCCAAAACAGGTTATGAAATTGTTTGATCGTACAGTACTTCGTTACATTGGGAAAGGAAAATTCAGAACTATTCAGAACTCCTCCAAAAATCAGAAGAAGTTGTCAATAATTAATGATACACATTAGTCATAAGTAAGCGCTCACCATACTTATAAACCGACTTATAAAGAGCATTATTGATCACTAGTCATGGACCAAAGGATACCGATGTCTAACATGACATAAAAAGGGAGATTAGGAGTACACAATCCGAGACTATACTTCTGCGATAGGATTAAGTTTATAAGTGGACCATTGCTTCACATAGGAGAACAAGTCAAGAAAGTAGGTCCAGCAGGGGACTTCTGAAAAAATTCTATTAGAAAAAAAACACAGCAAACCGTCCAATCCTCTCGAACGATTTACATTCCAGTTGAAATTCTCCCCAGGGAAAAATGGAAGACAAAAAATTGCGACAATAATTCTCGCACACTTCGAAGCGACGACATGTTGTCTATCAAAAACCAATAAATCAGCGAAAAAGCTGCTTGAAAAAGACCATAGACGATGGTAGAAAGCTATAATTTTGTTGCAGGAGAAAAACAGCGCTGCGAAAAAAAGAAAAAAATTATAAAGAAAGAATAAAACTGCAGACGTAATGCCGTTTAGCAATTTACGTAAAAACTTTACGAAATCACGTACTCCCTGTCAATTCAGACAAAATGCGAAAAATATGAACCAAAGTTGAATGCAAAGGAATAAAGAAGATTGGGCAGGAAGCTATACAAAAAAAAAACCGAGAAGTCGGAGTGGAAGAATTCTGAGTAGGAGACATAAGTCGTACTTTTTTCTTTTAAGAAAGAAAATTCTTATAGGAAATTGTGGCATTCCGACTAACGAGCGTGTTCATGATTCGACACATCGGATTAATTGCAATGAAAACGAAGGATCGGAGTTTCGGCAACGAAATTATTTAAGGATGCCAATGAACGAAAAGAAATGGTTATCGTTGTAGGGATTTATTGGTAAATCACTTATTGGAGCAATAATGGAGTCACAGCGATGAAGATTGTCGAATGAGAAAGCAGAAAACTGGTGTGAAAGCTGGAAGCGAAGGTAGAAAAATGGCAACGAAAGGCACGATCTCTAGGCTTAGATACCATTTTGAAAGATTTTCTCGATTTTTGAAGAACTTTTAAGGACTTGCTTGTAACAAGAGAGCACTCCCAATGCTTACAACTAGAGCACAGTTGCAAGTTTAGGGGTGTCTCCTTTCAATGAAGGCAAATTCTGGTTTTTGCGGAGATTCAGTTGAGGAAAATCTTTTGGGAATCTTCTCGGAGACTTAGTTTTCGTTTAAGGATGATTTCAAAATCAAATTTAAGGAAATTTCGACCTTATTGTATTTCAGTCCTAAAAGAAAATATTTGAAAAAAATATGTATACAAGCTTGAGCGTTTTACCCGCGCAGCTTTAAACCAGCTTTTACATAATCCGTACAGCTCCATAATACCCTTCTGAAGATGTGTATAAATAGGCATGTGTTGAAGAAATAAACGGATATACTTACTTCAAATATGAACATACCTATGTACCTTTAAGACTCAATTAAAAGTTTGTCACCACGCTGTTCAAAATAACAGGACTTTTATGATGGAGCTGACAGAGCAAGCAGTTTTTTTTTTTCAAATTCATATTGGGAAAGCCGATAAAGATGCAACTATGTGTAATTAACGGTGTACCTAACTCATATCTTCATTCCACAAATCCACAATATTACGAGACTCATCTTCCATTGAAAAAAATCCATTTGCGCCATTTATACCCAAAATTTAAGGCAAAATTTGGTTCAATATGAATGAAAACTATCGAGGCTATCGGGGTGACTCTACTATCGAAAATGATAGCTATCGAGAAGCGATGGTAGGACGAAAGTAATAGATATTTTGCCCCAACATCTCTTAACAATGAAATATTTCAATATATACATGCCCACTTTTGGATGGTCTATTTAAATATTTACAGTCGAGTACAGGGCAGTGTCGAACTATCGAATTTGTTGGATTATATAGTACTGCCACATACCCCCTATAGTCCGAAATTTTTTATATAGGACTTATTTTTAATTCGACAATGACAGATCCAATGAAAAGATTCTATTTGTTATATCCTGAAGTAAAATTTTTTATAGATACTTTTCAATATCGAATCGATTTACGTGACACCGCCGGAATAATTACGTTGGATTACAGGGGGTGTCGAATTTTCCAGTGCCGGGTTACCAGGGTTTACTCTATAATCGCCTCTTATTTACTCAGTCCTTACATATAAACCACCTCACCAAAAAGACCACTTTAATTTTAAAGCTCTTAAGGTACTTTAACCCCCAAAAACTCTCTCACCTTATTCCTTGCTTGTAGTACAGAAATCAAATTAAGCTTCCCTACCCAGCGTGTTTAATGCTCGCTTTCACATAACTTTTACGCTTTTTCTCACCACATTTGTCTAATATTTGGCCAATAAATTGTCAAGCATTTCATGCATAAACATTTGTTATGCAACAAATTCGTAAACGAGTAAGTTTGTCTGTTCAATTTTCTACTTGCATGGAAGCAAGGAAAAAAAAAATAGCAAACGAAAACAAAAAAAGTACAACTCTCTTCGCAAGATTTATGACCAACGAATTCAAGCAAACGCATTCAACAAGAAATTAAACCAGCTCGAGTAGAAGAATATGCTTCACCGACAAATCGCTGTACAGATGAACAACCCAGCGGATGAAGGAACAAATAAATGAATGAACGAACAATCAAACGAATGAATATATGAATGAATGAATGAATAAGTAAAGTAATGAGAATAGTCGATTTGCTCATGCTAAACTTCCACGAATTTTTTATAGTACTCGAATAGAAATACATATCAAACCGAAGACTTTTTGAATTTAATTACAAAATTTTTCGTTGCGTAATTAGAAGATTCCTTAATGCTAACAAGAAGAAAGAAAAGAAAAAAGGAAGAATAGTACCCATACGCGGGAATTTCGCAATTAAAACCTTTTTTGATAAATTACACATGCATAGGTACATACACACCGACGCAGAGATGAATTCACATACACACATACGATTCAAGAATAATGTATGGCTTTGACTCAAAAGTCATACGTACATATTTATTGAGGAGGGTTAGTGGGGGAGCCACTTGAAATGAAATGCGCAAGAAAGTAGAAAAGATTTATTTCCTCAGACGAAATGAGTTGCTCAAATGTTTCCAGAGCACACATCCATTTAACATATGACCTTGCATCTATTCGAAATAGAACTATGGAATCATTCATCTAGTATTAAGTCAGTATAATTTTTAACCAAAATTGTTACTCCGTTTGTAGGCATCAAGTTTATTGGCCTGCATAAACAAATAAGCAATAAAGAACAATATAAAAAAAAAAACAATAGAAGCAAGCTACAGCAAGCCGAGCAACCCCAAAAAAAGAGTCACTTTACTGTTTCGGAAATATCCTGTGAAAGGCTTAAACTAAGTCTGACAAACACCTGAGACATTCAATTATACCAACGAAACTTCTGGGTGCCACGTACTCTACATGCAGCCCACCCATGAAGGAAAAAATTGTCAACTCTTGGCGACGCGCGTTTCGAAAGCCAACAACAAATAAAAATAATAATAAAACAAAACCCGCTGCCTCTTTTTGTCACCCCGCCGATGAATATCTCCTTTCGTGCTGCTCTCTGCGGTTGGGTACGGTCGGTCGGCCCGTCGGTCGTGTTGGGAAATTTTAAAATTGCAGTTGCGAGGATTTTAGTTTAATAAGCGCAAAGCGCGCTCAAACATCTGAGGTCCTCTTGTTGCCTTTTCTTTGAATAACTTTTTTGTGCTCTTTCCTCCTTCTTCCTTTTATTTATTTACGTTTTTCTTTTTTTAATTTTCCTGGAACTCTTCTTTGTTCAGAGCTTTTTTTGGCTCAGAAAACTTTTGCTGCTGATGCGGTTATGATGAACCAATTATAAAAGCGTTGCGAAAATGTCTTGGAAATGTGTCTAAAATAAGATTTATTTTTAATTGGCAGTCTGGGAAGGACTAATAAAAGATGTGTCCGAAAGTAATGTCGCAGTGAAAAGAAACACTACGGGCAGGATAGTGGGAATTCACGAAAAAAAGGATTCAATGAATTATATTAAAACGAAAAATTCCTAACAATTTAGGAATTATAGAATAGCCTTTGACATTGACTTGGATTTAAGACCACTCTCTCATGGCTATTCGGGGGGATTATTTGCGATCTTTTTACATCCAAAATCTCTGGAATTGAGTATGACTTCATACCCTATAAGATCTATAGCTTATCCCAAGAACTCCCTTCAATTAACAACATTGAACCTTCAAAATTTATCCATGATTATCAAAAAAGTGGTCGAACTCCGTGGCCGACTTTTCAGTCTAATCTAGAGAGGATTAATCAAAGGTGGTTCCCGGGAATGTTCAGATTAGGTTTGGCTATAGTGCTGTGTATTGAAGGAGAATATTTATAAGCTGTTTTATATCTTTTGACTGATCGATTTTTTATCCCCCCAGGCCATAGATTTCTCTTGATGGACCTTCTAGAACTTCTGAATATTACCATCATATTCAGCGGTCAGCCATGTTTTAAAAAAACATTGCCTTAATCTCAGCATAAAAGGATGACCAACAAACCTTTTATCAATAATCCTCCCTCGATATCTTATTACTTAAAGAAAGGGCGGACATAATTCTCCCACTTAAATCAAAGTGAATTTCTCTGTACTTTAATTCTAAAAAAAAAGAAAATACTATAACTACCAAAGAAACTGTCAGAATCCCTTTGGGTTAATAAATTTAATTATAAAAAAAAATGAATGTCTCATCCCTCTGTCAGAAAAACGGTGACGCAAGCTTTAATTGAAACATTCATCTTAATTTTCACCTTTTGGCTAATTAATTCACCCGAAATATCAGTAAATTAATATAAACTGGAGAAGGTAAAAATAAAAAGAAAACCATCGTCGAAGATTTCAAGCCAAAAAAAAGACCACTACTCCCCTTCTCATCTGCCGGCGAAAAAAAAATTACAAAATATCACCTTATCAAGGTGGACACTTTCTTATGTCAGAGTTTCGAACTCGACCCAAAATGGCTAACGAGAATTAATGGTTTTTGGTGGCACAATTACGACACAAAAATTGGCTTCTTTGCCAGCTTTATTAGTAGAACAAAGACTGAAAAAGAAAATAATAAATAAGCCGAAATAAAATAAGCAAAACTCAGCAATTCAATGGTGATGGGGAGCTTAAAATAAATAATAAAAAAAAAAATATAAGAAAAAGTTAAAGCAAGCCATCGAAAGAGGGGTTGCAGTTCTTAAGGAAATCTCAAGGAGATTTTTCGGGGGAGAAAGCCATAAAATTGGCGATTCCACTTACCACGCTATGACACCGCTTGACATGCAGAAAACGAGCCAATTTTCGCTCGTGAAATTAATTTATGCCTTGCAATTATGTCGCATCGTCAATAAAACACATTCATCTTCGATTCGTGCTACAGTAGTTGAGATTCGTTCCTTTACCCTCCCGCCTACGCTTACGCTCACTCTTCTCTTACTCAATGGAAATCCTCGTAATGTGGCAATTTCTTTTGACTGCTGTGAGCTCAGGGTTAATTGCCTTTTTTCAATGTCCTTATATACAATTGGAAATTAAAATTTTCCACCAGCGAGAATGCACATAAACACCCACTAAAATTCACGCAACGCAGTAGGCTATTTTAAGCAGCACACGGAAAGGCGGCAGCGCAGCAGCAGCAGCAGCCCATTTGAATTTCCATAATTTTCCGATATCTATGCAGGCCATGAAATTGAGCCATAATTAGCGCTCAACGCCTTCGTCGAGAGTAACATCTCAACAAAGAGAAGAAAAGAAGAAAAAACAAAAATGAAGGAAGAAAGGTACCTTCTCACCTTCTTGTTCACGAGGAACAATTTTTCAGCTAGCGTGCTTCAAGGTCTTAACATCATCGATACTGCAGCTAATTGGAAACGTTTTCTTCGGCAAAAGGACAGGAAAAAGGAATTTTTTTTTTTGGCAAACCAATTAAAAACGCACATAGACCTCGTCGGGATAACAGGAGCTTTCTTCCCGTATCGTCATCTTGTTCACAAAATATATTTATGTGGATACATGTATATTTATCAGAGGGCAGACTCACATTTCGCATACCTGACCCTGTGTTTCTTCGGGGCTATGATAACATCGGCATGTACTTTCCTCTAATAACGTCCTTTGGCGATAATAAAACAAATCATACAAGAGTTTAACGCAACTAAACGCTTATTATTCCAAAACCGAATTCCGTCCGTGCAATGGACAATGGGATCGTTCAATGACCAAACATACATAGGTACATACATACATACATACATGCCACCCCATCGACTTTTAAGTGTCCTTGTCTTCTTCGCATGCCGCGTTTATTCATTTGGGGATATTATTTGTATTATCTTTCTATATTTATCATTATTGTTCTAGATTAGCTACGGAAGTGTGTTCTATAGGCCATCTTCATGCCTCCGTATGGTCATCTTTAGGCAATAAAATATTTTTTGAAAACTTTCTTTTTTGTCCATTGTATTCGGCTTGTTTTTGGACAGTCCTTGCCGGCGCAACGAATCGAAATTGTCGATTTGCGTAATAAGTGTAAAAATTATACAGATGCTCATATATGTACATATTTTTTGCAATAAATGGACATGGTTTAGGGATTTTACGCTATAGGTCGTTGTTTTGTAATTTTCCGCATATTTAGCAAAAAAAAAATATATATATATTATGACCTCAACTATTTGTAAGACTAAGTTATGACTTAAGAAAAGTCAAATTAGAACAAAAACAACACGGGACCGCTTGATAACAATGTGAAGGAACCGGTTATAACTTCAAATTTCCAGACAAAAAAGTCATCACCTGCTTGCGAAAGAGTTCTAGTATCGACCTTGAATCGTTATATTAATAACGACTAGACAAACATAAGTCTTTCCAAATATCGTCCTCAAATGGGTTAGAAAATAAAGTTCTACAAAAGCATTAAAAACTTTTAAGCCCAGTTATAGTGAAACCCCGATAATCCGAAAAATGTTTTGCGTGCCAGTGTTGAACTATCTAATTTGTTATGTTATATAGTACTGCCTAAAATTCCCTATAGTGATGGAATTTTCTAAAAAGAGTACCTTGTAATCCGACAATTACAAATTCAATGATAAGATTCTAAGTCCTGTTCCATACTTGTCAAAATTTTGTTTTGAGGAAGAGAGAGGGCTAGTAAAGAGATAGGGGTACTGTTCTCTCTTTTCTCCGGCCGTCCCTCCGGCGACTGTCGCCTAGTATGGAACTGGACTAACTATGTACACTCTGAGGTAGAATTTCGGAATTTTTCAATATCGAGTCGATTTCCATGACACCTCTTGAATAATAGTCATGTTGGATTGGATGCCGGAATAGCCAGGGGTCGGATTACCAGAGGTCCACTGTAGTTCAAAAATGAATGAAATGATCCCACAGCGTATGTCTGAAAGCTGTTTTTAATCACTAAAAGAAACCTTTTAATGGTCATAGGAAGTAAAAATAAAAACCGCCATTGACGTGCTTCAAGATTGCTGTTTAACGTATTAAAAATTCAAAAATTTAATTTACTCCATACCGTCCGAAATCTGGAAGCTCTTCCCTCTAAGCTCAGAAACCACAGATACTTAAGTAATTAAAAACTGATTGGAATGGCATAATATTCCCTTTACACTGCAATATGAAAATTTTGGACAGCTTACTTCGTGTTAGTTTCTCTGCCATGTGGCATCAATCTTCTTGACAATTTGACCAGCCAATGCTTTGCGTAATGATTTCACTTGCAGTCGAGAACAAAGTATCATATGTGCATCTGGCTCATTGAAGATAATGAGTTGTCCCACTATCCAAATATTGCTGCATCATATACAGAGCATACACACACACACTCACACAGCACAGAATCATCTCGAGAGATTTTGGTCAACAATAAGTTAATACAGTTTGACCACAAAATACTTGGAAATTTGTAGAAGCACCTGAATGCTGGCTGCACTTGCGTAGATTCTTAGGTATTAAGTTCATATCTCAGTTTTGCACATTAGATTTTGCAATCCTCGTTCGTACTATTCTCATTGCATGTTTAGATTTTGTGGCCATTTTGTAATTATGACAGTGTTCAAAGTGTTGAAAGGTTTCGTTATACATACTTTGAAAATGGTTGCATAAATCTTTTAAATAGCATTTACGGTCATATGTGTGAATGTCAGTGAGAGTATGGACACAACATTGATAGAGCCACTGCAGTAAGCTAAGAAAATTTTGTTGAAAACCTAATTATTGGATTGATAAGTAGCCACATGTGTGAGAAATTCCAATATTATAATTGGTTTTTTTGAGACCACAAATCTTAAATGTTAAGACTGGCTTTTGTAATCATTTTCTTAGTTCTAGAATAATGAGATTTTCTCAAATACCTAACATTCGGTCTAAAGTTTATGTGGGCATTTAAGTGAAAGTATTCCTCAAATTACAAGCAATATTCTAATGGACATATAGGCAATTCAAGATATTAAAGAAATAGTCTGTATGACCCTTAAAAGTAATAATAAATTCGAAATAATTAAACAAGTGTGGCGATAAGTTATTGGTAGGTACTTACCTGAGTCAACAAATTCTATATAAATCTTGATTTCGTTATTCTCATTCTTCTGCTTTTTCTTGCGATTCTTCTTCTCTTGAAATTGTTATTCTCATTCCTCTCCACATTCTTATTCTTCGCTCTCCATCTTCTTATTGTTCCTTCTTTAACTTATTGCTATTCTTCTGTTAGATATTTCAACATCTATTGGAGATCTTATCCAGATCTGGACAAGATCTCCTTACACTTCTCTCTTTATTCCAGCTTCATTAATGCTGGTTTCTTTGATACACAACACATGCTTCAAGCATTTAAGTCTTCATTTAGGTTTCTTCTCCTTGACCGTTGACATTAAAATAAGAGATACCGGATTTTCAAACAATACTTTCATTACTCAACGTTTTATCTCTTGTGCCTTATTTGAACATCTGGAAACAGAATATCAATAAATAAATATATGAAAAATACCATGCAGAAGTAAACTTTGAGATCATACTGATGAGATGAAGAATCTTTTCCCTTCTATAATTACGTAATAAAAATATCAAAATCACATAAGTTAGATACAATCATATCCACATAACTGTTTCGAAGAGAATACTTTGAAGAATACTTTATAAGCATCATTCTAAACGAATCGCACCCGAGTGCATTTCAATGAAACAATTTCAATTTCCGAAGGGAACGCAATAAGAAAAAAAAAAACTAAATTTATTGAAAGTTAACCGAGCTTAACCAACGAAAAAATAAAAATAAAAAAATTTCCATTACTTCGCAAACCGGAAACATTAAATTACACATGTGTGTAATGCTTTGCGGTTTAAATTTCCACAAATTCTCCCTCAAAACACACACAAAGACACACACGCAAGCACATCCCGCTTTTTCTCTCTGTAATAACATCCTGTCTTTTGTCAAAAGAAAATATTCTCGGGGAATTCGAGAAAATTTACACACCATAGAAGTTCCCCAAAAAACTTGTGGCAAAAATCCGAACGACGACCTTTTTTAACGGCTTACGCCTTGGCACAATAAAATTAAAAACAACAACAAGAAACCTCTCTTCAGAATCATTTTGTTTCTTTCAAAACTTACAAGCACCAGGAGAGGAGAAACTTTCATGCTTGAAGGTCTTCTTGAAATTTAATACTTTGCGCTTTTCCTTTTTTTTTTTTATTCATTTTTATTTTTTTTTTTTAACGTATGTAAAGGAAAATGGATCTTTGAATTATTACATGGAACACGCGCTTCCTGGTATTTTCCTAATCTATTTTCTTGTATTCACATAAATTGTCTCTTTGTGTATGTGTTAATTGCTTTTGTATATGTTAGTTTAGGGTTTTCAAATGGCTGGCCCTCGATTTCCTGATCAAATTTTTTGGGGAAATTTATCTACTTCGAGAAAGGAAATATTCCGTAACAAAGATCCGATTGGATTGAATATGTAACGAGGGAAGTTTTTATTGGAATAAAAAGGAAATGAGCATATCCTCCCAAGAGTTTCATATGTGGATAGAAAATTTATGATTTCTGTGGGTGATTTCTTTCTACTGACGTTGAGATAACTACGTTTTAGGATGATAAAAAAAAAAAATCGAAAATGGTGGAAAAGCTCTTATCAACAAAAAAACAACATGCGAAAAAGATGTCCCAGAAGAGAAATAGCACGGAATATGCACAAATTTTAGGATATAAAAATTTTGCACTCTACGAGCCACCGAAAACCCATTCTCAAACCACTCTACTCTGAGCCATATAGGGATTTCAATCCTCATATTTGCCTAATCAGCTTTTTATATCAACGATAGAAGTGTGAGTTTACACTATGAGAATCAACCAAAATGCATTCTGAATGGTAAAAAAAAAAAAAAATAGGGAACTGCAGCCTCGCCGAACTGGCTGTTTCAATGATTTTTCGACATTCATCCCTCAAAAGGTGTCGGAATATTAAAAATCAAGATGTTGACATTCGACAACGGCTCCAAAGTAGAATCTTTCCATACACATTCAGTCGCGTGCGCTGAAAATTATTGCGGACGTTTTAGGTATTACAAAATTATAAATCCTTGTGGTTTTATTTCAGAAGGGATTTTATCCCCCGAAATTGGCCTACGCCCATGTACACATCAAATGATTTCATCAAAATTGAACCAGTGTTGCAAATCAATGTGAAAATGGATATCGTTTTGCCAGCTTCTGTATGTTGGATGAATAATTCTTTTTCCGACTTGTGTTCTTTCGAAATCTGAATTAAAAGGGTTGCTTTTTATATGATCGTTTTGAAAAGTAATTTCTTTTCATTCATATTTCGATAGTATACGATATTCAGAATATGCTGTAAAAAATTCAGACCGAAATTCATAGTATTAAAAGAATTAAAGCTCATTATCGCCGACAAGCCCTAAACAACTTGTGCATCTCTTGAAAGTCTACGGGAACACTATGGTGAACGTCCTATAAACAAAACTATTTAACCGATTGCTTTGAAATTCATACATGTTCTTCTACTCATCAATAGTACTTCGCTGTAACTTGCAAAACGCCTTATTTGCGAATAATAATTTTTGAATGTATTTTTCCAAAACGTACATTGATATTTCCCTTTTTTTCAACGCATTATTTGCAAATCTTAATTCACGGTTTTTAAAACTCCTATTATAAAGTACGAAAAATAAACTCATATCTGGCATTTATGAAATTCGATAACTAAGACGTACTTATACAATAATCCAATTAAACGATTTCATTGTCAAGGACAACATGTTAAGCAGCTCGTCTTTCCTACTTCGACAAATCAGTTCTATGTTTAAAAATGACAGACTCTGAAGAACAATTATTAAAACATGGGGATCAGTCTAAGATTGGACACCTTCTTCAGAAGACTGTTGATAATTTCCTACAATGTAAAATATTAAATTGTACATTTTAATTTTGACTTCAAATTTTAAATACAATATACGTAATTTAACATAATTGCTAATTAAATTATATTCAATTATCGAAACTGTTATTTATATACGTATAGATTCATAAAAAGGTAGCAATTTTGGAATTGTCAATTAAGTCGGAATAACTGTGAGATTATCACTTGGTACTCAGTAATTGACTTAAGTTTCGAATATATAATTTAATTAAATTATTTTTACAAAATCGTTTGGATTTTCGACTTTTTTCCAAAGTCCGCCATTTATTTATTTATTTTTTTTTTTTTTTAAAAAATTTAATATGTAGGACATAAAGGATACTACAATAATCCATTAAAATTTTATTTCAGACAACATGAACAGCCGCTTTCACTTTCACCAACAGTTTATTTTTAGCTCTAAGAACATTCATTTTAGCTGGGGATAAATTTAAAGGGAATTTTAGAAGACTTTGTGAATTTCCTAAATGGTAAAAAAATTGTTTTAATTTTGATTCAATTTAAGATACAAATGAAAACATAAAAAAAAAAAAATTATTGAACTTTTTTCTCATAAAAAAAATCCAAAAAAGGGTTAAATTTATGGACAAATCAGCAAATCAAGTCGTAATAATTGAGAAATCACTATAGGAAGCTCTGTAATTGAACTAATTTGAAGAAAAATAAATTAAAATAATTTTCCAGTGGACGTTTTGTGTAGCCATTATTTAAAAAAAAAAAAAACTCTGCATATTTTGTTGGGGAAGAAACTGATTTTCTACAATTTGTCTTAACTTTTCGGCAACACTGTATTGAGCATGATTAGAATCAGCTGATGTTATTGTATAATACAATGGAGCGCGCACGGATATTCCACAATTTGAAAGGAATTTAATAAATGTAAAATTATAAATTGTTTATAAAATGAGAACAAAACTACTGCTGCCTTGGCGGCTTTTGAGGATTCAAGGGAGAAAATCAGAAGCTCGTCATATTGGAGTTTCAACTGTAAGAAATGGTACAGAACCGAAAACCAAGAGCAAGCGGGAAACTTTTTTGGAAAAAGTAACTATCGGACCATCACTGAAGGAATTCTTTAATGCAAAACCAGTGGCAAGGCGAATAGGCAACGAAGAAGAGGAAACAAATTTTGTTCCTTACCTTGATGCATCGACTTTAGCGGGCAATGGTAGAAAGGTATGAATGATGGATGATGATAATAGGTATATAGTGAATTCATTTTTGATTACCCCATATTTCCGAGTAGGTTTTCTTTGAGATCTATGGCTGCCAAATGAATACAAATGATACTGAGGTCGTTTGGGCGATTCTACAACAAAATGGTTACGATCGATGTCAGGATGTTCAGCAAGCCGATGTGATTGTTATAGTCACTTGTGCGATACGTGACGGAGCGGAACAGAAAATCTGGAATCGTCTTAAGCATTTGGTAGGTGATGGAATCGACTATCATGCATGTTATTATCATGTTCTTAATATTTTATACTCTTGGTTATTCTAAGCATGCCATGAAGAATCGTCGATCGTCGAAACGGGGACCACTGCAAATAACGGTACTTGGCTGCATGGCAGAGCGACTGAAGGAGCATTTGTTGGAAAGAGAACAATGTGTGGATGTGATTGCCGGACCGGATAGTTACAAAGATCTTCCAAGACTTTTGGCTGTATCTCGCCATTATGGACAATCGGCAATAAATGTGCTCTTATCTTTGGATGAAACCTATGCGGACGTCATGCCAGTGCGACTAAACGCTGACTCGCCAACAGCCTTTGTATCGATAATGCGTGGTTGTGATAATATGTGCTCCTATTGCATTGTACCATTCACTCGTGGCCGCGAACGTTCTCGGCCATTAAAATCGATTGTGGATGAAGTCCGTTGTCTATACGACAACGGCGTTAAAGAGGTAACTCTGCTTGGACAAAATGTAAATAGCTATCGTGATGTAACGGCCAGCGATGAAAAGTCTCAGAAGCATTCAAACACGGCACATGGATTTAGTACAGTCTATAAGCCAAAAATTGGTGGTCTACGGTTCGATGAACTGCTTAGACAAGTCGCTGAAGCTGTGCCCGAAATGCGTATTCGATTTACATCACCACATCCAAAAGACTTTGCCGACAATGTGCTAAGAGTCATTCGCGACTATCCAAATGTTTGCAAAAATCTACATTTACCTGCACAATCTGGAAACGATCAGGTATTAAAGCGTATGAGACGCGGCTACACACGGGATGCATATTTAAAATTAGTGGACAAAATTCGTGATATTCTTCCTGGCGTTGGACTATCGAGTGATTTCATTTGTGGTTTTTGCGGCGAAACCGAAGAAGAATTTCAAGATACCATAACTCTGATGGAGCAAGTGAAATATAATGTTGCGTTTCTATTTGCCTATAGCATGCGTGAAAAGACCACAGCACATCGTCGATATATTGATGATATTCCAAATGATACAAAAACTGCAAGACTTCAACGTATGGTCAAATGCTTTCGAGAGAATGCTACTCAATTGCATGAAGATTTCGTTGGCAAGAAGGAGCTTATACTTCTGGAAGGTAAAAGCAAACGATCCGATAACTATTGGTTTGGACGCAATGATGCCAATATTAAAGTTATTGTGCCATCGACTCATGTACCTGTCGGAATTTATGGTTGCTCAACGCTTAGAGAAATCACAGCGGGAGATTTTGTTGTTGCTCAAATAACAGATTCGAATTCTCAAGTTCTGAAAGGAACGCCGCTTTGCATTAGCTCAATAAGCGAATATCATAGTGTCCGATAAACAAAATAAATAAAAATATGTTTTATTTTCCATTTTTCCTGTTTGTTACGTTTCCATTGCCTGTGTTACCTGTGTATTATCTTCTTGTGTTGTTGGTGTTTTATGTAAAAGTTTCTTATTATATGCGGTTATGCTATCTCGATAAAATTGGAATATCTTTTGACTTGCGGCCCTACAAAGCTCTTCAGCTCCGTGTATTTGATCCATTGACACGCGTCCATGAAGCTGAAAACCAGCTATTTTCTTTTCCACATCTATCGAAAACAAATGTAAAGCTTGCTTTTCTATCGCCCATTACACAAGATTCGGGGTCAAGTACAAGACGATCACTACTATCTAATATACAATGTATTCCGGCGAAGGTGTACTTTAATGGCACTCCACCGCACAGCAAAGCCAAGCACGCAGCATTGATTGCACAAGCCTCTAACTGTAAAAAAGAAAAAAAAAGAAAAACGAACGGTACTTGATACATATTCGAATGAGTTATCGCTTTCATCATAACTTACCCCGCCGCAATCATCTAGCTCTTGCATATGTATGGAAAACAACGTACGCGGAAACATCGACGTTATAATGGCTTCTTCGCAGACTTCTCGAATAGTTGATTCAAGGATTTTGTCTTTTACTTGCGGCATGCCGGCTTTGGGCCGAAATGTACATTCCACATGTGCTCTATCAATCTTAAGGAATTGTTGTTTTACCTCGATTGGTCCAAGCATGGTCGCCACGACGCACGAGCTCCCACTGGCAAACAGAGCTGCTCCATCTCCTCGCGTGAAGGGATTTAGGTCACAATTCAGTGGACGGAGTTCATTTTCTTCAATCGTTTAAATTCGCGGATTCCACCATTTTGCGTTTCCTATTTCACCGCGTTTTTTATATAGCTCAGCGAAAGAAATATCGATAGCAAGAATGAAGCCTGATTTCCGATTATGCGTGAGCAGCGTTCCGTCAATTGAGGCAAATATTCAACACTTGCAAGCATATAGCGGCCCTTACACGTTCACGTTTACCTGCAGTCATGCGTGGCGTGATGAAAAGCATGACAGTGTAGAGGCAAAAGATGCATGCATGACATGCAGAAACGCTAAAGCTGTATTGTATATGGTATATACAATATGTATTGAGCAATATTTCTTGTCAAATATGCCCCAAGTTAAGCTGGCATGTCGCGTGAATGCAATCAAATCGATACATCATATGACTGAGCCGCATGACTGTGCATCTTCCTTCATTCGATGTTCAAACTGATTTGATAATCGTATGTGTACACATACACAGGAATACGAAATGAAATTTGACGGGTTATAATGCTCGATAGATATGATGTGGGAGTGCCTTAAGAAATCTTTTTGGAATTTCTATGCATGGTGCAATGCTTGCAAGCAAACATGAACGTGTAAAGGCCGCTTATGGAAGCTGTTCAAATCAATGGCGTGCGTTCCGAAAAGTTGAATATTTGACGCGCATGAAAAGTTGGCACCTATTATTCAAATAGTGCTGTCGAAACTATTGAGTGTTTAATTTCGAGTACTTCGTACTTGTGGAAGTACTTTTCATTGTAATAATTTGTGTGTGTTTAGAATGGTAGATTTTTTTCAAATCCGCAGGGAAGAATTTCGTGGGAATATTTAGAATCGGTATGACTGTGTCTCAACACAATTTAAGGCCAAGGTACAATAGTCCGAGAGTATGAAATTAATAATATAAATCTAGTTTGAATGACAAAATCATATTAAAATGCTGTTACTGAAACTAAAAATATCATAGAAAAAAGCTATATCTACTTTAAAAGAAATAATTTACAAGTGACTTTATGTTAGGACAATATTAATTCCAAAATGGATTACCGAACGCTTTTGCAAACGATGCTCTTCCGAGCCATAAAAACGAATTTGTTACCATCTAAGTCGATCCCGGCTGGGATAGGTTGATAGTTTTAAGCTTGAGGTACAATAGGTGCGACAGAACGACACGACGATGCGTTTTGTCGTCGTGATCTGTCAAATGTAATATCAATACACGCAAACCTATGGAACAATGTACAATGCTCTCGGATACGACAGCACGATGCGACAAATATTCGAAAAATTGAATTTTTGTCGCTCCGACACGATTTGACATTCTGAAAGCAGGGATGGTTGCGTTGAAAACAGGGCTGATATCTGAAACATCTGTTTTGAAAGGTAAACGGAAGTTGTGAAATGAGTAAGCTCAGCGATTAAGATATTCAAATATTAAAAGATTTGGTGCGCGAAAAGCCTATGCTTTATGACAAGGGCCATCCGCACTATAAAAAAAAGGGATTGGAAGGACCAAGTGTGGCAAGAAATAGCAATAAAATTCAAAAATTCAAATAGTCAATGTCAAATTGCTGAACATTCATACGAGTGGCCGTACAAAACATTTTAGGGTCGTCTTTTTTCATTCCCATAAATGTTGTAGCGTAAAAATCCAATCGGTCCCGATATCCGAACATTGGTCGAACCCACCACTTTGGCGTACGCTTTTTTGCCTCAGTGTATTTTCGATGGCCTAAAAATGCTGCCGTTGCATACAACAAAATTCGGTGCGCCCTTAATGCTCTCATTTTCCCTGCTATTGTACATTGGCTTGCAACACGACAAATCGGATGCGACAAATCGTTTTGTCGTGTCGTTCTGTCGCACCTATTGTACCTCAAGCCTTAGCTTTTTCTATATTTTTTCAAACACCATTTGCTTGGCGCTTATTTTTGCGTGAACAGCACTGTTAGTAGTTTTGCAATGTATCGGCTATCGATGGACACAATTTATCGATTGTATCGATATCATTAAGCCGGCAAGATTAACATATAAATATTATGAACAATTTACATGAAAACCAAGAGATAAATTAATAAAAAAAATCACGCTTCTTTGTTGTCTTACTGAGTTGAGCAAGAACAAAACCCCAATCGGTAGCTGTTATACAACTATCGACATTAGCGAAAGTCAAATGATAGTGCTATCGATGATTTTCCAGCATAAAAGCAGTGCTGTTAAATTTTGGGAAAATTCCCTGCACGTAGGGATTTTTCAAAAAACAAACAATGGGTGTAGAGAAAAACAAGATAGATTTTCTTAAATTTTGTTAATATGTATAGGAAATTTTCTTATAGGATTTTAAAATCCCTTGCGTTTGTTAACGATTTGTTTTGAAATTCTTTGATTTTTCATTTAACAAAATGACACACGTATTTTACAAAAATTAGCTCCTCTTTCACTGGCTCCTTGGAGGAAAACCAGCACAAAAAGCAAATATCGAATGTAAGAATTAAATCGCAAATGGCTATGGTACGACAATATATAAAGGTTGGTTAGAACACAAAACCTAAGATACTTTTCAATGCAAATGCCCTGCATGTGATACAACTTTGAGCTACGACAAGTCTTACAACATCAAACACTCTGAAACGAAGGTGCAATAGAAATATTCGAACGCAAAAATACCCAAAAATAAGATTTAATCATGTTTTTGGCTGAACACAATGTCGCGTTACATTTAGTTCTACTCCTGGACACACTCAGAGTCGAAAAACAAGAAAAAAAACAGGGTATGGAAAAATTGTAATGAAAATTTTTTTGTAATTCGCCACAAATCAGCTGCGAAAAAGTTGGTTTGATGGCGAGGGACGTTCGGGGATGTGGTATTAGACGACGGTACTATTCAGTACTGACGCTATATGTGTATTGTGAAATAGATGTGTATGCGTCCACTTACAACAGAGAAGCGATTGTACGCAACCAATCGTTTTGACTTTTGCGTACGATTGGCTGAATTCAGTAACGGCTATGCGGAACATGTCACTCAACGATTCATTTGAGAGAATTTGTTCGGCGAGACGCGTGATGGACGAGACGAACGTGATGAAGCTTTTTGGAATTCATGAATTTTACTCGTGGTTGTACTAGCCATGTGCGTTAAAAACGATTTCCAATGTATCCTGATTTTTGACATGTTGCCTTTCCCACCAATTCATAGATCGAAAAGTTCATTTCATTCGCAAAATTTGAAGTCTTTGCGCATGATATTTTTATTATAGTGTCTGAATCCATTCTAATAGTATGAGCAAATTCCTTCCTTATTTTTAGCAATTTTTCATCCAAATCCTTTTTTTGTTTATTATGTTTTACGTTTTACCTTTTTTTTTAATTCGCATACAATCAACGCCAAATTTTGTCGCGTGACATCGTCGTTGCATGATGAAAACAGCGAACAAGTATAAATCGAGTATCTTGCAAATTCGTGAACGTGTAGACGCGAACATACGACACGAGTATGAATTCAGTAGCCTATTCAGTAAACGTGTCGGATTTCGCTAGAGCATTTTATCTTTCCCCGTGAAAATCGCGTTCGATAATCAGTCAACGTTGAAGCCGACGTATGAACGGCAACTTAACGTAGGGAAAAGTAGGGATATTTTTTGGCTGATTAGGGATTTTTGTAAAAAAATTATTTCGCAGCACTGCTTAAAAGTCTGCTTTGCTCGATTATTGTTGGTGTACTTGGTGTACTTGGTAATTTTAATTAAAACTAGTGGAAGACATGACAATTGAACTATATAAAATAAAGAAAGAGTAGTTAGTTGCGAAGAGAAATCGAATGGAAAAAACAGTGATACGACATTTAGGAATTTAGTCGAATCGAATCCATCGTCCTTGTGACAAATGTGTGTACTCTATTGATTTCCGGTTGCACAAGATGGAAGAAAGCAAGCGTTGAACTTTTCGTTGATTTGCGTCTGAGCTTGTTCTTGTCGCAGTTCTGGTCCAACTTGAATAGATCCTATCGAAATAAATAACAATTGCCTGTAAGAAGAAGAACTTTCGCTAATTTACATTTGTATTACCTTTGTTGGTTTTAGGATTACGTCGACGGATTACGAAGATTACTGGAATTGGAGCTCTAGAAACTCCAGAAGCAGTTTATTTGCAAGCTGATTAGGAAGATATATATCAAAGAAGTTAACGCAGAGACGCTTAAGAAACGAAAAAAAAAGAAAATAGAAAACGCAACGTGGATTTGAGAAAATTCCGGTGGTCATTCGATGTGAAATTGAAACCATTAAACACTTAATCTTTAATGTTGTTGTTAGCAATCCAGCAATCATAATGTCGGTGCATTACAAATTTAAGAGTACTCTAGACTTCGATACGATTACATTCGATGGCTTGCATATATCTGTTAGCGATTTAAAACGTTCAATTGTTAAGCAAAAGCATTTGGGTAAGCTGACCGATTTCGATTTGCAAATAACAAATGCGCAAACGAAAGAAGAATATTCGGATGAGAATACGCTGATACCGAAGAACACATCGCTTATCATAGCCCGTGTACCTCTGTCGCATCAAGTTAAGAAATCTTGGGAGAATGGAGAGAAAACTTTTGAAATCACCAGCACACCGAAAACATCAGATTCGATCGGCTTGGACATAACGAAAATGAGCGGAACTGAAGAAGATAAAATCCAGGCTATGATGCTCCAAAGTACAGCCGATTATGATCCGAAGAGCTATCAGAAAATCCGTTCGCAAACTGGCGAAGTTCCTCCAACATATCGTTGTAATAAATGCAAGAAAGGAGGTCACTGGATCAAGAATTGTCCATTCAATCTTACGAAAGAATTTTCGGAAGTGAAAAGAAGTACGGGCATTCCGAAGTCTTTTCAAAATCGTGATGAAAAACAAATGGATTTGGAAATTAAGGAACAATCAGCACTTGCTCAAAACGTTCAAGAGGAAATACCTGAAGATCTAATTTGTACAATTTGTAATGAACTCTTTACGGATGCTGTTATGATTCCGTGCTGTGGTAGCTCTTTTTGCGATGATTGTGTTCGGACGGCTTTGTTGGATTCGGAGGATAACGAGTGCCCCGATTGCAAGGAGAAGGGAAGCTCGCCAGCATCACTTATACCGAATCGATTTTTAAGAAATTCTGTAAATAATTTTAAAAACTCAACGGGATACAATGCGAAGAAATTGAAAGATGTGCCGAAAGTTGTAGAAGTTTCATTGGCAAAGGAGATTCCAACTAAACCCGTAGAACCGGAACCTGTTAAAGAAGAACAAGAAAAAGCCGAAGAAGAAGAAAAGAAAATAGAAGAAAAAGAAAAGGAAAAGGAAAAGGAAAAAGAAAAAGTAGAATTAGAAATAGAAATAGCAGTAGAAGTAGAAAAACCAATCCAATGTGAGGAGCCAGCGAAAGAAGTTCCAGCAACGGAATTGCCAAGTAAAATTGAAACAGAGCCGCCCATTAAGGAGTCGACCGAGCTGGAAAGTGAAAATCAAGAAGCTACTAAGGTGAATGCAACTGAAGATGCCGATTCTGATTTTGAAGATAATATAACAATAAAAATGCCACCATCGCAACTTCCGGCTCAGACTAGCTTAGTTCGGGAGAAAACATCAATCGAACAAGGACCACGTCATCTTAATCCACCGGGAACTGATAGTTCTCCGCAAAGACCACCGCCGCATGAACAGAGGGAAAAGCAGAGATCTCCTCCATTAAACCATCATGGGCATATGGCAAGGCCTCGAGAATATCGTGAGACATATATGGAGAAAGAAGCTTTCACAGGCTTTCCTCCTCACATAGATGGTCCACCAGTTGATCAATATAAACATCGTGATCATCCGGATCGACGGCAACAGCCAAAACCACCTCATGAAATGTATCGTGGCGGTATGCCGCCGAATCATCCTATGGGTTATCAGCCAATGAATTCATCACACCATCCAATGAATCCCGCTGGAATGCCTCCACAGCATATTATGCCGTTTAACAATGTCTTCAATCAAATGGATCCTCGATCAAATATTGGCTATCAAAATTTTCCACGTCAACCTTTTCCGGGCGTCAGGCCGCCCTATATGCCGATGCGAGGTCCTCCCAATGAAGTTCGTCATGGGCTAGCGCCAAATCCATCCCTAGCATCTGTGTATCAAGGTGTTGCAGCCAAAGTCGGAACTGGAATTATCGATGATCCGCTTGAGGCGTTCAATCGAATTATGAGAGAAAAGGAGAAAGAAAAACGAAAAGACGAACGCAGACGAACTCCGGAACAACGTCGTTCACGATCAATAGATAGACATCAAAGAAGTCGTTATCGTGTGTCACCTGTTAATCGACGTGTTATACGACAACCGTCGACGAGAGATCGACACGACGTAAGACGAGAATATGATCGCGAGAATATTAATATTCGAGAAAGAGATCGAGATCGAGATCGATTTATTAAGGCTAGACGATCAACGTCCTTCAATGATCGAAGTTCAAGGTCACGGTCACGATCTATGTCACCGGCCCGCAGACGTTCTCGGTCGCCGCCTCCTCACTATAGACGCTCCAGAAGTAAGCCGCACATGAGCAAAGAACGACGTAGTAGAAGTCATGGACGATCGCGTGCTCATCGTATAAACCGGTATCCATCAGTGGAGGAAAAAAATGTACGAAAAGTTATGAGATCACCTAACCATGGAAAATCCGCTGAAGAATTCCAATCCTGGGATAATAATCCAATAAACAGATGCTCGTCTATAAAGCTGACGCAATGGAGCAACCACCTCCGCCTGGCTTTGAGATGATATCAGCCGATAGTTCGCACTGGCATCGCAACGAAAAACATATTTTCGAAGAAAGCCCCGAAATGTTCAATCCCAATTTGAAAATTGATAAAATTCACCACCCAAGAGATGAAAGAGTCGCCAACACCAGAATCACGGCGAATCCGTTTGAAAGGAAAACTTCACGGGGTCGAAGCGTATCGCCGGCAAGGAAATCTTCTGATAATAAGAAAAAACATGACTCAATTTCTCCGAAACACGCCATCGAGGAGAAACAAGAAAAACACGTCCCAACACGAACTTATAATAAAAATGATAGAGAACATCGGCATCCGGTGGAAATGCGTGATAAATCGAATTCGGATAAAGATGCCAAGAATGTTATAAAGAAAAATGGCAAAGATGTGAAAGCTGAAATTCAAGCACCACCACCACCACCACCACCACCACAAATCGAAAAAGAGCCCATAACAATAACTCCGGCAAAAGTACGTGATCCATCACCATCATTGGTTGGAAAAGTCGAACAAAAAAGGCGTAGCGCGCAAAAAGAAGAAAAACATAGCAAAGAACGGAAAAAGAAATCGAAAAAAGAAAAGGCGGTTAAAAAGAAAATGAAAAAAGAAAAGAAAGAAAAACGTCTTCGGAATAGGCAAACTTCTGTGGAAGAAACAAACTCACCACAATATGATAATCAATCATTCGATATCGCGGAGCCCATAAAAAGTGATTTCGAAAAATCGGAACCCATCGATGAGAAATCTTCGAAGAAAAGAAGATCTTCGACACAAGGTAAAGATCATTACCACCACGAAAAAAATCGAAAAATAAAAGATGATCATTTGACAACACCAGCGGAAAGAAATGAAGAATGGCCAGCCGAAACCGTACAATCGAAAGCGTTTCTAATTGAAGACCTAATTATTGAGGAACAGCAAAATCCGAAGATCAATGAAAATCATAAGAAAAACACTTCCACTGAATCCGTATTGGACATTCATGTCTACGATATTGATGAATTCGATGATTTAACAAAACCCGAACAAACACATGAAGGCGGCATATCTGAACAAAAGATAATCGCTCCAGCACTTTCAAAATGGGAACTAGACGATCAAAACTCAATGAATATATCTATGTCAGCCAACGATAGCAATACATTAATTCAAGGATCAGACTTTTTACATAACGATAAAGTTACGAACGAAGTTCTACGCAAAGCTGAGAATGCTATATTCACTCGAGCAATAAATGCTATTCGTCCGACGGAAGCGAAGAAAAGTAGCATAGAGCGAACCACATCCATACATACAACATACATCGAAGATTCACCGCCATCAAATCGTCATAAACGCAAAGACAGCATTAGAAGTCATGCGAATTTAAAAGATTTTCAAATAACTGTTCCCATTGGAAGTGCGAACGAACGTTCCGTTGAGGTGAAAATAGACAATACAACAAAATCACATTCCCCAAACAGATCTAAACCATCTATCCGAGATCGTCTCGGAAGTAAAATCATATATACGGATCATATATCCTCACATACGGATAGTGACTTTAATACACCAGAGAAAGGCAAACAGGAACGATCGTCTGAACGTAAAAAAAGAAGCAATCATCGCGGAGAACAAACTTCCAAACACCCGGATAAATCACGAGAACGAAATCAGGAACGAGCTCGCGAACGAGACCAAGAACGAGAACGTGAACGCGAACGGAACGAGAACGTGAACGTGAACGTGAACGTGAACGTGAACGTGAACGAGGACGGGAGCGAGAACGTGATCGAAGCCGCAGCCGAGATCGACATCAAAGCCACAGGGATCATAGAGGAGAAAAAGATCATAGTAATAAAAAAGCTGAAACTGTGACTCATCACAAACAACGTGATGTCAAAAGCAATCATCTCGAAAAAGAGCCACGTAGAAACGAAAATGAGGATTTAACAGGGAATCGTTTGCACAGTGAATACGTGCATAATAGTCGCAGTAGGCACGATAGTTTTCCAGCTAAATCAAAGTCGACAACAAAAAATGACCATGAACAAAATTTATCTCATGTCTCATCGAGTTCTCATCGAGGAGGAGGAGGAGGAGGTGGAGGCGATTCCAATAGTCGAAAGAATAGCGAAATCAATTTTTCCGAACCTCGAGTCTCTTCAAATCCTTTTCGTAAAAATGATACAACTACTAGAAATCCTTCGACCAGAGAAAGTTCCGAAAAGGAGATTAAAAAATCACGTCCGACAAAACAAGAGAGTCGCTCATCGCCCGATTATGAAACCGAATTAGATTCCGATGGATTAAAACGGAAGAAAAAGCGCAAAGATCGAAAAGAGAAGAAGCGCGTTAAACGGCTCTCATCCGAAGAATCATCGGGAAGTTCGAGAAAGAAACATAAGCGGAAGAAAAGTAAATCATCGAAAAAGACAAAAAAAGAATAACGATCAAGAGGAAACATACAAAATGTAAAAAGAAAGAGAAAAAGAAAAAGAAAGAAGAAATAAAGCAAAAAAACATTCTGCGGCCTAAAAAGTTTTGTTGGTGTGTGTTTCTATAAGACAAAATCCAACACTTAAGTCATTACAATTCTGAAGGCCATTCAGAGACAAAGTGGTCAAATCTACCAAAGAATCCCGTGGTCACATATTTACAAATGTTCGGCGATCTTTTTTCTTTTGTTTTGTAACCGCTTGTCGTTTGTATGTTTCATATATTTATCATTGACTTGGGGGAGATTATTATCTGCTAACGCCTATAAGAACTGTTTTTCCCTAAAACAAAAATGAAAAAAAAAAAAACGAGAAAAAACAATAAAAATTAACGATAAAAAATTTTTAAAACTTAATATTTGAAATAAATGAACAAAAATTAAAACTATGTTTTCATTTAAATACTTAGTTCAACTCTTAGTTTTGGCAAATATGAAACACCAGCACCTATAATAACGGAAATTACATAAAATAATAGACATCACTATTTTTTTTTTTTTTTTTTTTGGTAAAATGTGATGTTTGACTCTTCAAGAGCTTAACATTTATGTTAGTTCAACTCTCATGGCTTCCTTATGAAAGAGTTTCAAAATTAATTAGCGCTCTACTCTATTATAAAAAAAAAAAAAAAAAAAAAAACCAATTATTTTTTGTTTTTCTTTCCCTCGTGATCGGGCTTTTAAGTTGAAAATACATATATGTATATATATATTTTTTGAAGAAAGACCAAATGCGATTTTCTCGCTGACTTGTGCTAGAGCGAAATTGTCCAATGAAAATGAGCAAAAATCCTTGGCAAACACAAGGAACAGAAAGTGAAAACTCTGAAAATCCCCCATCTCCAGAACACCAGAACACCTATCAAGGAGCTGTCGAATTCGAAGATAATTTCACTAGCTTCAACGACGAATCCGAAGCTGCGGAAAATTCCGATACCAAACAGCAACAACAACAACAACAACAACAGCGCAACAGCGATATCACACCGTTGCCTGATTCGGCAAGCTATTTAAAAGGATTGGGTAAATAAGAATTTATGAAAAAATCCAAAAAAAAAAAAAAAAAAAAATGGAAAATCAATTAAAAAAAAAAAAATAAACGTTGATTCAAAATCATCCTCTCTTTCCATTAGAACGAAAACTACAGAAAATAAAAAAAGGCTCGAATCTTATTGAAGCGCTAGCCGAGAAAAGACAAGATTGCTTACGCTCATTATTGAATGATCAAATCACAAGTCTACACGAAACACAATCGGAGCTGGATACTCCAATCGATTCGGATTCAACTGTTTCGGAAATCTACCGTCATCTACAGCCAATTCAGCCGATAACCATTGGTGAGACCGTACACATTGTCAAGTACGATCAATTGGAAGAACAGCACGAGACCGCCGCCGAATTAGATAACGATTCACCAGATAAGTAACCACAAACAACTTCATCAAAAAAAAAACATCATCAAAAAGAACTTCATCGAAACCGGAAAAAAAAAGACGAGAAAAAAACAAAAAATGAATTCAGCATTCGGCGAAGTTTTTCTCTTCTTAACCGATTTGGCGTGGAAAAGTCGTTTAACGATCCCGATGCTAATTACCACTGCATTTCTAATCATGGACATAAGATTACAAATCGAAATCAATATACACACAGGGCAAATGGTAAGAATTGATGAATTTTTGAATTCAAGGGCGTAGCTAGAGAAAGAGTGCTTTGGTAGTGCTTATATTTGCCACAGTTATATATTGAACAATTATAATATATTAACCGAAAAAAAATTTTGGGAGCAAGAAGAAGTTTTAGAGAGTTTTGGAACAAAAACCCAAAAAATCCGAAAAATTATGACGTCCGATTTCATGAAATTTATATATAGAATAATGAAACTAGTGTTTGTCATTAAACGGTCCAAAGACTAGTTTTATTGACATGTTTTACTAAGAATAGTGAAAAATTACTAAGAATTTTGAACATCTTAAACTTTTTAAAAATACTGATTACAACTAGTCCTTTTTGGACCAGTTTGGTACTACACCCAAACTAGACTAGTTGTAATCAGTATTTTTTTTTAAATGTTATCGCCAAAGTTCTTAGAACTTTACACTTATTCTATATATAAGGGGTATTCACAAAGGTGTGTTAAAAACGTTGGAAAGTCGGAAAATCGTAAAACTTTCGACTTCTTAAAAATTTTTAAAACTTTTCTTGTATCTTGCACCACTTTTTTAAGCAGTTCAAATTTTCCGATTTTACGACTTTCCTATTTTCCGACGCCTTTGTGAATACCCCTATAAATTTTCATCGAAATTTTACGTCATGAATTTTTCGGATTTTTTGGGTTTTTGGTCCAAAACTCTCTAAACTTCTTCTTGCCCCCCCAAATTTTTTTTCGGTTAATGTCTTATAATTGCTCAATATACCGCTGTGGCAAATATAAGCGCTACCAGAGCACTCTTTCTCTAGCTACGCCCTTGTTTGAATTCAAAATGAAATGAAATGAAAAACAAAAAATTTCATATCACCGTAGGCCGCTGCTGAATTGGATGATTTAAATAACTCCGACGACGATGATGATGATGACGACGACGATGATGATGATGATGATGATTTGGAAGTTGAAGACGATGATATCGATGAGGAATATACAACAGATGGCGCAAGTGATGATGAAGAGAATAGCTTCTTCTGTATCCAAGTCGAAAGTGGCCACGGCAATGATGAAAACCAAAATATGCTGAATCGGACAATATGATGATAATCTGCTTACTTTTGCGAAAGCGAAACTTTTTTTTTTTTCAATTTATGTTTAGTTTTTTTTTTTTCTTGTAGATTAGATTTAGAATTTAGATATATTAATGCACTTATTGTCAAGAACCTACATATTTATGCTACTAATTATATAAATATAAGTCTAATGTTTGAAAATTTAGTAGGGGATCCAAAAATTCAATGAAATTCGTTAGGATTCGGTTGCAAATTTTACATAAAAACAAGCTCCAGCGTCAAAAGAAACAATTTCTCGACCTTTTAGACTGAGAAATGGTGTCAATTTTGGGCCAAAATAATTCTATAACCAGGGCATTAATACCCACCAAAGATGATTTTTTTTTTTTAAAGTTGGCTGTTTTAAAAAACAGTCATATATTTCTACATATCGATAGCTTCGGATAGAAAGGGCGTAACTCATTATTTTGCTACTTTACAGGAGAAGGAAAAAACTTCATAAAATCGCAAAGGTTAGATATTTAAAAAAAGTTTAAACGCAAAGTCAATTAAATACTACGCATCAAATTTGTTTTAGGCTTGAATTTTTATTTTTTCTGTGTTTCGAACAGTTTTCTGAGTTAGGGCTTTTTGATATCAATTTTCGTTCAAAACACGTGAGTTAGGTCTTTGTACGCAAAGTTTAAAATATAAATAAAATTATAAGATGCGATCCAGCACTATACTATAACCAATAATATCGGTTAGTGGTTTCTATTGATAAAATTAATTCAAAACAAATATTTTTTGAACCATTATTCACTGTTTTCACGTTCGTGTCTTGAGTCTTTGCATGCATACAGACCAAGAGAGACATGCAAAGACTTAAGAAAGGAACGTGAAAACAGTGAATAATGCGTTCCAAAAAATATTTGTTTTGAATTAATTTTATGAATAGAAACCACTAACCGATTTTAATGGTTATAGTCTCAAAAAACTCGTCATAGATTGAGGTTTGCGGCATTTGAGTAGAAAATTTTTTTTTTTTCTACTAGGGTCATTATTTGGCCAGTTAGGGGATGGAACCCAAAATTCAGTTTTAAAAAAAAGTAATAATTATAACATATTATTAAAACATACCAAAAACGAATCCAATATTCTTCATATTAGGCTCGTTTAAAAGGTACTTGTGTAAATTTTTCGAATATACATACTGAACATGCTCGTTCTTGTTCCTACGGCATCTATATTATAGATTGAAGTTCGTGAGGCATTTTTCTTTAATTTAAGCCTATTTTTGTATGGGGACTCCCCTAAGGAGGGGAGATAGAGGGTGGGTATGTTTGAAGAAAATATTTGGGGTAAAAAAATAATGGGGGTCGGTGATATATATCATCCCCCTAGGAAGGGTTTGACTGTAGTGACAGCCATTTTGTATGAAATTCTGATAAAATTAAGGTAATTTTGTATGGGTGACCGCCTAAGGAGGGGAGATGGGGGGTCAGTATGTTGGGAAAAAATGTTAGGGAGACAAAGTTAATCGGGGTCGGTCAAACATTTGACTCCTCTAGGGGCACTCTGGGGCTAGTTAGGACAGTGGGGGGAAAATTCATAAAAAAATTACTTTTGTATTGGAGCCCCCTTAAGGAGTGGAGATAGGGGGAAGGTATGTTTGGATAAATTGTTGGGAATAAAAAAATAATGGGAGTTGGTGTTACATTTGACCGCTCTAGGAGCGACTCTGCTTACAGTAACTTAAAAAATTTGGAAAAAAATCAAAAATTAAATTTTTCAAATGACTTGGTGCGTGACATTTTTTTACAAAATAACCTTAAAATTAGTATTTTATGAAGTCTTATATATATATTATATAATGATATGGCAAATGGATTTTTGAAGCTGCTAGAATTGGGAATAGACCGTAAGATGCCACCGTTGAAGATATTCTTTTGTCCACTTAAGGGCATGGTATGGTTTTAAACCCGAAAAAAAGGCATGTTTTCATGATTTTTTTTTTGGAGACATGAATAATGTTGGTTTATTTTCTTCATATACATGTTGTAGTTATGCTTATTAAGTGTATTTGGGGGAAAAAAAAAAAATTGAAATTATCGATAGATAAATACGTGGTATCGA
Organism: Chlorops oryzae; assembly: GCA_020466095.1. Lineage (NCBI taxonomy): Eukaryota > Metazoa > Arthropoda > Insecta > Diptera > Chloropidae > Chlorops > Chlorops oryzae. The sequence goes on along the minus strand of CM035807.1, from coordinate 6,834,606 downwards.
TTCTCCGGAGGCTCCTCGAAAAAAAGTTGGTTTGCCGTGAACATGATTAGAGGTTAGCGGTTCATCTGAAAAAAAAAAAGGAAACATGTTTTTAAAAGGTAATTTGTATCCCGAGGTATCGCCGTGGCCCTATTTTTTTTAATAATTTTTTTTTTTTTTTTTTTGGTAGCGTTTTGAAGTCAAAAACGCGATTTTCGCTTAAAAATTGAGGTTACTTTATTATTTTAAAATAGGAAAAAAAAAAAAAAAAAAAAAAGGGGCCACGGCGATACCTGTTGATTTATGTGTATAATAATTGAAAAAAATTTTAAAACGATCGGTCAAGTAGATTTTGCAGCATCGTGTTCACGGACTTCAAAAAAGTCGTTTTCCACAAAATCGTTTTTGAAATTTTTTTTTCTACACTTTTTACACTAAGGTCCACTCACTTGAATCGCTGTATCTCCTTTAGTTTTAGTACGATTTACTTGGAATTTTTACACAATACTCTTGAAATGTTGTACATTCAGAAAAAAAAAAAAAAAAAAAAACAACCCAAAAATTTTTTAAAACCATACCATGCCCTTAAGACCCAAATCAAACTAGCTGACCCGCTTGACGTTCCAAATATGGCGCCTTCTTAGAAATAAGGCAACCTTTTGAAGGTAAAATCATTTGAAGTACCAAGGCTACTTAAGGGGACCGAATTCGTCCCAAATTCGAACGGAATCCGAAATATAAATAGATTTTCCATATAATGTATTCCTTTTATGTTTTACGAATCAAATAACTGCCAATAAGGGACTTTCAAGAAAATTTTTTAGAAAACTTTTTGAAAAAAAAAAACAACGTAGCAGTCCTGGAATAACAATGAAGACCTGGCAGTTGATAGAAAAAATTTCAAAAAAAAAGTATAGATTGCGATAAAGATCATCAGTGAAAATTCTTCAATTTTTAAAAAGTATTATGACAATAAATTTATATCGTCAATCCTTCACATTTCTCATAAATCTTGCATACGAATCACGATTGCATTTACCGATTTTGATATTTTGTGGTTTATTGATTTTCAACGCACGGCCCAGTATCGAATTGACTGTTAACACTGAAGATATGGACGAAGAGGTAAGTTTAAAGGATCATAGCCATAAAAAAAAAATGAAATGAAAGATAGTCGATTTAAGTTTCTAGCATTGGAAGAGGACCATAGTGGTACGGGTAGCAGCATTTTTGATTCAGACGAACACAGTAGTGACACCAATAGCAGCGACTCGTCAAATTTTACCGAATCGGAAGAATCAGATATAACTCGTACAGTTATTTGTTTGGATGTGGAGATCGATCATTTCTTTCCGGTGACAGGGTAGTATTTTACTTTTTGTTCGAATCGTAAGTGATTTTTTAAATGTTGCTTTTAATAAAAAGTTTTCACCTACAACTGTGAATGGGAAGTCAAAAGGGTTTGGATTACAATTTAATTATTAAATATGTATTAAATAATGGGTTTCTATCCCCATATCTTACTTAATTTCTTAGTTAATCAGAGGCATATGATTCTTATTCGCTCAGGCATTCATTAAAAATTTTAATTAAAAGAAATATCAACATTCACATGTACAGCTTAATGAGTTCATCGCTAACAGCCGATGGTGTAAGTATACCCAGATCCGTGAAGAGTAATGTTATATAAGCAGGTGGGGTGTAATCAACTTGTGGATGCATCTTCGAGACATCATTCAAGTGCTTTCTCGAATACTGTTGTTGAACGAAAAAAGGGATAATTATATTTTCATCTCATAATATGTACTTTAATAGCCCAAATTTACCTTATATTCATTTGGTAAATCCCGCTGATTCAATGGATAGAGCCGTGTAAATTTAAAGCTTTCCGAAAGTACATAGAACGGTTTCTTCATCTCACGCGCGCACACACCCAAAGTAAATGATCCAATTCGATTAATAATTCCACCGCTTTCCACGACGGCTTCAGCACCAACCATCACAAAATCAACAGATTCCATAACATAACCAATCGCAGAGTCCAAAATGAGTGTAGAATCAATACCAGCTTGTCTCAGCTCAGCAACCATTTGTTCACTACAAAAGAATCATCACAAAAAGACTTAAAAGGTAAAAGAACAAAGAAATATACCCTGTATTGTCAGGTCCACCTTGCGTTACATAGACTTGGAATTCCTTTTTCGATTCAGCTGCACTTATCAGCGCCTTCAATACAACTCTCGAACGAGAGTGCGTCAGAACTCGACATCCATCGGTTATAAATTGCCGTGCTTGTTGTGCGATAACATTGCGTGAGTTTAACAATTTGGCGAGGAAAATTTTTCCACGATTCAACATGATTTGACGACATTCTTCCATATCCTTGTCGTCCAAACTCAATGTAATGAAACGACAAAAGAGCTCTCCTCCAGACACTACGGCTGCAATTGATAGGTCAGTATTCCGCATCGCTGTAACTGCTTCTCGCATGGTCGTGTGTAAAATGTGGATTGTTCCAACTGCGGAATCATTTGGGAATTGGCTATAGATCACTACAATACGATTTTTTTTCTTTATTATGTACTTACATTGCTTCTTCTCCAATATCATCAAAAGCGTTTTGATTGCGGCTATTCCACTGGACAAGTCTTTGTCCTCCTCTAGTAGCTGAAGGAAGTACTTCACCACGTAGTCCTCGTCCCCCTTCGTATCTTCCGGCATGTTGTCTTTAATTTCAAATCATATATATATAAATATATGTTTCAAATCAAGTATAACTTCTAAGCAACTTTTAGAGCCACGAATAAAGAACTGTTAACGCAATGCGGGCGTCAAGAAAAATTTCTACAGCGCTTGACGTCACAGAAGAGCTCAATTGCTTGATTTGTTTACATTTTGTATGTGATGTTGATGACTTTTTAATAAATAAATGTTATTAAATTAAAATAAGGCAAAAATCCATTGAAAAGAGAAACTAAATAACAGAATAAATACATTTTTCATTGTATTTCGATAGATTAATTCTAAATAAAATGCGATCGCAAGTGGTTCAGTGCAGAGTATATGTGTTTTAAAACAGATCGCTTTCTTGCAGTTTTTGCACAACGCAATTCAATTTCGGTTTTTTTTGCAATTGAATCCGCACAATGTACACACACTATCACTTCGCTTGTCTCCGAAAACAAAGAAATTTCAAATCAAAAATGAATTTCCAATTCTCGCGTGACGTCACACAAAATTCTGATCCCATTAGCAAATCTAACGGACTGCACAGTATATTAAGACTATCGATAATTTTGATTTTGCAGCTTTTGTTATGAACTTCAAGTGGCGATTCCAATAACGCGTGAGCGTCAAAGCGTGAATTCGTGCTATTATTCAACACATCAAAACGTATACAGACATTTCAAATCAATGTAAACATCAATAATGCAGCTAATTGGAAATAAGGCTTCAACTAGACCTATCCCAATACGGATGTTAAGCCAGAATCCTCTGTAATAAACTCCACAGTGCGAAACTACACTGGCTTGCTTTAAAGTGGAATACGTGAAAATCACTGGCATATAATAGATTTTTGAGGTTATCGAATGTAAACTAAAAATTGACTGTTGTTTCTGAAAGAATTTGGTAAATATTTGCTTTTTTCAGTTGGCTCCAGTTCTTTTCTTTATCGATCTCAAAAAGTGTGACCGAGAATTAAGTTGCGCAAACAAGTGCATCTTAGGCTGAAGTTAGTGACATGGTCGTTATGATGTGTTTTTTTTAAATCGTCATTTACCATGTTTATACACCGCTAGATACGTGTTCACTCGCCCTAGTCTATTGTCTTGTTTGCCACACATTTATTACGGTGTAAAAAAGACAGAAGTTTAAACGTATCGGTAAATACGTATCAATTGGTCATGCTAAACATGGTATGTATTGACTTAAACGTCCATAAACATTGACTGAATGAGTAAGTTAATATGTTTTCTGTGATCCGTGTGCACAACGACAATGAAGAAAATGTATAGGCCAAGACGTACAATAAAAGACCTGTGATAGTCAACTGAATGTTTATTGTATAAATAAATTTTGTGGAAGATGTTGGAATTGTTTAGAAAACGTTTCAATCGGTTGTGTTTCGTTATGGTTCGGGAACCGGTTTCCAAAACAAAAAAATAGCGTTTCGGTTAACATTATTTTGGATTAGGACGAAACCGGCTAAGAATAGGTTAGGTTTCAGGTATCGGTTCCGGTTGCACGCCCAGCTAAAAATGACTGTTGTCTTCTGAAAGAATTTGGTAAATAGTAGTAACTCCCACTATTTGGTTTTGTCAGTGCCCAATTCTTTTCTTTGATCGATCTCAAAAAGTGTGCCGAGAATTAAGTTGCGACTTATCTTAGCAGATGGTCAGGCGTTAGGCTGGTGCGAAATGTTGGCCTCTCGCCTACGCCATCGCAGGTCAGTTTTTTTCTGCTTATTAGACATAAAAGGTAAAAAGCTATTTCCCAACTGTTTTTAATTATAACACTGTTAATTGGCGCTCGCAAAAATTGTACTTGCCCGCATCAAATTTTTTCTTCCGCCACTGTCTTAGGCTATACGCAACACGTTCAATTTTTTCTTCCATATGACAAAATTTTAGCCCTAGACTCGAATAAAATACCTTTAGTACTAACTGATCTGCAAAAAAATTCATTTAGTAACTGGAAATTGCAAAAGTCTTATGAAATTTTCCACCTCTTTTTTAACATTTCTGGACCTTAGCTCTCAAGCGAATAAAAATTTTTTTAAACATTTTTTTGATTAAAAACTTCTTCCAGTACACTAGGTAGGTAGGGGTAGGTTGGTGCGGCAGCTTATAGCTCACGTAGGCTCACAGATAGGCCCTTTGTGGTACCATAGAGACACGACTATCCCCTTTCTACTTCCTATAGAAGCCAATTTGACTTCCTGATGAACCGCACGATGTCTGAAATTTTGATTTCTGACAGTTCGGTGAGGCTGGTCAGAAAGGTGTGTCCCAGTAGAGACAGTCTTTTTGACGCTAAGGCCGGGCACTGACACAGGAGGTGGAGAATGGATTCCTCCTCCTCCTCCTCCGAGCGACAGCTCCGGCAAAAGTCATTGTATGGGGCTCCCAGCCTTGCGGCATGTCTGCCGAACAGGCAATGGCCGGTGAGAACTGATACCGTCTGATGGATGGAGGTGTTGCTGAGTTTCACCAGGTCCCTGGATCGTCTCTTATTCAGAGATGGCCAGGTTTGTCTAGTGATCCCGCAGAAATCTTCTTCGACCCAAAGCTTATTTGCACAGGTCGAGATATTCTTCTTTTATGCGGAATTTCACTGTAGCCAGTGGGATTCCTATGTTAGAAAAGGAGGTCTCGATGGAAGCGATGTGCCCATCTTAGCAAGTTCATCGGCCTTGCAGTTTCCTTCAATGTCCCTGTGCCCCGGTACCCAGCAAATGGATACCGCTGAATGTTCCGCTATCTCGTTGAGAGATTTCCAGTACACTAACTGCATCTGCTCCTTCATACCGTTCTGTCAGTGCCCTTCGACACTACATCATGACCGCAATCTATGATATATATTCTTCGCAAGTCAGTAAACCTCATAAATTTTGTTCTTGTTATCGATTCTATTTAAAAAAAAAAAAAAAACTTTTATTGTCGAAGACCTAACGTTTAATAGGCAATTCAATGATATTCTCTAAATCGTGCTCCAAATACTGGTATTTACCTACCCACACTTATCGAGAGTGCAATAAAATACCCAGCGGAAAATTATCTCCTGCATGACAAAGTCACCAGTGATGTCACCGATGACAAATAGGTGACATTGTCATGCATGACATCTTGGAGGACATGTCATCGTGGAGGGATGCTGTTCATGTGCTTGCCTCTCATTGGCTACTCAAATTTAAATAAGGTTTTCGCGTCAGTTCAGCGTTAGCATAAAGTGGCGTCAGATGATGAGTGCTCGACTCTGAATCCGAAGATCGCGGGTTCGATCCCTGCTGGCTGAGGCGAACAAAAATTATTAAAAATTGATTTTTAAAAATTTTCAAAATATTCAAAGAGAGAGAGCAAAGAAGAGAGTTTTCAACTGACCAGCTATGGATTCTATAAATTAACATTGAGAGAGAAAAGAGCATTTGCTTCTCTTAAATGCTTTTTTCGCCATCGCTCCTCCTAGGAGGACATGTCACCGGTGAAATCACTGTCCAACTCCTGTACAAATGTCATGCTAGGCGTCCTATGAATTGTCACGCATGCCAGGGTGACAAGTCACCCTTACTTCACCGGTGATGTCAGGGTGACATTTCCCGCTGGGAAGCTTATGACTTTTAAATATGCGTTTCGGACTTTACAGTGTATGGGTTATTCTTTCAAAATAACGTTCCCGATTGCTTTTAAAAAAAAAATCATGGCGGGAAGAAATCAACGTTTGATCAAACGTTAAAATATCGAATAAGGACAAAATTTTGTCTATTTTTTGGAAAAATTCCATACTGCCTTTCACAGTTCAATAGGAAAAATCTGCAAATTTTTTGCTGTCTAGAAGTTGTAAAACAATAAAATTGGCTTCTTATCGTCGGCCAAATCGATTAAGATAAGGAAATGGGGGAAAATCTATATAAATTCAATTTTCCATTGGTAATCCAGTATTATTAATAGTAACTTTAAGCGAAACTAAAGACTAAAATGTGGATTCGAAATGTCTTGGGATTATTATCACTGGTTGGAGTGGCGTTCTGTTACCCGAGCTACGGAACACGAGTTGTTAACGGCACGGATTCGCATATAACACGATATCCTTTCATTGTAAGTCGTAATTTTATGCAGTGGCGTGTCTAGAGAAATACTGCTTTGATAGTGCTTATATTTTCCACAGTTGTATATTGTACAATTATAAGACATTAACCCAAAAATTTTTGGGGGGGGGCTAGAGGAAGTTTAGAGAGTTATGGACCAAAAACCAAAAAAATCCGAAAATTTCATAACGTCCGATTTTGATGAAAATTTATATATAGAATAAGTGAAAAATTCTAAGAATTTTAGCACTAAAATTTTTTCAAAAAACTGGTCCTTTCTGGACCAGTTTGGAACTAGACCCTAACTAGACTAGTTGTAATCGGTTTCTTGAAAAAATTTTGACGCCAAAATTCTAAGCATTTTTCGCTTATTCTATATATAAATTTTCATCCAAATCGGACGCCATAAATTTTTCGGATTTTTTTGGTTTTTGGTCCATAACTCTCTAAACTTCCTCTAGCCCCCCCCCCCAAAAATTTTTGGGTTAATGTCTTATAATTGTTCAATATACCACTGTGGAAAATATAAGCACTATCAAAGCAGTAGTGGTATTCAAGCAACAGTGCAAATCGCAGTGTGCAATATTTGCACTTGTCAATTTGCGTACAAAAAAAGCAGTGCAAATATTGCACACTGCGATTTGCACTGTTGCTTGAATACCACTAGTATTTCTCTAGACACGCCACTGATTTTATGTATGACAAAAAGACTTCAATTCATTCGGTTCCAAAATACATATGTAATAGGCATCGCTTCGTTCAGCTTCTGGTTCACATTCATGCGGTTGTAGTCTTATTGCGCCACGTTGGATATTAACCGCTGCACACTGTGTTGATAGACAAAGCGCAAGCTCAATGAAAATTCAATATGCTGTAACGAATATCGATCAATCGGGTCCAAATATTGCACAGGTGAAAAGAATTCACATGCATGAGAATTACAATCCATTCAATTCATATGCCAATGATATTGCTCTGTTGGAATTGGCTGGAACTGTTATTTTCAACTATAAGACTTTAGGACCAGTTAAGCTACCAGATCCAAATTTCGAAACTGCTCAAACGGCTGTGGGAGCACCGGGAGTTCTAATCGGTTGGGGTCTAAATGAGGTGAGCAGTCGAAGTTTTTTAAATGAAATCACGACCTAAAGACTAAATTTTTTTTTTTTTGGAGGTATAGACAGGAGGTTATAGCCCAAAGACTCTCCAAGAGGTACCTCTAAAAATATTTTCAGACGAGGAATGTTACACACGTCACGATGGAGCTGTTACAACTGATCATATATGTGGAGGTGCCGATGAGGGTGGAAAAGGTCAATGCAGTGGAGACAGTGGTGGACCTTTACTTCACGACACGGGAAATGGCCTCATTCAAGTTGGAATTGTTTCTTGGAGTATAAAGCCTTGCGCTATATATCCATATCCAGGCGTCTATACAAAAGTCTCTCACTACATTAACTGGATTAATAATATTATTAACACAAATTCAGTGCAATAAATTCGTGCGAAAGCAGCTAGATAACAAGAGCAATTACTGATTAGAACCAGGGATGCCCACCACTACATTGAAAGCTTGCGATAGTGTGTGTGCGCATTGCACTGAAGAACGTTTTTCGCCTTTTTCAGTTCTCTCTTTTTGCTTCATCCGACATAGTCTTGCTCGTTCGCTGCTGATGTGAGACTAAACAGGTTTCAATTTCTCAGCTTGCTTGTTGCCTTTTGTGTATGTACACAAGCATTTGCTCTCAATGCTCCGAAGCTTGCTCCGCGGGCATCCCTGATTAGAACTAACAATGTCTTAAAAACTTCTAAAGACTTTGCCTTCTTAAATTCATGGGCAGCGATTTCTGTAGCATTATGAATTTCGAAGAAGAAATTTTTTTTTTTTTGAATGCACAGAAAATATTATTTTCTATCGGTCAAATTAGACATTCAAGGTTACATAAATTCCCACCAAGCTGAAATGGCATGATTGATTAAAGTATAATAAAAATAAAATTGGAAAGTTCCCCATCATTCCCCTGTATGGAAAAATTTATTCAAGGTCAAAGGTCAAAAAATCAGTTTTCACGATTTTCAGCAAAACGGTAATTTTAAATTAAACAAGATCACAACTGATACGTGGAATAGGCCTACTGGAAACCACGTTAAAAAAAATGCGCTAAATACACTACCTCATAGGTGGCGTGAAAAGTGTGCATATTATGACGGTTACAGCTTTTACAACTTTGATCGTTATACTCAAAACGGTAGTTCGTAGGAAAAAAGATTATAGACATTTTTTGTAGATAATCGTATGATCTACAATTTTCATCTAAGGTAATTTTAGGATAAAACTTACCGTTTTGCTGAAAATCTGTGAAAAACTGATTTTTTGACCTTTGACCTTGAAAAATTTTTTCCATACGGGGAATGATGGGAACTTTCCAATTTTATTTTTATTATATTTTTAAACAATCATGCCAATTTTCAGCTTGGTGGGAATTTATGTAACCTGCACTTATTTTTTGGTCTAATTGACCGGACTATTGATGTATTAAGGAAATGAATTAAACAGTGAGGTCGTCGAATGTAACCAATATTTTGACTGCAGTTCCTCAAAGTTCTTGGTATATATAGTAACTCCCTGTATTTGGTTTAGTCAAATTGGCTCCAGTTCTTTTTTTAATCGATCTCAAAAAGTGTGGCCGAGAATTAAGTTGCGCACTTACTTATGGCTATATCTCGAAAACATTTGAATATTTTATTTTCTTCGGAAGAGAATATAAAGGGAGCAAAAATTTCCAAAATTTTTAATCAAAAGTACTTATCCTCCTTTTCAGCGGAGAAAAATTTCTGGGAGAACAATTTCCAGGCAATATTCATTTAAAATAGGGCAATAGATTTTTTTCCAATTTTTTGTCGATTTTTTTAATGGTTTCATTTAGCTTGGTACCTCTGTAATTGGGAATTAATAGCTCAATAATCAATATAAGTGAGACAATTTATCTGGTTCGTGCAAGTGATGACATGTTTGTGTTAGAAACAGATTAATTTCTCGATAATACATTCATTCATAACAAGTTCTTTCTATGATTTTCTGCCACGAATACACGCCACAAAGCAGAAAAAGCCTTGAAAAACCTTACATAAATATTTGGAGATGTCAAAAGATTTATAAACCTGTCATATTTGATTAAAGTTTTTTCTCAAAGAAGCAAATTAAAGCAATATCAACCATTTTGTTAACCCTTTATCGCATACGAACCCATAGATGGAAAAATATATATAGGTAGTTTTTTTGATGAAACTCGATATTTAATTATTTTTGAAGCCTCTTATATACATATCATACGGCAGGTTAGGTTAGGTTAATGGGCTGCCACCATAAAGGTTGACACACTTAGGTCTCACATGGGCCCTTTGTGATACCACAAAAATGGTAAACCAAAGAGAAAAACAGAAAAATTAAACAATATCCTCGACCTCAGCTGGGAGATGAACCAACAGCCTCTCGCTTCGTAAGTTGGCATCTCAACCAACTACGGCTCAGAGGCCGTCTTACCATAAAGTAATGGGTTAATAAACCCACTTACAGCGAAACAATTTGTTTTTTCAATTATTAAATATAACAGGTTGGCTGATAAGTCCCCGGTCTGACACATAGATGGCGTTCAGCTAGTATTAACATGCATAATTATTTTTATATAGTGGCAACCTATCAAATGATTCGTGTCAAAATTTTGAACGTCTGTAAGTCAATTAGTTTGTGAGATAGAGCGTCTTTTGTGAAGCAAACTTTTCGTTATTGTGAATAAAAATGGAAAAAAAGCGTAATTTCGTGTTTTGATAAATACTGTTTTCTGAAGGGAAAAATACAGTGGAAGCAAAAACTTGGCTTGATAATGAGTTTCCGGACTCTGCCCCAGGAAAATCAACAATAATTGATTGGTATGCAAAATTCAAGCGTGGTGAAATGAGCACGGAGGACGGTGAACGCAGTGGACGCCCGATTTAAGAGGTGGTTACCGACGAAAACATTCAAAAAAATTCAAAAATGATTTTTGAATTGACCGTAAAATGAAGTTGATCGAGATAGCAGAGGCCTTAAAGATATCAAAGGAACTGTGTTGGTCATATCATTCATCAATTATTTGGATAAAAGCTCGTGCCTAAAATGGGTGCCGCGCGAGCTCACATTTGACCATAAAATCAACAACTGTGTTGATGCATTCTGAGCGTGTTATGCAGCTGTTAACTACGCAATACACCCGATGTTTTTGCGAATCGATATGTGACAATGGATGAAACATGGCTCTATCACTACACTCCTGAGTCCAATCGACAGTCGGCTGAGTGGACAGCGATCGGTGAAATCCGTTTTCTCCGAAGCGTGGAAAGACTCAAAAGTCCGCTGGCAAAGTTAATTGGCCTCTGTTTTTTGGATGGTCATGGAATAATTTATTATCGATTATCTTGAGAAGGGAAAAAAAAACCATCAACAGTGACTATTATAGATCGTTATTGGAGCGTTTGAAGGTCGAAATCGCGGCAAAACGGCCCCATATTAAGAAGAAAAAAAGTTGTTGTTCCACCAAGACAATCGCTACCGTGCCACAACGTCATTGAGAACGATGGCAAAAATTCATGAATTAGGCTTCGAATTGCTTCCCTAACCCACCGTATTCTCCAGATCTGGCTCCCAGCGACTTTTTCTTGTTCTCAGACCTCAAAAGGATGCTCGCAGGGAAATAAATTTGGCTGCAATGAAGAGGTGATCGCACAGAAACTGAGGCCTTATTTTGAGGAAAACCGATTTAGGAGTACTACCAAAATGGTATCAAAAAATTGAAGGTCGTTATAATCGTTGTATCGCTCTTGAAGGGAACTATGTTGAATAATAAAAACGAATTTTGACAAGAAAAATGTGTTTTTCAATTTGTTAGACCGGGGACTTATCAGCCAACTGTTATCATGGGTTAATAAAAAAACTTCCATCACGCAGTTAAGATTTAAGGCATAAATTTTGTTTTTTTTTTATAAATTAAAAACTTTTCCATTCATTACGCAAGGGAGATTTTGACAATTTTTGCGCCTCCGTTTTTGTATGGTCAGGTTCGTCTGACTCTATACGTACGACTTTATGTATAGAAAATTCATTCTTTTAATATAATAAATCTACAATTTTGACCCTCCCTCTCTTACTACAACTTACTTACTGGAACTAGGTTCCTTGCGACCCCAATTAAACGGGTTCTACTGCACTATTAATCGATCTTCTGCGTGAATGGAAACAGCATCAGAATCACCATTTGAACTGCCTGGTGTATGAACGTTTACGTATTACCACAATTTTTCCCAAGATCTCATGTACCATGTATACACCAGTTGACAACAACAACAAAAATGTATCGTTATGCAACTTTATGGTAAATCAATACAAGGAACCAATGCAAAGAAGTGGTTTCGTTCGTTATTTCTTACAAGATACTTCGTGGTCTGTCTACTCTATGTATAAAAAAAAAAGGGACATAAAAGAAAAACCCGCAGAACAACAAGACGACGTCATACAACTTTCAATTTTTCATTCAATTTATTGTGCATCCACCTTTGTAAGAAAAAAAAAAAAGAGAATAAAAAAAACTACGATATTGTATATATATAGGTCCATGCTAAATAACATAACGAATTAAAACATGTTTCTTGTTCGTTTGCATTATCATGCTGGGAGTACAAACATGTTTAAAACAAAACTAATATGTTGCTGAAAGTGAAACGGGGAAACGTGTTTAAGCAAGGCCGTCAGCGAAGAAATACGTGTCAATTATTATAAAGCCTGCCCTGTATAACTCTTGAGACGCTTTATAAACAACTTTTTCATATCCAATCGACCACGACGACGACGGCGACTGTAAGAAATTGATTATTCAAATTTTAAATGATCATTTGAAAGAAAACTGGTATCGCTCGACCTTTACCATTTTTATGATGATATTAACTGTTATTTAAGCGAACATCTACAATCACCGACTGCTTTTGGACGCATTAAACCGGAGAAGGTATTTTTTTTTTTTTAAATACCATTGATTCTCTTTTTAATGTAGGTAGGTAGGTTGAAGTGGCTGCCACTTAGGCCGATAATCGGCCCATTGTGATACCAAGGAGGTTTTCTTGTGTTTGTGTGAGTGTATGTCTTTTTATGTAGTGTGCCCCTAACATGCGATTTTTTGAAAAACCAGTGCTAGGCTTGGAACATTACACTCCGTTTCGCCTGTGCCGGGAATCGAACCTCGGACCCTGGGATCAAGAGCATAGCACGCATCCCCTACGCTATCCCAGAGCCACTTTTTTTTTAATGTAGAACAAAAAAAAAAAAAAAAATTAATTTTTCAATGACGATATAATTTTTTTTTTTTTTTTATACAAATATATATGTGTGTGTGTGTGTGGAAAATGTTTACAAAATATTATATGTTATACATTGTATTGCACAAGGTATACTTAAAGAGCTAATGTGACATTAAGTACAATTGGTTATGGACATATGTATGTATGTATGTATTAGGCATAAAGATTTACAATCAACAAAATAAATGGGGGGAAAAAAGGCGGCATTTTCAGCTTTATACTTAAAATGTATGGAATTTGGAAACTGTTCTCAGACTTCCATGGGGGGCACAGCAGTGACAGGAAAATTGAAATAAAAAAAAAAATAATAATAATTATAATTATAAAATATTTATATCTATGTACAAATGCTTTGAGAAAAAAAAAAAATTCATGCTTCCTATTCGACCGTTACAGATTTTGCTAAATTCCGTGGGCAATCGACGTCACAGCCGCGCAAGACAGCAATATGATACGAGAGCAATTGCATCGGTATAACAGTCAAAATACCTTGAAGGCAATCAACGGTGCGTGGAATTTCCAAACTGCGCACCGAAAAGGATTTCGTCTCGCTGTCACCTTCCTCGCAAACGATAATCGGTCGCCCGTTACGCGAAGTAACCTGTTGCAGGGCGTTCATGCATTTCGTATAAACAGGATCGCGCATAACGATCATCAGAACAGGCATCTCATCGTCGACCAAAGCAAGCGGACCATGCTTCAATTCGCCAGCGAGTATACCTTCACTGTGCATGTATGTCAATTCTTTAATTTTCAATGCACCCTCAAGGCATGTAGCAAAATTATAGCCACGTCCCATAATTAGCAACGATTTATGCTGATATAAATCTTTAGCGAGTTCCTGAACTTTCGAGTCTAATTTCAATACTTCTCGTATATCGTCGGCTAATTTCGAAAGGCCTTGCATAATTTCCTTGCGTCTCACCTGCAATGACAATCGATCTTCAGATAAAACGAGTCCGAACATAACAAGCGATATGAATTGTGAAGTATATGCCTTCGTTGAGGCGACACCAATTTCTGGACCAGCATTAATATGTATACCACAATTACTCTCGCGACAAATACTACTGCCAACGGTGTTGGTGACACCAACAATTAACGCACCGCGTTGCTTGCAATACCGCAAGGCCATCAAAGTATCGGCCGTTTCACCAGACTGCGATATAAAGAAGCAGACATCATCGCGAAAAACGGGCGTATTACGATCAAGAAAATCGGATGCCAATTCAACCATAACCGGGAGCTCGGTTAGTTCCTCCAATAGTTGACGTGTCGCCACAGCACTATGATACGACGTTCCGCATGCGATCAACATTAATCGGCGGCAGCGTTTTATTTCCGGTATAAAATCTTTTATTCCACCAAGAACGACTGTACCCAAATCGAAGCGAACACGTCCACGCATTGTATTCACAACCGATTCCGGTTGCTCGAATATTTCCTTCTGCATAAAGTAATCATAGTTGCCCTTCATGATTTGTTGAATTTCCATTTTTAGAGTTGTTATCTCGCGCGCATGCGCGTCATCCAATGTCTTATTGGCACGATGTATTGTCAGTGCACCGTCTTTAACTGCAGCCACATCGTCATCTTCAAGATATATAACACGATTCGTATGCTCGATAACAGCCGATGCGTCCGAAGCGAAAAAGTATTCAACCTCGGAGTTCTCTAACGGTTGAAATTCCGCTGTACTATCCGAACGTGGAACCAATGGCACCGGTTGCAAATTCGTATTTACCGAACGATGATCTTTTGCATACTGTATCGGTATATGATCCGATGCAAGACGCGTCTTTGTCTTTATTCCAACCAGCAATGGAGAACCACGTCTCGACGCTACACATTCGCCAGGGAAATATTTTGATTTGAATGCAATAGCAAAGGCACCTTCTAGCTGTTGTATAGCTTGCTCTACTAGTTCTCTAAATGAATAATTCGGATGTTGTTGCCATAGATGGTGAACCAGTTTTGCAATGACTTCTGTATCGGTGTCCGATTCAAATGAATAGCCACGTTTCTCGAGCAATGTCTTAACGTCTTTGTAGTTCGTAAATATACCATTGTGAACGACAACGAAACTATTCGTTTCGTCCGACCTTTGTGGATGCGAATTCCTTTCACATGGTACACCGTGAGTTGCCCAACGTGTATGTGCAATTCCGACGTGCGTCATCATTTCTGTTTGAAATTCCGGAGCATTCGATATTTCGGCGATGGCATCTTCAAGCGTTTTCACCTTGCCGCAACGTTTAACCATAACAATATCCTTGCAATCGTTGGGTGAATCGATTGCGACACCAGTTGAATCGTAGCCACGATATTCCAAACGTTTTAAGCCATTTACCAACAGATCCAATACCTCTTGACGTGTTTTCGGCGTAAGGTAATTCAAATATGCAAATATTCCGCACATTTTCGTTCCGAGTGTTCTTTACGGGTGCGACGACTTTTTCTTTCTTTCTTTCTTTCTTTATTTTTTTTTAATTAATTAAGAGATAAAAGGTTTCTTCGGTTCTTCGAAATAAGTAATATGATAAAAAACAAGACTGGTTCTCTCGCTCTTTATTCAATTGTTAACTTCCTGTTTGCACTTCTTTCCTTACCGCGACCGCGCGATCTTTTTTTTTAAACAAGTTTCTGCAAAGATATTTATTTTTTTATGATAAAAAACTGCTGACGTGTGTAATTTGGAAATATTTCTTTCTTACCAAATGCTTTCTTGTCTCTCGATCGCAAATTTCAGCTCTCAACTTTTTACTATCTATTCACACACAATAATTTTACGAAACAAAAAACAGCAACAACAACAAAAAAAAAACAAATTTACAATTTCGCAAAAACAAAAACAAAAACCAACTGCTCCGAAATGTGATTGAATTGCAATGCGAAATGCGAAACGATGGAATTTCGTTCGGAAATAATAATAATAAAAACCACAAGCACGCCCGAATAGTACGAAACTCTTCAGATGAATGATTCGCACTTGCTTTGGCCAACGTTTTTATAGCTTCTAGTGTCGCGGGGTATTTTACGCGTGTGCGTGCGTGTGTAACCACCAGAGCCATTTCAGATGGAACATCGATTGTCCGTCCGTGACGGTTGAGATTTTTGAGGGAATATCTCTCGTCAATATCTTAAAGCAAGGCCAAAATTCCCAAAAATTCCATTTCGAAGTCTTCTAGAAACAAAAACTTCTTCCCATCACTCTTAAAATGGGGTTGGGTACTAAATTCCCAGGTACAAAATTCCCATATTACAAAATTCCCATATTACAAAATTCCCATATTACAAAATTCCCATTTACAAATATCCCATTTTTCGAAATTCCCAGTGAATTTTGTACCCTGGCAATTTTGTAAATGGGAATTTTGTATATGGGAATTTTGTAAACATTTAAAAGGGACATGTTGATACTGTGTAAAAGCGCGCGCTTTTACACAGTATCAACATGTCCCTTTTAAATGTTTACATTACATATGTATATGTATGTATGTATGTTATGTATGTATGTATGTATGTATGTATGTATGTATGTATGTATGTATGTATGTATGTATGTATGTATGTATGTATGTATGTATGTATGTATGTATGTATGTATGTATGTATGTATGATGTATGTATGTATGTATGTATGTATGTATGTATGTATGTATGTATGTATATGTATGTATGTATGTATGTATGTATGTATGCATGTATGTACGTATGCATCGTAAAATGGGAATTTTGTAAATGGGAGATTTGTAGATGGGAATTTTGTAAATGGGAATTTTGTAAATGGGAATTTTGGAGATGGGAATTTTGTCATATGGGAATTTTGTAAAATGGGAATTTTATAAAAATGGGAATTTTGTCATAGGACATTTTGTAAATGGGAATTTTGTACCCTGGGAATTTTGTAAATGGGAATTTAGTACCGCTCCCCTTAAAATGTTCCCTGACCACTTTTCTTCAGTCAGATTCCACTAGAGATCATAAATGTCTTTTAATTTAGAGGATACTCCCCTTAGCTGGCAACAGTGTCGTCCGTCTGCCTGTATAGAAGGGTGAAATCGAGACGATGTGGTCAGTATCGCAGTGAGGGGTGGTCGAAGAGGGGAGCCACCAAATCATATTTTACATTTTATAAATGTTTTTGTAATTAGGGCGAGTGGAAAGACCCACATTTCTCCTTTAATCCTGTGATGCCGCAATTTTTCTGTCAATAAAATTATCGGAAAAGATTGATTACCGGGTAGAGGAAAACGAATCTGACAAAATATACTTGAAAATCGATCCATAATTTATTTTAGAGTCAGCTTGTCCAAGGAGTTGAGCTATCTTGATGAAATTCAGTATAAAGATTGGCAGAGACTTGGACAAGAACAAGTTTAAGAATAGGCTTGATCGGTACATTTTAGGGTAACCGGTAGAAGTAGGGTCCGTTATGAAATTCATATTAACTGCTGGGATATTAAGTTGAATGTCTCAAAACAAGGTCAAACCTTAAAATTTAAATTTAAAATATTCTAAAAATAAAAACTTGGTCCCATGTGTTCCTATGTTATACCCTAAAACTTCACTGAAGATCATAAATGCATTCGTAATTTCGCTGAGAATTTTAGCTTATTTAAGGAATTTATTTTAATTTTCAATAATTTGAGAAGTGGGCGTGGCTAATGGATGGTCTTAAACCCAATATTCAAAGGGGAATTGCACAGAAGTTGGCAGTTGGGGTTCTTTAAGACCAACGAAAGTCATATGCACGATTTTTTTTTTTTTTAGTGGGCGTGGCTTATTTAAGAAAAATCCCTTAACAAATACAGCCACACGATTATTATGTCGGGTATTGTGCTGTCGATTTTGACTATAACACCCTTACATGGTATATCGAGAACTATCAGCTGATGCGTTTCAAGAGATGTGACTCTTCCGATAGTTCGACCATAGCTGTCGAAACACCACTCACCTAATAGTTTTTCAAAACTTTTTTGTTACTGATATTATTAAAACGATAAATCTTAATGTACTTGATCATCTGACGTACAAAAATGAGTTCCTTTTTCCAATCTGTTAAGAAAATTTTCTAGATTTTAGGATTTTCTAGGACTCTTTGACTCAGTCAGTTTTTCTATTTGAATCAGGGACCCAAAATAATAATTATTTTTGACATATATCGAAAATTTTAAAACTATCGATTACAAATTAATTTATATGTTTACAGCTTAGTATTTGTAAGTGATTATTCTTAGAGATTTTATAATTTTTGATTAAAAAAAAAATTGTACGAAATTCACAAGTCGATTTAATTTTCGATCAGGAAATAACAATTATTTTTCGGTACAGTTATAATTTTTTCATCTCATGAAAATCATCAAAATGTATATATAGTATTCAATGTTATTTATGTTGTTATCACAACATGTATGCAGTATTTAGTTCATAGAGAATTATGGCAATTATTTTTCATGGGATTTGCAATCGATGTTGGGTTGCCAGATTGTCATTCTGGCACTTTTTCATTTCCTTCGTGTTCATCATCATCCGATTTCATCACTTTATCCTATTTCAAGTAGCGTATATTAATGAAGAAAAGCATAAAGGTTAATATACTTATGCAATTGAGTTATTAATATTTTCTGAGTAAACATACAACAACTCAAGAACACCAATTTGTAATATTTTATTGAGCTTATACTAAATTAAAGTTTTTAATCATAAAGTTATAAATTTTTATCTTCAGAGCAAGTAAATATAAATTCGAAAAATAATTTTTATTTACTGAGTAAACCAATTTTAAAAATCTAAAATATAAGGTTATTAATATTCTTCTGAGTAAATTAAATATAACTCGTAAAATTAATTTTTATTTCTTGATCGAAAAATAAAACTCTAAGAATAAGTTTTATCTTCTGAGTAAAAAATAAAACTAAAAAAATAATTTTTATTTTCTGATTAAAATAATAAAACTCTTAAAATAATACTTAAATTGTAATTTTTAAAATATAATTTATAACAGTTATGGTCCCTGATTTGAATTATATATATTTAGACCAATCGATAATCGAAAGATTTAAAAACTATCGATGCTACCGAAATTACCATCGATTGTTTTCCCGCTCTATATTTTGTAACATGATTATTTTGGAACGGATTTTATCAAATTATTTTTTAAATATAAAAGGAAACTTGTACAGAGACACTTAACAACGTCGATAAAAATTCGGTCCAAACTCCCAAGGATTTTATTTTTCGGTACAGATAATTTCTCCTTGCCATCTCTATTGAAAATTCATCAAAATTGGTAATTGATAACGGTTTTTTTTCGATGAAATGTTATTATTTTTGTATTTACCGTTTGTTATATAGTTATATATGTGTATAATTTTCAAATGATTTATTATAACCGCATACGAACCCATATGTTTCTGTTAAAAAAAAAAACATCTAGTAAAGGGTTAATTAAATAATTCTCATTAATTATATATTTTAAAGGTATTTTTTCGATTAATATATTTCATATTTGATATATTACTTCTATTCACATTAACGAAAAAAATATCCTTCTTTTAGTAATCCCTCCGGAATCGGCGTCGTGACTTCATTTAAAAATCCAGCAAATTGTGTACGGGTCTATGCAGAAAAGCATAAAATTCCGCTCTTTCGTTGGCCTGCAAGTGAGGAATCATGTAAAGACTATGAGCTGGGAGTTGTAGTTTCATTTGGACATATGATACCGACTTCCATAATTAGAAGCTTCCCTCTGTAAGATGCCCAATTTATTAAACCTAATTTGATATCTCATTAAAATGAATCTTCTCTTTTAGTGGAATGATTAACCTTCATGCTAGTCTTCTGCCACATTGGAGGGGTGCTGCACCGATAATATACTCCCTAATGCATGGAGATGCTGAGACAGGTGTATCAATTATGAAAATAGAACCAAAGCATTTCGATATCGGAGATGTAAGTAAACGAAATTGAATTAAACGTTTTTAAAAGTTTTAAATGGAATAATTTTAAGGTTCTAGCGCAACGTACGGTGCCTATAAAGGAGAACTGTTTTTTGCCAGAATTGCATGAAAAGCTTGCTCATGAAGGAGCTGAATTACTATTGGAAATTTTGAGAGATTATCACGTAAAGTCAAATGAAGCGAAACCACAAATCGAGCGTGAAGCAACATATGCTCCAAAAGTAACAAAAGAATTGACTGAAGTAATTTGGTCAAATTTAACAGCAGAACAAATTTTCAGACACTATCGTGCTTTGTATGGCTTTAAGCAATTAACGACGAAATTCGATGGAAGAAAGGTTCAATTAATTGAGATCAAACTCCCTGATACAATTGAATCGAAATTTAGTTTAGAAAATTACAAAACACCGGGTGCTTTTATATACCTTAAGGAAAGAAGATGCATTCTAGTCCGTTGTGCCTCGGATTCTTTTATAGAAATACACAAATTGCGTGTGGAAGGACGAAAGGTAATGAGTGCTATGGAATTTAACAATGGTTTTTTAAGAAGCTCGAAAGTCATTGAAACATGTTTTGTTGAAAATAAAAAAAGTATTTCTGTTTAAAGGTACTACGCTAGTTTTATTTTGATCAACCTAAATCGGTTGGTTTGACTTCTTTGCTTTCGGCATTCGATTGCTGTGTCGTGCGTTGGATTAAATTTCGTGAGAACCACATTGGTCGAGGTTTCTCCATTTCGACAATGCGCTTTCCCTCTAAGCTTTCCTTTGGCTGATTGCTCTTCTCACCTTCATAGAGCACGATTACCTCCTGTTCGATTGGATTCAGTCCTAATTTCTCTTGTATTTTATCTTGCATTTCTTCCGTTTCCTTGCGAACTTTCTCGTAACAATGAGCTGGAAATAAATTTTTTTAAAAATGGTCCTTCTAAAATACATAATCGCTTACGACACAATAGTCCCATTTCATGGTCGTGCCCACACTTTATGCAGTTTCTCAGATTGGTTTTGACTTTTAATATCTTCGAAACGTACTCTGGAGTGCCGAATTTCCTCTTCAATCGCCGCTCGATCGTGCGGCGGTATTTTGGAACAGCCCATAAGAAGCCATCGCCAATTAAGGCTTTAAGGTCCCACTTTGCTGGGGTTTGATTGTACGAAGTACTGTTATAATGACTAGGAACACCTGCCAACGCGAAAGCCGCTGGAATTACGCAATGTGAGTATAAAATCAATGTAATCTTTAGAAAGAATTGTGGGTATACCTGGTGGCTGACCTCCTGAACGAAATAATGTTTGTTCCAAGTGCGTTAAAAAGCTAGAAATTCGATTTATGATTAGGAAACGAGACATCATGATTTTTGTGGCAATAACGTAACAAAGGCAACCCTGGTTTACGTCATGTGAAACTGTTTTGGCTCCTCAAGTGGATTGGGCGAATTCGCTTTCAAGTATTTTTAGCTTTGAGACCTTATTTACACGGTTACACGTAAAAGAATAGACTTAAAATTTATATAATACTAAAATTAATTATGAGTTTTTTTTTGGTAAATATATTAAGTAGTCTATAATATATAGAATTTAACATATATTATACAAATTCCAACCAAACTAGCAAAATATGTCGAAAAGAACTTGCTTTAGTAAGGCTAAGATGACACGATATGCTATTCAGCAAATATTTTTTGAAAGAGATTTGCTAGGAATTTACTAAAAAATTGTAAATCAGCAAATTAGGTTTGCTGACTGATTACACGATTTTCTGAATCTGTCACAAAACGAAAATTTTTGATTTTCAACAAATGCTAGAAAATAAATAAAAAAAAAAAATTCTGACACATTTGTTAGTCGATTAGACTATTTGAAGAATTTTTCATTTATGAATTTGCTTAATCAAAAAAAAACAAGTAAAGAAGTTTACATCGGCAAAGCGATTGCACACATACCTTTTCCTCAGCCTGAAATATGTTAAAACATTACCTTAACGAAATTCTGCCGTTTTCGTTGTTCTAGCTTGGATATCTATTTATACCTTATCTGTACTTCGATTTAGCTTCTAAAACTCGAGATTATTATTAAGCAAAAAAATTTCGCGAATAGTGGTCATGGTCAATTTTAACCGTTAGAGGACAATATGTCTAGCTGCGAAATACTCAATTCAAATAGTGAAAATCAATTTTTCGAATTTCGCGAATGTGGTCATGATCAAATTTTAACCTTAGAGGACATTTTGTTTAGCTGCGAAATACTCAATTCAAAATAGTGAAAATCAAATTTTTGGAATTTCGCGAATGTGGTCTTGATCAAATTTAACGCTCTAAGGACTTTTTTAGTGCGAAATTTCAATCAAAATAGTGAAAATCATTCGAATTCCGAGCTCTTCATCAATTTATACCTGACATTTTTAGGCGAATTCAATCAAAATATGAAAATGAAATTTGGAATTACTTTGTCAAGAGTTTTAACTTAGAACATTTGAGCTAAATTTCAATCAAAATAGGAAATCTCGAATTTCCGAAGACTCGAAATTTTTATTAGAAATTTTGAGCTCATATTCAATAAATAGTAAAATCAAATTCGAATCCAATAGTGTCTTTAAATTTTTCTTGACAGTAGCGAAATATAATAAAATAGTCGAAAATAATTGCTTTATAAATTCTGAGTCAAAATATAAAAATCTAAAAATTAAGTTTTTGCTTCTGCAGTCAAAATTTAAGCTCGAAAATGTACATATTTTCTAATTCTTGTCGAAAGAAATAAACCTTCATGATATCAGTTTTTATCATTTCGAAGTAAATTTAATAAAATCAAGTTCAAAAAATAGCAAATTGAAATTTGTATTTAGCTCGATTAGAAATAAAAATTTAGCTGCTTAAAATTGAATATCTTCGAAATGTAGATTTTCTTGACAAATATTAATTCGTCAACATGATTTGCCGTCCTACTGCTTAAATGTCAACATTTTCATACCAATGTTTTTATTTTTCAGAACGAAATTCTCTCAAAATTCTTAAGGTATGAGATAAGACAGGTGAGACGAAACGAAATTCTCGCCCACTTAGTCGATTACTTGGAAAGAAAAATTTGTGTATAGAAATTGGAATGTGCTGTGCTGCGATTTATTATGTTTGAAACATGTATTTTAACAAAAATTTCGGCTTTATATTAGGCAGAGTTTTTTTTTATGCTGTTCCCCTTTACTGGAGGAACCGATTTACTCAACATTTCGGTTTTTCCATTTTGTGGCTGTCCATTAATTACGTAAGGGAGATTTCAACCATAATTACCCCCTACCATCCACCTAAGCCTATTTAAGACGCCCATGTAAGCGAGCTTAAGATTTCTCGAATCCCCCTGCGCTTCTTACGCTTTCCACATTAATGGACGATCCATTTGTGCTGTTCGTCTAACAAATCTTGCAGATGTTTCAATTCTTATAGCGCGTCAATGCAGCGAATTTTCTTGTTGAACGCTATCTTCGAATCCTCATCGCATACCGAAATTTTCCTACGCAAATAAATCTCACTACCTGTTGCCATCTCATACCATACGCAATGACAAAAGTTATGCGATGAACTAATGCACGTGGAGTCGCACTGTTAGATCTTATTGTATGTTTTTAGAGTCAAGTGTCAATGAGTACCCCGCAAAATACTTTCAAAAGTAACCGTTCGAAAAGGGAAAGGGGATGGAGTTACGTCACGCACGGATTGGGTTTCGTCACGCACGTTTTGAGTTTCGTCACATTGTGACTGTGTTTCAGAAAAAGTGAAGGTCGTTCGAGAGTGGGTGGGTTCAAATCCCACCCACCTCCGAACAAAATTTTTTTTTTTTTTAAATCAGGCGAATTTTTTAGAAATAAAAAAAAATTATTTTTATTATTACAATTGTTATTATAATTATTTATAACAATTGAAATAAATTATGTCGGCTGCGAGATTTGAACCCAGCGTTCAACGAAAACATTCGCGAGTGCAAAGCGACGCCTTTAACCACACGGCCAATCAAGTAACTTGAAGGTTTGTGTCTTATATTCAGTTTTCCCAATACTCCGAGTTTCTATTAAAGCATATCCCCTGAAAGTATACTGCATTTATTTTAGTTGGCTTTGGAAATGCAATGTAAACATTGTGAAAATGTACTGACAGCTGGATATGGTGCTGCCAGATGTAATGTTTCAGAAAAATCTACCAAATGGTAGATTTTATTTGTGAATGTTTAAAATATGGGAATTCAACATTTTCAACTATTTTATTAAATAGTTCTCACATATGCGGAAGCTAAAAACATAGTTTTATTTATATGTTTGACTATGTTAAAAATATGAAACAAGTCATTTCATTACCTTTCACGAAGAGAAAATAAGTCACAGAAATCAATTTCTAATATAGGAAAAGTGGAAAAAATTAGTGATGCCACGAATATTCGGCCACTATTCGGTATTCGGCCTATTCGGCGTCATTTTTCAGTATTCGGTATTCGGCCGAATAGTTAAAACATTCGGCCGAATACCGAATAATAGAAATAACTTATTAAAAACATCAGCAGTAACTACAAATTAAGTTTTTCTCACAATAACGTTAAAAAATTTAATTAACGAGATCTAAAAATACAGCAGATTTGCATTTTATTCTTTAGAAATATTAAATGTACGCTAGCTTCTTCTAAATTTTCTTCGAAAACATTATAAACAGTGGGCAAATTTTTCAGCGGCAGCTTTTGCCTTGACTCCAGCTAGTCGCGAGTAGGCCCAAGCTGTCTTTACTACGTGCCGAATATTCGGTTGCCGAATATTCGTTATTCGGCCGAGAGGTTGACCGAATATTCGGTATTCGGTATTCGGCCAAATCCACTATTCGGGGCATCACTAGAAAAAATTACATTTTCCTATCAACAAAAAATAGCTTCAAATGGCACTGGACCCATTAAATTGCCTCCCAAAGGGGTTTAAACTATCATAAAGCGATTTCATCTCGCGAGTAACGGAATTTCCGGTAGTTCGATTTAAAGTGATGCCATAATTTTTCCAAAAGCCTGATATCTGTCTTTGATTTGTATTTTAAAAAAATTATCCAAAAATAAAAAACCTATTTTTTTTTTTAAATACATGTTCATACAGTTTTCAAAAAATTAGGTAGTTTTAAGCAGTACAGGAATAGACCTATTATTATACCAAAACTTAAGCTGCAATCATTCATGGCATAAGACGGCATAACAGAACATAACATAACATAAAATAACATAAGCGCTTTTTGAGTAGTCAGTGAATACATAAGAAAACATAAGAGCACAGAAGAGGCAATGTTGCAATTTGCGCACATTGCGGAAAGGGGGTAAATATTATTTCCACAATTTCTCAAGAAATAATTAACAAACGCTTGTAAATCAGTTCGGGACATGCCGAAAAGTAATAAAATATATTTTGCTTTCATAAAAAATTATATGCTTAATACTATTTTTAATATATTACAACATTAGTAATTGTGGCTTTTCGAGATTTTCATAAAAAGGGCAAATGTGGCAGCTTTGGGAACAAGTTGGCAGCACAAATTCAAATCAGCTGGCTCGAACTTACATAAGACGGCATAAGAAAAATCTGTTTTCTACAGCTTCTTCTGTTCTGTTATGTTATGTTATGCCATCACTGATCACTTGCATACAACATGTATTGAATAGATAGAATCAGCTGATTATGCTATGTTATGTTATGCCGTCTTATGCCATGAATGATTGCAGCTTTAGAATTGTGCTAAAATGTTTATTTTTTTTTTTTTTAAATACGGCAACAATTTCCAATAAACATTTTTACATAACCAGTCTTGAATAAGTGGCAGCCACGAAAATATCAAAATATTACAATTGTTAAGATTTTCAAAACGGGATATCTCAAAGCTAGAGGCGGCTCCCAAAAAAAGATCACAGAAACGGGCAGCAGCTAGAATTGTTCCTCACTACCAATGCAATTTCAATGTTACAATATGATCTTCAACGGTAGCCTAGCTGGATGATCAGCATGTGGCTATGGACACTCTTTAACAAGTAGTCGCAAGCTCATCTTTGCTCGACTATGTCAGTCTTGATAGTCGTCTTGATCGTGGCGGTTTGTGGAGCGCTTTCGTTTGTTTCGAAATTTCAAATTCGAAATTATAACTGTCACGTCGTGCTGCGTCGAAGTGCTGTGCTCTAAGTATCCTTTACGTTATTATCTATTATTACCACAACGATAATAATATAAAGAATTATAGAAGAATAACAACGCGAACGGGGACCAAAAAAGCCTAAAAGCTGATATGTTTTTAGTTTTTTTTTTTTTAACAAAAAAGAATCCATTACCAATGAAGCCGCAAAAAACTTAGCTACAGGCTACGTGATAACTCATAAAACTAAAATTCATTTAACAAAGGAAAAAATAAGAAGAACGGAGTGTATGTTCCCTACTTTGAGTAACAATAAGTGGGTGTATCCTTTTAGTTAAAAAAAATTTAGTGATTCTCAATTGTGATTCTTATTGAAATTTAAATCCTTAACGATATGGCCTGCCTAAGCACTTCCAGTCGTCGTGGCTTGTGCGCAATCGTCGGCATAACAAATCATCGTCAGCAGACGCATAAATTTCTATGTCAACTCTTTCTTCAACAAAGGCTCATGAGACGATTCTATAATTCAAGCAGCTTATTTCCTACCATAATGGATACGCATAAAGCAACAACATTAAGTGGAACTTCCGCTTCCTCGATGGTGCCGTTTAAAGCACAATCCGATGGATATCATACATTGCATAGTGTCACCACAAATGCTTGCAAGGATTACTCCAATCTATTGGTAAGTCACGTTTTGCCTTCGTATGTTTCAAGTTGGAAAACTATTGTAGGTATAAAAAAGAAATCCAAATCAATAATCAATATTCAAGCTGGTTTCGAATTTTATAGAAAAGAAAAAGCAAATATTTCGTCTCACAATTCAAGAGTAAACACTTAACGTTGTGGCATCTATGCCATCGTGTATATAGCAAAAGTGGCAAGTGGTAGCTGCTTCGTTTTGGCTCTGTGGCTCTTTGCTGCGTAACGAATTTTGTTGTTGTTGTTTTCTTTTTAGCTTCGTTACGACTCGCACCCACTTTTGTTTAAAAGTTGTGAGTGCATTGCCTGTTGTTTGTAGGCTCTCACTTGTTTCCAACTTAAGTTGTCCAAATCACTCTTGCTTTCCTCGAATCGACGACGTTAATGCAATCTCTCTTCAGTGTTTCTGGCTTTTGGGCTTCGGCGCGAATGAAAATGAAAGTGAAAACGGAAATTTTTTTTTGGCCAGCGTTTTCGATTTCTTTCTCTCGAATTTACATACGAACGAATGTAATTTCTAAAAGAAGAAAGGTATTTCGGAAATAAAGAAATGGAAAATTTCGATTTTACTCACAGTTTTTGTACTTTCATTTGCAAATACCTTTGATTCTACATCGAATGTCTGAGTTGTTTCTTTTAACTTTCCTCGCTGGAGTCATTTTTGGGGAACATGATTCAATTTCTCGATCTCTCAGACCGCTTCAAAATTTTTCGTCCTGCGTTAATATGAATGGAAGATTTTTTTGTTTGCACCTGAATTCTGAATATGTTCTCTCGAGTTATTGCCAAGATTTTTCTCTGGTACTCGAGCTATAACCTAAATTGATAAATATTCTTTGTTCTACAGCTGTTTTTGACAACCGTAATTGTGTTCTTGTGTTTTGTTCTTATCCATTTTGTTTTGGTTCCGATTCGCACAGTGGGATTGCTTCATACATTTGAGTGAAAAAAAATATAAGGAGTATACAGTCGAAACTCTCTATAACGAATTTCAAGGGACTGGAAAAAACATTCGTTATAGAGAGAATGCGTTATAAGGAGAAAAAATTATTAAAAATTTAGCAAAAAAATCCTTGAGAGAAATTCGTTATAGAGGAGTTCGTTTTAGAGAGTTCCGACTGTACTCTTAGAACCTGGTGTTATTTTCATGAAATTAAGAAAAATTGAGGTTTCATCAAAATCGACCACGCCTATTTTCATATAAAAGTTTTTTCTTTGATCATGATTTTTAAAATTTTGCACAAGGCTTAAAATCAATACACAAAACATATCCTGAAAATTGCATCAAGATCAGCCATGCCCACCACCCATTAATGTCGTTAAAATCACTTACCCTTATGCTTAATATTTTTTTCGTATCACATCGCATTTATAATTAAATTAAATTTGTATTCAAGGACTTTATTAAGGGTCGTAGTCTTCAGCTCGATTTAAGAACCTCGAAAGCTTAAATCCTCGAATATATTCTTTTAGTCTTCATGACAGTTTAACTCAATCAAATACCTTTGCTGTATTCGAACTTTTTGAATTTTCAAATAAAATTAATAAGCCTGGTTTAAAATCTATTGAAGACTGTCATTTGAAAGCTTAAAAGATTCCAGCCTTGAGAGAAAATGTGTTTCAAATCTTAAAAGCAGAAATATTTTTGATGAAAACACACCAAAGTTCAACGAAAATTTGATATTTAAAAAAAAATAATTTTGAGACTGTGAGACGTTTGCTTACATATGAAATATTAATTTCTCGTCAAATCAACTATTAATTCGTCTTAATTTAATTCACCAATAAAACTTCATCATATCATATTTGTATTTCGATGATTGAAATTATAGGTTTTTTTTTCACTCGAAATCCCACTGTGCGTCGTCAGATGGCTTTGACATTTTTCATTGCACTTGCTTCTTCAACTAAAAATATAGAGCTGCCATCTCATATGAATATGTCTTTTAGAACTTTTTGGAGATTTTCACTGACAGCATTATCTAAATGCCCAAAATTTTGCAATGTGTTAAATTATTTAAAATTGGTATTTATTGTGACTAGTGTTTAAACTAAGAGTGACTTCTTGTAACATTAGGAATTGAATTGAATTAAAATTGAAAATTGAATTGAAATTGAATTACTTAATTACCCGATCGTTAATAACATTCATGTTAAATTGAGCGTCTAAATTATGAAAATTTAATCTTTAAAATTCTGGTCTGCAAAAACCACTTCATTTTTAAATAGAACTTCAAGGTCCAGATGTACTATATTCTTAGCCTTTTTTGAGTGAAATAATTGCTTTTACGTGCAAATTTGCATTTCGAGTCAGGGTGAAGACACATTGTTTGCTAAATTTAAGTAAATCTACAATTTGACCTTTAATAAACACAAAGAAAAACATTTATATATAATATGAAGACTGGTTTAAAAGGCTCAATTTAATTGCGTCCGAATTACTTTAATGACCAGAAAAATAAAAATCACTTAAACGTGAAAAAATGAGATCCATAAAAGCTTAAGTTTTGATAAACTTTTTGAAAATTATGTTAAACGATCTTTGAATTCGAAATGCGAGAAATAGTTTTGAAAACTTTCAAAAATCTATCCACGCACGTGATGTAATTCTTAAGCAGCCTGTGTACATAGCCCGGACAATAACTACGAGTAATGGATGAACAATAATCAAAATTATAATAGAAAAAACATCTAATAATTAAAATAAAAATATTCGTTTATGCTTGTTAGCGTATGATGTATTTTTTAAATATTTTTTTATGAATTTTTTTATATATTTTTTTTTATTTTTTAATTTTTTTTTATTTTTTAATTTTTATGTTTTTAAAAATTTTTATCTTTTCGGTTTCGCTCTATCAATTCGGCTTTTTCCGCAATTGAATGCATGAATTTTTACCGTAAAGAAATTGTAAATACTAGCAGTGGAGAAACGAAAAATTCATTCATTTCTTTGCGTTTTAAAATGCATCCATAAATAATTATTACATACCTACATACATACCGCAAGTAAATTTTGTAAGTGGAAAGCGAAGATGTTTAGTTACGCGGAATTATGTGAATTGCGTAAATAAATCGTTGTACCGCTTGTGTTTTTTTTTTTTTTTTACTATCATTCGCATTGCCAATCGCATTGAAAATGTTCATAAAAATAATTCGAAAATAAATCCTCTTCATCTCATTTGTTTCAAGTCTCAACTTTCTAACATTTGTCATGTTTTTGTCATAGAAAAAATGTTGTGTCACTCAAAGTCCAAATTTTTGATTAATAAATTGTCCAAAATCTCTCTTTAAAAGGCATCTTCATGTTCCATTTCTTTCGGTTTTTGGTCAGTCTTAATGTTAATGGTCGGAACACTTTTTCCGCGTTCCTTCTTTTCGCTTGATTCATAAATATTTACCTTTACTTTTACTTTACGCTTCAATTAAACGTTAAAATCGTTCAAGCTCTCAATCGATTTTGTTGACCCTTCTTATCGGTATACGGTACCAATACGTGAGAACTTTCACTCCTTCTTTGCTTCTCTTTTTCGGTGTTTTCAGTTTTCTTTTTTCCATATTTTTTTTTTTTTTTTGTAGTCGAATATTTTTTAAGCTTTTATTTTATTTTATTTTATTTTATTTTATTAAAATAAATATTTTTCTACTCTCATCAAGAAGAATAAATACTTACCACTTAACCCTTTAATCTCATTTTTTCCATGAAAACGAATCTGAAATTATTAATTTTATTAATTTTATAAATTTTATTATATTTATTATATATATTTATTTATTCGAAGTGAATTTCGGGTAGAGACGGAACCAGGGTTAAAAGGGTTAATCTAAGATAAAAGGACTTTTATATAGGAAAAACTATGTTTCTAAAAATTTCGCTCATAAAAGTTTCTTTAAGTCGGCCTCCGTGGCGTAAATGGTTGAGTTGCCAACTTACGATGCGAGAGACTCTGGGTTCAACTCCCAGCTAAGATCGTGGATGTTTGTGTCGTTTTTTCTGTTTTTCTTTTTCTTTGATTTCCCACTATTCGCGGTGTCACAACGGGCTCATGTGAGGCTTAACGGGGTCTTCTCATTGAAAACCCGTTTTTTGGACCCTTTTTAAAAAAATTCTTATTTGAAAACGCAAAGAATAATTGAAAACTTTTTTTATTTATTGTATTACAAAAGGTTCAAAGTAAATAAAAAATTTTTTTTTGCCTCGATACGTGGGCTGTTCAAAAAGGAATGAGACTTCAAAGTTGGTGGTAAAAAAAAAAGGTGCCGTCACGGCGGCCACGATTCCGGATCTCCGGAGCGTCCGAAATGGAAAAAAAAACGGGGTTATAATCAGTATAGATGTAATTCTCGGGTGAACCTCAAGCTTAATTTTGTGATTTTTTTTTGACAAAATGGCGGCCATTCAAAAAAAAAATTTCTATTTCGGGCTTTTTTTTTTGTAGTTTAGTGTAAAAAAAAAAAATAGTAAAAATTTTTTAAAAATTATGGTCGAGGTTCACCCGAGAATGGTGACAATTCTGCGTCGATTCCACTTTGTTTCATGAAAATCGGTTCAGTTGAACTGGAGATATTATGGCCGCCAGTTCGAAAAACGTGGTTTCGAGATAAACGCGTTTAAAGTTTGAAGCAACGCAAAAATTACTCGTTTTAGCGCAGATCTTGCTCGACAAAGAAGGCTATATCCTCTAAACTATTTCGAATTTCAAAAAATCCTTTTAGGGGCATATTCACAACTACCCAAGCTATAAATAAATGCAAAAAAAAAAAAAGTCGAAAAAAAATGTTGCTCAATGAGAAGACCCCCTTAAGTGTGTCACCCTTCGTGGCAGCCACACAAACCAACCAATCAAAGTTCTTTAAGAATTTACTCCTTGCTGAACGTAACTCTGGCTAAATGTTTGGTAACTACTTTTTGATTCTAACTACTTCGGGTTTCTCACATTACTAGGATCAGTGCTGCCAGACACTATATTTGTTACTACTACAGCCCTTCTCTACGTGGGAACATTTTATACGATTAAAATAGGTTCTTCAATAGGACAGGATCGTCGACGAACAGGCGAAAAATTCTGCTCTCGGGTCCTTTTGAAACAGTATTAGAGGTATTAAAACCGACTAATGATGTCTGCGGAATTTTTGGACCAGATAAGCGATCGAAAATGTCAAAGAGTATGACTAGAAAAAAGTCATCACTGGGGCTCGGAAAAGAAAAATGTGCTTAGAGTGACGAAAAATGCGTTTAAAGCAATGAGAAAATGCTGGTAAAGTCTCCAAGCTTATGCTAAGTGTCTGAAAGATCTTTGATTTTCGGTTCAAGACTCTTTGAAATAATTTTATTTTGATGGGGATTTTTCATATTCATTTCAATCAAGAATTCAAGGCAAGAAAATATTAATAAAGTAGACAGAAAATATTATTTGAATTGATTTTTTGGGCATTAGTCAAAGATTTTAATGAAATTAATTTGGACACTTTCAAAGCATTTTGTCATCGCTTTTAACGAAATTTTCATCATTTTTGGGGCATTTTTTCGGAGCCCTTGGCCATCACCCATTTTCCAAGGAGTTTCTGGTCTATTGAGGACCCATAGACACCCCGAAAGGATCCTCGAATCGCTCCAGTCTTTCGACAGGTCTCCACATAATTAGGAAAACGCTTTCAAATATGCTTAATGCTTAATCCCCCCTAAAAAGTACTCCACAATTTCATCGTCTGGCCATAAAATCTAGTACAGATTAGCATGAAGATGTAAATTGAAAATTTCAACAACGAATATCTTCTTCTATCGACAGCATTTCGATGTTATTTTGTGTTTTTTTTTGCCTTAGCTACGAAATTTTTATAACATTTAAAGGGGATTTAGGTCGTTAAAAGATCGTGTTGTGCATATTTACTTGAAAATGGAAAGTGTTTCGTCGAGAGCAAGAAGAGTTTTTATTTTTTCAAGATTTGGAATTTAAAAAAATCACATTTTTTTTATTATTATTAACTATGGAATTTTGTTCAATGTTTTTGCAAACGAAACCCGAAATTCCCGAAGAATTTGTCACTTCCCTTGAGTGCGTCACTGTGCGGGGTTAAATGCACTCGAATGCTGATCATAAATATTGGTTCATACCAAGAGTCATTTTGAGATCGTGTTAATTTGATGCTGTAAAATGAGTCACTGATATTCGGTTGCCATCGTCTATGGTCCGTGGTATTGGTCGGTTTTTGGTTAAAACTGTTGACAATGACATGTGCGACGGACGGACGCGCCCAAGAAATGCGTTGTGAAGACACACTCGAAGGCAAATTTCAAAGCGCTTTTACTCGTTTCTTTTTGCTGTTTCGGTCAGTGTTTTCGTCGCTATTCGTGGTGTTTAATTTTGCCAACACTTTCACTTTTGGGCAAGCACTATAAAAAAAAAAAGTCATCTAAAGACGCAGCCAACGCTGCGGCTTCGGATTCAGATCGAATTGGATCGGATCGTAA
Organism: Chlorops oryzae; assembly: GCA_020466095.1. Lineage (NCBI taxonomy): Eukaryota > Metazoa > Arthropoda > Insecta > Diptera > Chloropidae > Chlorops > Chlorops oryzae. The sequence continues at coordinate 6,801,166 of CM035807.1, read as the reverse complement.
AGAAATGACGCCAAAAATGAAAACAAAAGACTTGATGCAGATTAGTTTTGTATGAAATAATGACCTGCGCGCCAAAAGATTTTTACAACTTAAAACGAATTATTTGTTATTTAAGTTAGAAGAAATTAAATAAGTCGACATTTAAATAAATACTGCAGTCAAGTCGACGCTGGATAGAGTGAACAAATTTTTGCCTGTTCATATTACCTAGGATTTAAATGGTTGGAGATTTCTTCTAACCTTATGACTATTGAACGATCTTCTTTTGGAAGATTTGGAATATTAGCGTAATCTATTGTACAAGCCTCAATTCATAATATTTTGGACCATAAAATCCCAGCAATAGAATTGCTGTGACATGAAAACCGTCTCAAAACCGCACGAAAATGATGACTAACTGTCAAATTTTGTATCGTTAGTGTTGCATATCCAGGCAGTACTGCATATATTTTCCTTTCATATAATTTCATCTTCTGTAACCCCTTATTGGATTCGCTGATGCTCCTCCTGAGGTATCTGTATGTGATCTCAGCACCCTGTATAAGAGTCTTATATATTTCATGATAATCTTTGTTGAATGTTTTGAGTAGTTTTGTCTTAGTAGATGCGAAAGGGTTAAAGGAATTTTTCACTGGTATTACATATGTAAAGAATTGCCTCAAAGCTTTGACAGGTTCATATAAAAAGAATGCACACTCACAAAACAGGCCCGTCGATAGGAATATCGGGGTCCGGGGAAATTCTTCCTTTGGGCCGTTTTCAGAGGCGTAGGTAATAGCAACTAGGCAGAATTTTTCATTGACGGTAATGTGAATTAAGTCCTCTTCTTTGCCGTAGTTGGTTGAGATGCCAACTTACGAAATGAGATGCTCTTGGTTCAACTCCCAGCTGGATGTTCTTTAGTTTTTCTGCTTTTCTCTTTTACTA